>NW_006499912.1:1585816-1627849 GCF_000471905.2 Amborella trichopoda | reverse complement strand
TTCCTGTACTTCAGAACTAAGGCGCCCTCTAAATATTGCTTGAAGATGTAGTTTCGCTCTCCAAAACTTATAATAGAGATTTGAAAATCTATTGTTATCAAATTTGAAATTTGAAATATAATATAGATCAAACTGATCTATATATACTTGAAAATCATAATAATAGACCGTCTCGATTACAAATACTGAAAAATCATAAAAATAAACAATCCAAATATTGTTACAAGATGTATTGTTTGGCTTGAAAAAAATATTTCTTTATATTCATACATCTCTAGTTCGAGATGATGAAATTGGATTGTTTCCTGATATCGTAACACTCTCTTCTATAGGATTTTTGAGGTGCATCTTTGTTAAACCACATTTCTCAACACTATTTGAAGGTGTACTTTACTTTGATTGTTTAGATCTTTGGCTCTATACAAACCGCACCCTTAATTTTTTGGTAAATTACAAGGTTATATCAATTGTAAAGTTTGTCAAAATACCCATTTTACAATTATTATTTGACATTCGATCCATTTACAACTATTCCAAGTTATGATCATGTGGCTTTTGATGGTATTTTGAAATTGAATCAGACAATATAGGCAGAATGATAAATGGTTCATTTTCAATGGATATTTCGATAAATTTCCCTATATTAATAAGGACAAAATATATTAACAAGTTTTATTACAAAAGTGCTACAATCTTTCTATCTTGTTTGTAAAAGTTCCAAAAGTACTCCAGGCTTCGACTCTATTTTAAAACTTGGGAAATTTATGAAATTGTCTATAGGAGAAAGACTATTTAGTACTTAAACCATATTTTTTTATTTTATTTCAAAACACTCATAAAAAAAGTATGATTATACTTAAAATACTTCCAAATAACTAAATTGTTAAATAGTTCATCTCTCGTGAATATATTGATAAATTTCTCTTAAAATGTTAATCATCATATTCTTCTATGTTATGTTTAGAATGGGCCGAGTCCCTTTTCTGATCTCGTTGTGTCTTTGTAAACCAGCTAACACAACCATGTAAATATCAAGTTTCTGATCTCGTGGTGTCTTTGTGTATACCACCTAACACAACCTTGTAAATATCAAGTGCACGTAGCTTCCGCTTATGTGATCGTACGTAGAGGTTGCAAAGTGTCAGGTATGGGTTGGGTTTGCATGGATTCAGGCTTAGACCTCAATGTCTCGGGCTTAGGTTTTGGACTCGGACCCAACCCGTCGGGTCCAAAAGTTGGAACCCATATCCATACCCATCGGGTCCTGGGTCTATCTTGTTGGGCCTCGGGTTTGGTTGGGTCCATTGCAACTCTCACTATAAGTTTTTTTTTTTCCCCTTTCTTTACCATCATATACCCAAATTATTGGCAACAAGGTGACAACGTACCACTAGATTTCAAACCGTCTTATTTATCGCTTAATAAATAAAGATGATTATGAACTATTATCGTATGCAATCATTAATACACTTAAATGAATAGAGCTTGAAGTATTTTATCTCCAAATAAATAAAGATGATTATGAACTATTATCATATGCAATCATTAATACACTTAAATGAATAGAGCTTGAAGTATTTTATCTCCAACAGTTTATGAGTACAGGTCGGTTCTAACCGAACCCAAATCCAGACCCGAATAGTATTCGGGTCCAGGTTTTGGATGCGGACCCGACCCGCTGGGTCCAAATGTTGAACCCATACCGAGACTCGTTCGGGTATACAAGGCGGGTCCCGGGTTGGTTCTGGGTCCATTGCCACCCCTAATCGTACTGTACACTTACTCATTTGGACAAAAAGCTATTTAACGCCTTTTCTTTTCTTTTTTTATTTGAAACTCAAGATCCACGATGAATCGCAAAATGATTATTGTTGAAAAATAAAATTAAATTTTGAGTTCTTAAACATTTATATCTAATTGTCAAAAATGTCGGTTCTCTGATCAATCTTTGTAAGTGATTTTCTTGGGCACATGGTATTTTTCTAATTTTTCCTTTTAAAGTTATGTTAAAGATATAACATTCCCAAAATTTTGGGGGCTAAAAATACTCCTTAGCAGGTGTTATCAGGATCAGACCACTGAATCATTAAGGCGTTTCATCTAGTCAAAACTAGTCTACTACCGGTCAAACATGTTAGACTGAGTTTTTTCATAATAAAAAAAAATAACAACAATAATTTTAAAATATAAAATATTTTAAAAACTATTTAGTTGGTCAAACTAGCCAAAATCAATTAGTTTGATACGTTAAATATTGATTTGAATTGCTTTTTTATTGAACTCAAATTTCACTTTGGAGTAGACTCACCAAGGCCTCGTCGCCGGCCACCATTCGGACTCGACCCCATTGACATGGTTGGCATGATCCTACTAGGCGTACTCCACAAAACATGGTGGAAGGGTCAGGTTCGGTTGGCCCAGAGCCAAGGCCATGGCTTGACCTGACCTTTTTCCTTTTTGCTTATTTTGTATGGGCTAGGGCTGGGTCAAACTTGGGCCCCTTCAACCTGATCCGGTCCAACCCTACATGGCCGAGTTGGGTCCATGGTGGGCCCGGCCACATGACTGCCCTAATTTCTACAAGAAAGAGAGAAAAACGAGCCGGAAAATCACGAAGGTGTGGGTTGTGGTATTCGTCGTCTTTGCCTTGGATTGGAGCACAAATCACAAGCGAACTTTGGTTTGTTAAGCAAACAAAATAAAATAGGGTGCGGTTTCTATAAGGTTGTAACCTTAAACAATCCAATTAAAACATACCTCCAAATTTTATCATAATATCCAATGTTGGTATTAAAAATCATTAGAATTATCTTAAAATCTATTTTCATATCTAATTATAAAATTTTAAACAACAAAAATAGTTAAAATCAAGTAAATCTATAAACATATGAAAATCTTGAAAATGGACGGTCTAGATAATGCGTTGCAATATGCATTATTTTTTATACTCAAAATCTTTTTTTTTTTATATTCATACGTCTTGATGTCGAGATGATCAATTAGAGGGTTTTTCAACATTAAAAAAAAATTTCCGATAGGATTTTTGAGGCGCATATATAATTCTAGGTTGCAACCTTATATAATCGTTTTCCAATATAATTACTCTTAAACACATATTTCTCTTTCTTCAATTAAGGGGTCCCAGACTAATATGGGAAAAGTATCCCATCCACATCCACCACGAGCACCCACTCAACGGATGAGATTTCACAAGGCAAAATATTAAGTCATATTTAATTTTTTATTTAAAAAGAATTATCTGAATTTTGGGATGTACAGTTGTTTTATAAAAATAAATTAAAAAATATTTTAAATAATAATACTTAAAATACCCGTAAGTTTATTTTGATCGATATTTTTCATTTAAAATATTTTTTATAATTTTTATTCAATTCTATTTGTAAAAATGAAGCTAAAACCATAATTTCATATAAATGTTATCTTCAAATAAAAACTGAAATTCATTGTTGGCCCTTGGATGAGCCTGGTTCAATCTGAACCATTAAAGGTGCTTGTGCATATTTTAGGCATCCACAAAATATGGAAGTAATAACAACCTAAAGAAAATACAACATACACGGGTTGAGTATGCTACATACGCAATGAGCATCCACCGTCTATCATTATTGAAGGACAACGGAGATGATTCAAGTTTCTTACTATTGACCGGGGAAAAATGCAGCAATTTGTATTTTCAGCATAGTTTTGGCTCGATCTTCTTCTTTCTTTTTTTTTTCACTTTTTACGCTACTCACTTACGATCAAGTATCGGGACTCGGACGAGTCTACTAGGACCCGGGACTCGGACGAGTCTACTAGGACCCGGCTGAATGCCACAACTCAGGGAATTAAAAGAAATTCAAAAAATAAAAAATTGTAAAAATCAAGTTATGTAATAAATTATTATTTATTACATGTATTTCATATAGATTGGCAAGTTTTTTTTGTCCTAAATTTTATTTTATTTTTTAAAAATGCCTCCTCCGAATATAAATCTATTTTTCTAGTTGTTTTTTACACTTATTTGGACTCCTAAAAAAGAGTTTGTTTCATTTTGGTTTTTAATATTTTTATTTTTAAAAACAATTTATCATTTTTTAAAAAAAAACTGTTTAAGCTTAGGTGTACAGACTTGGTTGAATCTCAAGACTTAAGACTTCAGTGGGGATGACAAGCCCTTACTTATTTTTTAAATGAATAATGATTTTTTAATGTGATCGGTGAGAATGAAAGCCTAAAACTTAACTCGAACAAGTGCACGGTCAACTCAACCCCATTCTCTTTTGTACACTGCTATGCTTATGATATTTGTCATATTATCCCTAGGTTCTAGCCGAAAGATATTGACACAATGAAATCCTACCTCTTTCCCTCACCATTGCGACCCAATATTTTGAATTTTCTATGAATTTTGGCCAAATTGCCTAATTTTAAACTCCAAAACATGACCCAAGAGACTTTGCCGTATTTTTCTCTTTACCCTTGTTCCTTTAAAACTTCTTATTTTATAAAACTCTTGACCATAACTTTTCTTTATTTTTTTGCCTTCTATTGTTTTTTTAGTGTCTCTCCCTCAGGTACATACTGTTGCAGATTAGAACCCCAAATCCAGTATCTTTAAGCTCAAAAACCTCGGCATTGTGTCCACCTTGGTTGAGTCCAAAACTTTTGAGCCCAAAAGTTGTGATCACCAAAGTTGCAAAATTCAAAACCTAGTTTCCTCTTTCTTTCTTTCTTTTCCAAAATGAATGATTTTTAGCCTCTTTTTTTTTTTCCCTTTGTTATGCTCTTTTTTTTGTTAATTCTACGATTTCTGTACGTGTACTTTTTTTGAAATTGTTTAACCTGTATGCATGTTTTTCTGAAAAAATTGGTCTTACCGATCCTACCAGTTTCCATTGAACAAATCCTTTCGAATTACCTACCCATTCGACGTTCCTAACCTCGGACAGGTCAGAAATCTCACAAGTGTTTATCCATCTCTAGTAGCAAGGGCCTCTTAGGTGCTACCAAAACTGAGCAAACATATTTAATGCTTGTAATTAGTATAATAATAATAATATCCATTAAAAAAATTCTATTATTTTAATAAAATAATAAAATTATAGATAATAATGAGCTTTAGAGGTGGCAATCGGGTGGAGTCGATACCGACCAGGTAGGTCAACTTGAACAGGGTCTAGGTCCCAGGTCTATGGTTTGGAACCAATTGGGTTGGGTCCAGGTCACTTGATCCAGTAAGTTAAATATTTATTTTTTATTTTTAATTTCTAAACTGGGACTCGTGTCAGGTCCAAGTCCAAGCCGGCTTGAGTCCAAGTCGACCCAATCCAATAATTAAATTTTTAATTTTTAATTTCTAGACTAGGATCCAGGTTGGGGTCCGAATCCTTATAAACTCAATCGGATCCGGTTCGATCAAGACCCAACCCGATCTGTTGCCCCCGTAACGTGCTTTGGCTCTAGGGAAAACTTTGGGTGTTCTCATTAGAACCATGGAAATTTGACCTTCCCTCAGCTTAGAAATTCACTTTTGAAGCATTCAACGGACTAAAAGAAAAGAAAATCTCTAAATCACCGCAAATGATCCTTTCAATAATATTTGTATTAAACCTTGAAATCCTTTGTCGTTCAAATATATAGCAATGGGGCTACAATGTTCAAGAGACCGGGGCGACCGCCTTGGGGGTCAAAGGTCCCAACAGTCTCGGGCGGGTTGACGGTGAAAATTTTTGAAATAGTACTCTTATGTTTGACGATAACTTTTGAAATATTATACAATATTTAGCTATAAATTTTAATATTACTCTATTGCATCCAAACAAAGAGTAATATTTTCAAATATAGCCAAACATAACAAATAATAATAAAGCCAAACATAGAAAAAAAATGTATTATAAATTTGCATTTTAAATTAGAAACATAGCCAAAAAAATATTATAATTACAAAAATAACAAAGCGTTAAAAAAACTACTCATGAAGTTTCATCATAAATGTAAATCCAAACTTCAAAAATAAATACAAGAAAAGGATATATAAAAAAAAAAAACAAAGGTATAACACATTACACTAAAATAAAATAGTTTTTAACGAGGAAAGTGACAGATTTGCCCTTTGGTGGAGGGCCATTTTCAGGCTTCACCTAAAGGGCCCTGGGTGATGTGCCGCATTGGGCCACATAGGCCCAGGGCAGTAGTGAGGCCTCCTAGCCACCTGGGTGCCCTGTCGAGGCAGCTGGGCGGCCGACTTTCTGTTTTAACTTAGTGTGGGTAAGGAGGTTAAATGTAAGATCAAGGGAAGAGAGGAAAAGGATTTTGCATGGGTTTGTGCTAGTGCTGTACGTCCAAGAGTCATGCATGACCCACAAAAGGAGGTCTGGAAGTTGTGGCAATTTGGCTTGGATGCACCTGGTATATTGCAGTGTTTTGGTTTTAAGGGTCATGGGTCACGGGGAACGCTCTTCAAAACCCCTCACTGGTGGATCGCCCCAGATAATAAGACCTACGAATAGCAGGTGTATTGAATTTGCAGAGGTGGGGGATGGTGACCCGATTCCTGAAGGGACATTCAACTATTCTGGACTCCCATTGTTGTGAGGGGAGCAATGGCAGCTCGGATTGATTGTCCCTCCATTCGCGTTTCATTCTAACAAGAGTTCCCCATGCAATCATTCTAAAAAGAGTTAACCCTCATGCAATAGGCATACAATTGTACTAAAACGGTACATTGAACACAAGTGTATATTCCTACTAATCAAACGCCATTTGACAGGCTCTACTTTTAAGACTCGATTACATTCACATTTTTTGGTTTCAAAGTGTGTGAGAATTGAGAAATCTCAGAACTAGTCACTTAAGGTCCCGTTATTGTAGATTGTTTTGTTCGAAGTATCTGTTACAGGGGTAGGTCTGCATTGTAAAGAAGTATGATGTACCATTCAAATATAGCAGATACATTTCAAAAGAGACACTAAAAGAAATATGGCTACTACCCAAAGAAAATAGGTATTTGATAGACAACAGTTAATTGATTTCCACCACACACCAAATATGGGAAAAACATCTGCAATACATGTTACAGTCTGCCCATCTCATGGCAGCAGTGATGGACCAACTGACGAGAGGACTTATTGGGGAAGAGGCATCCACAGAAACAAAACGAGAATCAACTCTTAAAGTGGGAAAAGAGAAAACAATAGTATATCCCATAGCATAGATTAGTTTCCACCTTGTTGTGCATTAGTCCATAGTAGGGTCAATATGCAGGTTAATGTGAACTTTGGCAGGAATCCGTCCCTCATCCACACATGAAATGGGGCATAGTTTTTGAAGGACATAAAAAATGGAATTCAAAAGGATCCTGTAAAACTCGTGGATGGGTTGGACAAAGTACTGTCTGATGGGTAGAGCGATCAAAAGTTTAAAAAAAAAAATTACGAGCTATTGGAATAGCAGGTGTGATGTGTGGGTGTGAGACACTCAAGAGAATACATATCAGACAAATTGAACCAACATACCATTGTTCGAAAAGGAGGTGCAAATCCACTCTAGAGAGGGGTCCAATTTTTTTTTAGTAAATAAGTTTTCTTTATGAAGTCTTGCAAAACGCAGGTGAGGTGGCCACTGTTTTACTTTTTTTTTGGGGAAATACTTGACTGCATTAATCTTAGCAAGGCATTTACATCGTTTGGCAGCACAATTGGCAATCCACCTGGCGAGTGTTCTACCTCATAGTGATAACAAAATATGGGTTATTTAGCAGCCCCATAAACAAAAGTCATTGACTAATAATTATGCAAAGAAGAAACAGTACAGTGACTACAGTCCCATATTACAAAACAATGAGAAGTCGGAGGAAGTGGGACAGAATGGTGGAGAGAAATGTAGAAGAGAGAGAGAGAGAGAGAGGTTATAATGTCTTATACTTATCCTCTTCTGAAGCAGTGACAACATTTTAATAATGTATGTTGTGCACTAATCACAGTGTTCATGAACACATTTGCCACTTTTGTAAGCGGTCACATGTCTTGTTTTATTTCTTCATCAAGAATCTTCTACTAATGCAATTATTGACACACTTGCTTTAAAACAAAAAGTACTATTACAGATTTTTACACATTTGATGTTTGTTGCAACGAATTAGGCCACTACAATTCAAATGGTCCACATAATCAGTTTACGTTTATTGGCCTAAATTCTTTCTGTATATATGAACCGGAGTTTGAAGTGGTTTGGAATAAGCTGCACCATGAAATGAAATTAGGTACACCATGGACGTGCCCCAAGCTTACATACAGGGACTTCAAATTATTTTTCTTTGATCTTTCTTTTTTCTTTTTTTTTTTGATGAGCAGCAAAATTTTATTAAGAGAAGAAAGTGTATGAGGACAGAAAGAATAATCTGAACGAGGAACCTAAGGTATTCCTGAGACAAGCATACAAATATAGCCAATAATACTACATAAGAATCCCTATCCATGCCAATAGTCAAAGCTTCGACCTCTACATTCACTCAGTCTAAAATGAACGGAAAGCAAACATGTTTAGCCTCAGCCATATCAAAACCACCTCATTAAACAAAATGATAAACTATTACCAACAATAGTCAAAGCTTCCACCTCTACATTCACTCTGAGTGTAGCTTAGCTCCCTGTACTTCTTTTAGGAAGTCTTTCAACAAAATGATAGAATATTACCATACCTTACGTTGCCCTAATAAATAGAGATTAATCAGCTTCGGATACTTGAGAACTAAGGCTCCTATAACATAAATACTGAACCAAGAACATAAAGCTTGTTTCAAGACATAGAGTGTCATCATTAGATGCCTAGAAAATCCCTTTACACTAGCACCTTAAACCACAGGGTCAATCCATAAAACCTTCTTTCAAATCACCAAGTAGGGATGCATCACTTAATCATCTCAAATCCCTCAAGTTTAGGAGGTTAAGTCCTAAGTATGAATAAAAAACAGTGTTTTCTCTTCCTTTTTCTAATTGGTTCAATGAAAGCACTGTTCAAAATTTACAATTATGCTTGGTTCGGATATTTAAAGTTGGGCCAGTATTTAGAAAACCAACCGTTCCAAATTGCGTTGACCAGAGCCAAAGCCATTTATATTCAAATCTGGTTCCAGAACCATAGATGGGCAAAGTCAAGAAAAGAGTTTAGTGAGGAAGAAATATGGACTGCCCAGCCCATAGTCTCAGTATACATTCTCTACTGAACCACTAGAAATGGTTTCGCCAAAATGACCTGCCAACGAAGAGTCTGCTTGTGCTGAACATATTGCCTCTAACATGTCTTTTTAAGGGGGCTTGGTTTTACACTTTTTTTTTATTGTAACCACAACCATCCTGCCAGATTAACCCACTCAAAAAGGGAGATGGAATTGTCCAGATTGGCAGTGATTGCTCAAAATGTGAGTCTAAAAACCAGCCCCAACCTATATCCTGTTTCTACCTTGCTATCAGGACCAGCACCCTACTGTCAGTCAAATAGTTGAGTCAAAGATCTCGTGGATGAAGACTGCAATTGTTTATTGTTTTTAATTCCGTTTTGGACCCAAAGAATAGGCATCCAATGCAAGGAATATGAAGCTTGATTTCAAAATTGACAAGGGGATAACAGATACTAAACAATATATTTACATTGTCTTAAGTCAGTTTTTGTTCTCTCACAACACTTGGATTATCAAAGAAACACTTAGGCTACTGTCGGTCAAATTTCTCATGGATGAAGGCCGCATTGTTTGTTGTTTTTAGGAATTTTTGGACAAATAAAATAGGCATGCAATGCAAGGAATATGAGGCTTGATTTCAAAATCGATCAGGGGATAAAATAAATTAAAGAATGTATTTATGTTGTTTTAAAGCTTGATTATCTAATGTCCAAAAATTTGTTGTTACTTCACAGCATAGAGGGGTCTTATCTTTTTTCTGAAGAAATGGTTAACTAGCATAGAGGTCTTATCTTAGGTTTGCTAGTGCAAAACAGAAAAAGCTTTTCACAGCATGACAGAGAAAATCTTGGGTTATGTACTCAGTACCCTCCTTAAATCTTTCAAAACAGTTCTCAAATCCTCCCATTTGAAATCATAAACCCATATTTCTCCCTCAATAAAATTGAAGAATCCCCTCTCCAACTTGAATTATTTCCAATAGTATTTTACATCTCAATATTAGATTTGCGAAAAATCGTCAAACAGTAACAGACGTGCATGGTGAAATCCTTCGATTTCCTACTACAAAAGTACAAAGAAGCATCTAAATGCAAATAAAAAACAGCTTAGAGAAAGATATGACAATTTCTTGACATTTCCAGGACCCTAGATTCATCGAATAATTCCCAGATTCAGCTATATAGACCTCACATAAATTGGTTCTCAAAAATGACCAAGTAAAACATCCCTGACAGCTGATAATAGATTGGTTTAAGAAGGACAAGAACAAAACGCTTATTATAAAGATGAATCTAAGAAAAAAAGACTAATTTTACTAAGTGGGACATAGTTGATCACGACCTATAGAGAAAATGTTTGCCAATAAACCAAACTGCATACACTGAAGCTCTCATTGTTTCATTGCTCAAATAAATAATAAATGATAAAATAAAAGCGAATAATATTTCAAAGAAACCCCGAAAAAGTGATTAATAATCAACCAGAAGGGAAATTCTTCACTTTAAACAAATACATAATTGTTTCCAATTAACTCAGAAATATACACATCAACACAGTCCAATCAAAGAAGACAAATAAATAGACAGAAGCACAGTAACAAACACTTCATAAGATCAAATCAAATACGAAAGGCAGAGAAACCCGTAAACTAGAATTATCACCACATAATGAAATAACGATCAGAAAACTGTTACCAATACCATTTGTACAAAACCATCATCAACAATAATACAGAGACCACTCTAATTTACCAATTTATTCATACCATGGAACCAATCTATTTTCTTTTGGAAAATAAACATGTCACAAAACCCACCCAAAGAAGACAAAAAACGAAAAAGAAAAACACCCACCAAAACATGCATTCCAAATGGAAATGGTTGCGAACTTTAGCGATTTGGGGAGCAAAATTTCTCGAACCTACTTCCAAGAAAAGCCCAAAAACCACCCCTGTTTTTCTCAGGGGGTCCTCCTGGGTTATTAATGGGTTCTTTCTTTGGGTGAACAGTCTGAACCAGAGCTTCGATCTCTTCTTTTGCTCGTTCGAACACAGTGGGCGCTTTAACCTCATCGAGAGGGGTGTTTTCATCAATGTCATCTCTTGTACCATGCGTTTCCCTTTCGTGTGATTTCTCACTGTGCATTATTGCTTCAATCTCTTCTTTCGCCCTCTCCAAGAGATTCGGGGCCTTCACATCTGCACCATTGCAAAATATTAAAAGAAGGAAACAAATTCAGACATAGATAGTTACAATATCATATGTGAGAGAGAGAGAGAGAGAGAGAGAGTTGGAATATCATATCCATGGACAAATGACTGTAATTGCAAAAGAACGCCGACTTTGAAGACATCTTTCGAACAAATAAAAAAAGCAAACATCAAATAGAAAAATTCAATACCAAAATTCACTGAATGTTTAAAATCCTGACAATAAATGACTGAAAAAGACGCAGAATCTCAAAAAATCAAAGACAAAATTTTGCAAAAAAACTTCTCAGAAAAATCAAAGACAACAATCCCCACATCAAATCCATGAAACCATATATGCCTCTGATAATGCAGAAATAAATCAAAACAAATGGACTTGCAGTTTCTAACAAATATCAAAAAAAAAAAAGAGTGCCAAAATACTATGAAGAAACAACAAATGGACTCACCCGTTGATCGCACGTTTTCCTCTGGTTTGGATTCTTCCATGGAATTGATGATTATGAATGCCCGTAGTATTACAGATATTTATTAATAATAATAATATTTAGTATTTAATTATTTCTTTATATGACGAAATATAAATGCGTCTCTTCGCCTTCGGAGGAAGACCAGGCTCCAGTATTAATGAGCGTTGTTTGTATGTGACTGATGCCCTAAACAATCATACTACGATTGGGAATCGCCGAGGTATTTATACACTTTAACTGCTACACGTTAACTTGCGTGTTGAAACAGGTCATTTTAATACGGAATAAGTTTATATATGGCGTCAATCTTATACTGTACGGATAAGGTGCACCTAAAGAACCCAAAGAGGAGACTGTTCAAATCGATCACCTTAGCCTCTTGAGATTCTCGTAGACGTAAAAAAAATAATAATAAAAAATAAAAAAAATAAAGTCTCTAGTCCTAAAAATAGTTAAGCTTCTGACACAATATCTTACCGCTCATTTTCATAATTTTCAAATGTGTATAGATGTACTTGATCGTGACCTTTTTTGAAACCTTAAATGCCATAATTACGTGCAACAAATAACACCGAATCCGCAGCATAGTTATGAGATACACCTTACTTCAATAATATAAGGTCGTTACCTTATACAAACCTCACCCTTTTAGTAGCGGAGATGTCTATGATGCTCACAATTTTATTTTTATTTTTATTTTTAATTACAAATCTTAAAGTTACAAACACTTCATAATGCATTATAATATACAAACTCGAAGTCTTTTCTTTTCCTTTTTTTTTTCTCTTTTATAACAAGTTTTTTATACTTTCTCTTCTACATAAAACTTATATGTTTCTTCCTACCCAACCGTCCATTCTGAATAGATGGTTAAGATGGCTTCAATCGCAATGTCACGCCTCTACGTTATTTTATTTTTGATTTTTTTACACAACATTTTACTACCAAATGTTGGGCATCCACTACTCTTCAACTCGCATTTGTAAAAAATTATAAAAAAAATATTTTTAATAAAATAAAATGATCAAAATACCTTACAAATTTTAAGAGGCATTTTGATCATTATATTTTTTTAAAACATTCTTTTGAATTGCGCCTCATTGAAATGATGATACATATTAAATTTCATATTTATATAATTTGTATAAAAAATATTAAAAATAAAATACTTTGAGACATCATATCTAGATCAAAGGTCAAGGGTTCACTTGATTTAAATTTGATGGTTGGAAGCATATATTTTCTATGCAATAAGGGAAGCATATATTTTTTATGCAATAGGAGAAGTATAGAAACCTTTGTCTTTTTTTATATATATGAGGATTAGATTTTGAGGGTTTCTGGACATTGAAACACCTTCTTCTAGTAATTTTTAAGGGATGTATTAGATTGTTTAAAACTTCAACCTTATATTAAACTTTTTCCCTTATTAATTGAAGGTATACGTTCCTTGTGTGCAGCGTTAAACTGCTGTTGAAGAGAATAATACCGTAGAAAAACAAAACAGTATCATAAAGTCGCTTCTCTTTCTTTGTATAGAGCCAAGGCTCTGAATAATCAAAGTAGAGCGCACGTTCAAATACTTCAAGAAATGTGGCTATAATACTGGAAATCTTTGTAATTATCTTAAAATATATTTTCACTTTTAATTGTAAAATTTAAAGCTTCAAAAATAGCGTACATTGAGTAGATCTTTGACAACTTAAAAATCTTGAAAATTGACGGTCAAAAAAATGTGTTACAAGATGCACTATTTTTAAAACTTGAAATCTATTTTTTTCCCATGTCCATGCATCTTGATACCGAGATGATCAATTTAAAGATATTTGAGAATTAAAACAATCTCTTCTAGTAAAATTTTTGAGGTGGGCTCCTCGGCTCTATATAAACTATATACCACCAAGGAGGCCAATGCTTCAAACTTCAAAGCACAAGAATTTGAAGACACCAAACACTTCATCCAACCTGTCCACGATTAGTTTCTTTTTTGTATCCGACGTTCAAACTGCCCTACACGGCTTCCATGGAGGTTTATTTTAAGAAGGAAAGTACCAATCCAGCTGAACATTGAATCTGGACCACTCAATATTAGGGGTGGCAAGTCGGGTCGCCATGTTTTGGACCTAGCGAGGTGGGTTCAGGTCCAAATGACTTGGAGAAGATCTTGGTCAGGTATGGCTTGGACCCTATCGGGTCAGGTCGGTCGGTATATAATACATAAATATATAAAATACATATTTTACAATATATAAAATATTTTTTATTTTATTTTTAATACTAGACTGGGGTCTGAGTCAGGCCAGGTCCAAATGACTTGGACTGGACCAAGGTCTACATCCAAGTGGAACCTAGTCTGGTCAACTTGGACGCAACCTGACTTGACCCGTTGCACTTATGACTCAATGGTTTTGTGTTTTATTTCTTATAGGAAAATTTTATTTTTTATTTTTACTTATCTTTTACAAATTTTATTTACATGAAAATATGGATTCACATGTAAGTTAATATGATGTACTAAATAAAAAATAATTCACATAATTAATTAAAATATCCTTAAAAATTAAGGGTATTTAGTTAATATTTTACTTAAATTATTTTATATCTTTATTAGATGCACTATTAGATGCATGGAAACCCTAATTTTCATGTGAGTTAAATTTTCAAAAAATAAAATCAAATTGTAGCCTTTGGATATTCCCAAGTATTGAAGGGTACTCGTGCACCCTTCAAGCATCCACATGATGGGGCCATGGTACCACCCCTTCTGTTAAAGAATTGGGTTTTGTTATTTCTATTCCAAAAGAGATCCTTAAGTGAATCCATCTTGAAGATAGCTTTTTTAGAATGGGTTTTGGTAGACTACTTCACTTGGTGGTGTAGAGCATGCTCAACATTTTTTGACACTAAAATATTCTTAAATTGTAATACAAAATTTTTCAAGTAGGAGCATTTTTGGTCATTTAGAAAGGTAGAATGGATATTTTTATAAAAAAGTAGTACCATTTTATTAGTGGTTAAAAACAATTAATGCATCTTGAGGATGACGTCACACACCATATTGGTGATCTTATTGTCCACTATTATTAATAAATGATTTTGTTTCTATAAAAAATTTCTACCTTACCATTAACTAATTACTTAAAATACCCATAAACAAAAAGGTATTATACTATAGGATAAGGGTATCTAAATGTCTAAAAATGTTAAGCACTTTAAGAGTCTATAATGTAGCCTAACAAAACCCTTTTAGAATAGCTACACATTTGAATTAGATGGCACTAAAAC
This sequence comes from Amborella trichopoda, assembly GCF_000471905.2. The sequence goes on along the minus strand of NW_006499912.1, from coordinate 1,612,704 downwards.
TTTTCTTCTTTACAAGGAGGAATACAATGAGAGTGTGAACTTTAGTACAAAATAGTGGCATTTACCACATTCAGACTTACAAGTAAGTGGGGTAAATCATGATAATTTGAAAAGAATTTCTTCATGTGAGCTAAATTTTCAAAAAATAAAATCAAATTGTAGCCTCTGGATAGGCCCAAGTATTGAAGGGTACTCGTGCAACCTTCAAGCATCCACATGATGTGGCATGGTACCACCCCTTCTGATAAATAATTGGGTTTTGTTATTTCTATTCTAAAAAAGATCCTTTAGTGAATCCATGTTGAAGATAGCCTTTTTATTAGGCTACACCATTTGGTGGTGTAGACTATGCTCAATATTTTTGGGTACTAAAATACCTTTAAATTGTAATACAAAATTTTATAAGTAGACGCATTTTTGGTCATTTAGAAAGGTAGAATGAATATTTTTATAAAAAACTAGCAACATTCTATTAGTAGTTAAAAACAATTAATGCATCTTGAAGGTGACGTCACACACCATATCGATGATGTTATTGTCCACTATTGTTAATAAATGTTTTTGTTTCTATAAAAAATTTCTACTTTACCATTAACTAATTACTTAAAATACCCATAAACAAAAAGGTATTATACTATAGAATAAGGGTATCTAAATGTTTAAAAATGTTAAACACTTTAAGGGCCTACATCACAAGTGGTATAGCCTAACAAAACCATTTTAGAATAGCTACACATTTGAATTGAATGACACTAAACCTTTTCTTCTTTACAAAGAGGAATACAATGAGACTGTTAAACTTTAGTACAAAATAGTGGCATTTACTACATTCAGATGTACAAGTAAGTGAGGTAAATCATGATAATTTGAAAAGAATTTGTTTTGACTTTATGTGAAGATATGAGAGTTGGCAACATGTCTAGTTCAAGCCTAAAATTAAAAAAAAAAAAAGTAAAAACAGGTTGGCTTGATTCATGCAGGCTCAACCATTGGGTTAAATTTTGTGGCCCCAGCAAGGTTTTTGTAGGCCAGACCGGGTATCTTGAAAGTAGGACAATATAACACAGGCAAGTGTATACCAATTAAAATTTTTCTTTTTTTCTTTTATTTTTACTACCCGGATTACTTACAAGAGTCCACATACATTATGAGAAATAATAAACAAACACAAACCAAGGATACTCTCTTACTGCCACTTTAGCCATTCTTTATTACACAAATAAAATTGCATAAACTTGATCTGTGGATCATGAAACACATAAAACTCATAGGAATAAGAAAACATGAAACTACGAACCATAAATATTATTATCAGAAGATTACCTCAATTAGACTTTGCACACCCCACACTAGGTTTTTTCCTTCAATGGCACACAAGATCAATGTTCTATCTCAGATCTTTGAAGCATGATAAACCATAAGCTACAACCTTTAATTAATATGAGAGCAATGGAACAAGATGAAGACCTCAATGTCGTACTAAGTGGGGTGTGCCCCTTCTTTGGGCTCTTAGGGCTATGGGGCATGCCAAAGAAGAGAGAGAGATGAGAGGTGTAGATATTGTAGATATTTCCCTCTTTTATAGATTTTTTTTAGGGTTAGGGTTTCCTAGAGTTAGTCATCCTTATTGAGATTAAGTCTAGACAATTGCCATCATAATTAAAGATTAAATCTAGATAATTGTCATCATGATTACAAGAAATGTGCTAGAACTTCATCTTTCAGTTTCATTAACCTAATACTATCAAAAAATAAAAATATGGAAAATATATCATACTTTTCTTTCCATTCCATAATCTTCTAAAAATCAAAGATCTTAATTTTTAAAACTTTCCTGTCTAATTTCAATCAAAATATATGCAAAACACTTTCCACGAATTTCAATCAAAAGTGCATGGCTTCTTTCACAAGCTACTAGAGTAGGAAAATACTCTGATGTGGGGCATGCTCATTATGGAGCCCCAAGTGGGCCCCACACACCTCCCCACATGCAAGTTTTATGGTGGGCCCCCATATATTAAATGAAATAAAAATTATAATAATTCTTTTTAGAAAAATAAAAGTATTTTATTTTCTCTTTGAATATTAAAATACTAAAAATTTAATATCTCTCTATTTATAAATCTAATTTGAAAAAATAAAATATCTAGAGACATCTAAAAATTCAAACTATCAATCTAAAAATCATTTAACATCAAAATAATCAATTCCAAATAATTTTGATAGGATTTGAATCTAACTAGATCAAATAATTATAAAATTATTGAAGCACTCTATTTATTACTGTGGATTCTAACCCACACCCACTTTCTCAAATTGGCCAAACAGTTCCCATAACTCACAGACCATCGTAAGGGTTCATGATTGGGCTATCAACGTCAGTCAATAGGTGAGGGGACACAATCCCAATCTGTAGGTTATAGGTTTTCCCCTAGAGACAAGTCCAAAGTCATACAAACCTCATGCAACCACAGGTTTATGGTGCATAGGGTAATTTCTCACACATATACATGCATTATCCTCAATGATGACTCTGTTTCCCAATACGGTTGTCATATCATAGTTCAAAGATGAGGTTTTGGCCCTCGTCTCTGCAAGCTTACCATCACACACAAAGGTCACACAGTCCATTGGCTCTCTACCCTAAGCAACTCTGACCTCATTAAGGGATGATCTTGCTAACCCTCATCGGTGCTCTATGCTCAGGTAATTAAGTGTTTTTCAACTCGATTGGCATAATACGTCGAGCCAAGTTTGAGTATCGACAAATAACATTTGTCTATCTTGGTCCCTCTGGACCATAATCTCTCCGTCCCTTTGGACCTCAGTGTCTTGGTCCCTCTAAACCACACTCTCTTGGTCTCTCTAGACCACACTCCTACTGGAGTTTATTGTTCCACTCAAGTATAGTTTAGAGTTTATTGTTCCACACAAGTATAGATTACATGTTCTCATAAAGCCTTTAATGACCACAAAAACCTAACATATCCAACTTTAGAAATGACACACTCCAACTATCTAAGTTTACACCAAGGCTTGGAGTGTTTGTTTAAGCTTGTGGTGTTTGCTTAGGGTGTTTGCGACCTTTCACTAGAATAACACTTATTACATGCGTATAGAGCTTTCAAAAATAATAAAAGGTTCAGTAATTGCATTCATTCGTTTGGTTGAATTCTAAACATGTTCACGAATAAATTGAACAACGCAGGCTGCATTAGTCTTGAAATGAGGTCCTATTACATTCAAAGGCTCAAAGCTCATTGTAGAAAACCAAATTCAATGAGGGTGCAATTGGCATACGGATGCATCCGTAGGTGTAGAGGTAAGGTGCACCTTCAAATTTTGTCATGGTATATAATTTTTATGTAAAATGTTCTTAGGATTATCTCAAAATCTATTTTTATATCTAATTATAAAATTTTAAATTTTAAAATTAGTTAAAATCAAGTAGATCTATAAACATATGAAAATTTTGAAAATAGACGGTGCAAATAATATGTTGTAAAATACACTATTTTTTAGACTTAAAATATTTTTATTTTTCATAGTCATTCAACTCAATGTCGAGATGATCAATCAAAGAGTTTTTCAACATTAAAACTACCTTTTCCGATGGATTTTTGAGAGGCATCCATAATTCTACATTATAAGGGAGCATCCTTATATAAACTTTTTTTTATTCAATAAACCATTTGGGCAGACAAGGAGCCACCCTATACAATTTTTTTTGATTAAGTGTACCCACATTTCTAGGTTAGAACTGCAACTAGATAGGGATAAGACCACAATATAATGGACTATACCATTTGTATAATCATAGGAACACCAAATGAACAAGGAAAAACATTAAATTTGATGTTAAGTATCTCTATATTGACAAGCCGATAGGTTTGGGATCGTGTAGGATCATTCTAAATCCCCTCATAGTTCGTTTTTTTTTTTTTTTTTTAAAAAAAAATAATTTCTTTCAATAAACCAGAACCGAATATTTTTTATCACTCTCCCTCGTTTCTTCGTCAAAAATCTATAAATTAGTGCCAAAATGCTAGTTTTTTAGCCATCTCTCCTATTTATACAACCATCTTTTGATCGAAACAAAAATAAAAGAAATAGAGAGTCCAAATCTTAGAATTTCTTGAAATTGAAATTGAAATTGAAAGTCTTCTTCAATTTCTCTTCCATTGTTTCATAGAATTCTGTCAAATTTGTCCCAAAATGTTCCTAGCACATTGGTATGCAAAAGTCATGGCAAAATTTTTATAATCAAAATAGAAGCTTTGCTAGGATCCATTTTTGGTTTCTTCCCCTCATTTTCTTGTATTCTCCTCTGTAATTTTTTTTATCTATTTTCTCTCAAGAATTCATAATTTCAATCTTGTTTCAACTATTCTATAAGATCTAAAACCTTTTTTTGGATCTATAGCTACAATTAGATGAAATAAGAAGATGAAAATTGGGTTTTCTTTTTCATTTTGAGCTTGATTTGTGATGTACGTATTTTTTATTTGAATTTTTTTATTTTATTCTATAGTTCCTATTAGATAAAATCAAAATTTTGATTTTGACTTCGATTTTTTTTTTTTTCATTTTCTCATCCCCGGATTTTTACTTTCTCTTTGTTTTTTGTTCTTTTTCTTTTAAAAAACAAAAATACTATGAACTACTGAACCGACTCATTGAATCGGCCGGTTCGATTCAAAACCATTGGGTGACCAATTCAACCCACCGGTTCAATGTTTAAAACATTGGTCTTCATATAAGTTTTTAGTTTGCAGCCATCCACTCGGTTTTTCAGACAATCAAGTTAGTTGTATGTTATATAGAAGTTAGAACACTAGATATTTTAGGCCTAAATTTTATTTCCTAAAATATTAAAGCAATGGCGAGGTTATTTTTTGGCCGCAGTCGCATGCGGCTGGAACCCTTGTGCTGTCCAACAAACAGTAGATGGTGCAAGATGTGTTGACACTGACATCTCAGCTCATCCTGCACCATCTATTTTTATGAGAAGGTTAGGTTGTTGTGGTTGCAAGTTTATGAGAAGGATACGTTGTGGTTGCTTGGAACAGTGGCTCCATAAAAAGTTTTCCTTCACCCATTCAATTACTTGTTTGGAACTTTAAAACACTATTAAAACAAAAATTACTTTTCTAGTGCAGTACTTTAAATTTTGAAGGAAAAGTTTTTGGTGAGTCAGCGAGTGCAAGAGTTTGCTGACTCATTAATGTCCATCACTAGCGCTAAAATGAATTTCAAAGGTGAATATTTTTTTTAAAAAAAAATCACTTTTTAAATATTATAAATATTATTATTTTATATATTCATGATCATCTTAACTTAGATCATGTATCTCTAAAATTTTGGATTAAAAATCTATTTTCAATATACGTTTAAAAAAAATTACAAGAAAAAAAAAACTCTAAGATCACACTTTCTATACAACTTACCTCCAACCTAGTTTTATCTTTCACTTTTTTCTTCGAAACAAACTTTCTATGTAAATTCCCCCCAAGGAAAATGCTCATTTTTTTAGACGGAAATGCCTTTCTCATATACAAAATCATTTTGGCCATATTTGACTTTGACGTTGGACTCAGTAGCACGTTGCCGGAGCACATCATCGCATTGCCGGACCGCCCTTTATAAAAACTTAAATATCAAACTACCCTAAAACAACTAACGGACCTAAACTGAGTATTGTCAGGCCGCTCTTACATAGTGCCGAAGCCCTGGAATCCAACAACGTCTACTACGGGACCTCCGGACCGCAAACATCTACGGCCGGACTGCCCTTTGCGATGGCCAAACCGCCCTTGACAGAGTGTTTACTGTCGGACCACACTTTTAGAATACGAGAGCCCATTTTAGTGGGTTAAAGGAAAGAGACATGGGTAAGGTAAAAGTAAAGGAGAGTAGTTTAAGTATTTTATTATTTTTTATTTGGTTGGGAGGGTATTTGCATAAAAAATATATTTTGGAAAAAAATATTAGGGTGGCTCTAAGTTGCATAGAAACTGTGGTCTTAGAGGTTTTTGGTATTTTAACATTCTCTTGACTCACAAAAACCATCCAAATTTTATGTTATCTTTGACAGAAGATATAGTGTAATTGCCAGAGATTGCATGCATCATCTCAAAAACCTATTTTGAGGATAGATTGAGGACCCGAAACACTATATATCATCCTCCTCACCTCCATAATTATATCTCTCGAAGAAAAGACATTCGATTTGGAACCTTAAACATGATCCATCTTCTCCCTTCCTTTTGAATCATCCCTTTTGAAAAATTTTAGATCTATGAGATTTGCACCATTTCAGACCCTCCAAATTATAAGTTTCAAGCAAGGTTAAAAAAACTGGGCGATTTAAATGATAACCGCCTGGTTAGATCGGAACTCGCTACTAGCCGGTTCCGATTTTGGTGACCAGCCATGTATTTAAAAAAAACATTCAATAGAAATTATATAAAATCCCAAAAATAAGAATTTTTTTTGTAATATATTTTTAATTTTTTTTATTATTATGGAAAAGATTAGAAATTGTTTTGGTTATTAATACTTACTTTTACATTTTTACATCTTTTTATAAAATTTCAAAAATACCCCTAGGCACTAATCGATTCTTTAAAAACCATTTTTTTTAAAAAAAAAAAACAAAATTCGATCATAGATTACACAAAAAAAAAAAAGGAAAAACAGAAAACAAAAATTCGATCATGGATTACAAAAAAAAAAAACAACAATTCGATCATGGATTCCAAAAATGTCAATCTTGGATTACAAAAAAAATTCGATCATGGATTACAATATATATATATATATATATATTCTTCACAGAGCCACCTTACATCAGCCATTTTAACTAAAAAATCCACCTCCAAGCTAATAAATTACATCCAAATGAGTACATTTTTTGATAAACAACAATATAAGGAATCAAAACCCTAAATTATGAACACATTATCATCAATAAATAAAATCAAATAGATTAACTATAGCAAAAAAACAAAAACGCAATTCTTCACATGCAACAGTCATTGAATCTATAAAATGAAGCTCAAATTGAAGAAATCAGATCAAATTGAATACATCTGATTATAAACAAGGCTATAACGATTAAAAACCCTAGAAATCTAACAAATTATTTGTAATATATTGTGAACAAAAAATCGAAAGGCGAAAAAAAAAAAAACAGCAGAAATTTTTTTCACAGACATCTATGTGTTCATCTAACAAATCAGGCTGTAATTGAGTAAATTAAATAAATCTAAATATGGTAAATGATAAAAGACACGATAGAGATTTAAAACCCTACAAATGTAACTCATTATTTTCAAAATATGGACTGAAATTGATCAAATGGCGGAAAAAAAAAAAAAACCCAGAGTTCTTACCTGGTTTCGTGAACACGTGGCTTCAATATCCAAATTTCTCAGTTTTTCTCAAAGATTATCACAAATTCGTAACATAATGTTTTTGATGAATGCATTTACGATTATAATGCCTAAAAATTTTCACAGATTCATGCCCTATTTAGCATGAAACAAAAGGAAAGGCGAAAACCCTAAAACCTCAACTTTCATGATCCAAAAACACGAAATTTCTCCACTATTTAATCCATGAAAAGGCTGAAAAAAGCTGCATAAAGCCTGAATATTCGATCACATTGCCAAAAAAACAAGAAAAATGATCAAAAAATGACAAATTTTGAAGAATCCTGTGAAGAACACTGTGCAGCCCGTGTTCTTCACGGAACTCGTCGATTCCGTACAGTGAATCGACGAGTCACTGTACAGATCTCCCGTTCTCTCTGGAACCAGGCGAATCCGTGTAATTTGCCGGAGCCGGCACATCCAGTGCCGATTTCCGAGTCGAACCGAACGAGACTCAACGTTTTTTAAACACTGAAACAGATATAAATTTTTATAAAAAAGGGATTTCTTTTTCTGAATTATCATGATCCACTTTAGAATAACATAAATGAGCATATAAAAGAAAAAGGACTTTGTGTATCTAACACCATCCAAAATTGGATGGTCTGTACGCAATCTTAAGGTGTAATTTTTCCCATGCAGCACCAAAGTCCATATTGAATTTATGTTTCTCTAATTTTTAATTCTTTTAAATGCAAAATATGGAAGTGTAAATATACATACTGCCCCTGTGAGAGCATCAATAATTGTCCAGACTTTGGATACCTGTGGCACAAGAACACTGAGCCCAAGGATATAGTTATATATAACTAACAAATTTTGTTTTTTTAAAAAAAGAACAAGAAAAAAAAAAAAACAAATATATATGTTGCCGTGGGCATTGAAGTTCTTGTTTACAGTAGAAATAGTGAAAACTTCTATGTAGATGGCAAAAAACATGGGTGCAAGCAACCCTACGACATATTATACATCAAAACACAATGCATAATAATGCCTTTGATGAGCAAATACCCTTTTAGTAAAGGGTATGGTTTGTATAAGGCTGGTGCCCTAAAAAATCAAAGTCAGGCGCACCATCAGAGAGTATCGAAAGATGTTTCTCCAATACCGGAAATCTTTGTGACGGTTAAAATTTATTTTTATCTCTACTTATAAAATTTAAAATTTTAAAGTTAGTGTAGATCGAGCAGATCTATGAATACTTAAAACTCTTGAAAATTGATGGTTCAAAAAATGTATTACAAGATGCACTATTTCGAAAATTTGATATCTATTTTTTCTTATGTCCATATATCTTGAGGTCGAAATAATGGATTTGAGGATTTTTTGGTATCAAAACAACCTCTTCTAGTGAATTTTTGATGTGCGCTTTGATTTGATTGTTTAAGGTGTCAGCCTTATATAAACGTTTTCCTTTAAACTCTACTTGGACTTTGTATAAAAAAACAAAGATGGAGAACCAAATGCTGAATTTATGGAGAACCAAATGCTGAATTTTGCTGCATACTTCAAGTTGAATATATTTTAAGAGAAATTACATAAAGAGACCATTTATTTTTAGCTCAAAATCACACACTTCTCCATTAGATTTTAAATTAGGGGTTGTAAATATGTCATTGACTAGATTCAAAATTAAAAAATAAATAAAAATTTCTTGAACTTTGACACAATCCTAACTATCTAACTTGACATCTAATGGCTAAAAGTGATTGTGACTTCCTTATAACAATGTAAAATAGTATCATAGTAACAATAGTAAACGGTGTTATAGTATACAATCCGATATTTCAATTGTATTGTATGTCTAAACGAACATATTGTTATTTTTTAATGTTAAACTTTGAGAGAGATCGAATTCAAAACACAAGTAAACTGAGAGGGAGAGAGAGAATTTGAAACTTAGACTGGTTTGAAAGATAGCGAGATCCAAACAATCCCAAATTAAAAAATGAGACCATCTCCGTTAAAATTTGAAAAAAAATCATAAGATCCATAAAAACCAAAATGATCAAGGTTTGGATCACGATCTTCAATAGACAAATATGTCAGGAAACATTCACATTACTCAAAAATGTAACCACAAGTGGAAATGACAAATTCATGACCTCAGCCTATGTAATATGGACGTCAACTATGTAACATGGACATCCCGGTTATTTGCAAATACCGATATATTGAGGGTCTGTTTGAATGGCAATTAGTTGTCTTTGGAATAGACTATCTACTTGACATCAACATACTCTGGATAATATTATTAGGAAAAGCATAAGACCACAAAGTGGTAACAAATGATCTTGACCATTAGATGTGAAATTGGGTGGCTACACTTATTGTATTGATCAAGCTCAAAGTTAAAAAAAAATATGCTAGAACTTTGTGACACATCCAAACTATCAGATTTCACATCAAATGATTATATGATCTCCTTGTAGAAAAGGTAATTGGTCTCATTGTATACAATCCCATATTATTCTATTATCTGTTTGGTATATATATTGTATTATATATAGTATTCTTCAATTATTTAACTTTTTTGGGGATCCTCATGTGTTTCTAGCTATTTTTGGCGAAAAACATATTGTTTCTAGTAAATTACTGTAAATAAAGTAAAACCAGCTTTTCAAAATCAACTTTTTGCACATCCTACCCCCTAATATTTTTCTTATCACACTCTAAACCCTAAGATTATTTTTTCTTGTATTTGACCCTCCAATCAAAAGTCAATAAAATTGAACCTGCCTCTCTCTTCCCCACAGTTTTGTTGCCACATGTTTTTATTCAAGTCATTGTCTCTCTCTACCTGACCTCTCTCGCACTTTCTCTTTCTACCTCTCTCTCCTCTTTCTCTCTACTCACCCTCTCTATCTGCTCTTTATATTTCTCTAACCGCCGTCTCTCTTTTCACCTACCCTTTCTCTCTACTCTCCATCGTTCTCCTTTTTTCTCTCTCTTCCAATGAAGCAGATTTGGTGACGCCATTGGAGGTGGCCTGGTTATGAGAGTAGAAGCTGGAAAGGAGCTCCCTCTTTCTCCTTGCTTTCTCATTTAAGAGCTGATCCACTGCCATTATTGTTTGAAAAATGCTTAAGTGTATTTCAAAATATTGCTTTAGTTTTATTGTTTTTTTCTAAAATGCCTTTGTAGAGAGAAGAAGATGTGGGTTTGATTCCCACATTAAAGACGAGAGACTTTGTTGAGTTGTATTTAAGAGCATACATTATACTCTAAATACAAAAGAAAAAAAATGTGCATTTATGGAGCACACAAAGCATAGGAGGGTATGGGCAACGCTACTACGTCCCTGAAAACAAAAAGGTTCCAAGTGGATAACACCCGAGGGCAGTTGAGAATGAAGTAGACCTCTCCATGTTATCCACATAAAAGGGACCGCAAAAAAACTTTTAAAGAGACTATCCGGTCTGCCGGACTGTAATTTTTTCAAAAAAAAAATTCGGTCCAAAATTTCAGCCTAACCGATCTTGTGCCGACCGACATTATAGGCAAAAAGACTATACTGTCCGACACAAGGTGTGCCTCGGTCTAACAATTAATGTGCCGGACTCATTAAAGCTACCTCTTGCAACTCCAATGGCAGCATAGATCGCCCAACCGCGACACAAGGCCTCCATTGGCACGGCAAAAGTCACCTACAAAAGATTCAAGGTAGCAATAGGTTATTTTATTAATTTCCTTCTCTTTCCCTTTCTATCTCTATCTCTGCAAAATGTTGTTATGGGTTGGTAGGTATGCTGTGATTTAGGGAAGAGAAAAAAATGGAGAGTGTGTGAGGGACGGGATAAAAAAAAGGTGAGGGATAGGAGAGAGAGAAAAAAAGAGATAGAGAGAGAAACGGCGAGGGAGGGTAGAGAGGAAAAAACGGGTAGAGAGAGGTAGAGAGAAAACAAGGGTTAGGAGAGAGAAAAAGACAGAATATCGTTTGCTTCGTATGGAATGTTTTTCTAGTAAATATTTTTATAAAAAAAAAATTATTTCATGCAGTTAAGTATAGAAATATTTTCATATCAATTGATCTTAGTGCATCCTTTCACACCAATTAGCAACTAAATGATGTAAAAATAGTTGTACACTTAACCATATGAGAAAATGTTTTCTGAAAAACAATTTCACACGAACCAAACGTGTGATTCACACGAACCAAACGTGTGTGTCACGTGACAAAGTTGAAAAAGTATAAAGGGAGAAAAAAATGGGAAACTAGAGAAAAATGGTAATTTGGTCCTAAAATGTATTTACTAATTGACTGGAGATAAATACAAGAAAAAAATAGTATTGTGCATTTAGGATATAATACAAAAAGTAATAAGGTCTAGAAACCCCAAACTTGGCTCAAATTGGGGGATGGTGAGTCAAGAGGATAGCACACACCCCAAGTCACTTGAACTTTATTTTTAAGTTTTAATTTTTAAAAAGGTGTGGTTTCTATAAATTTGCAACATTAAACAATCCAATTAAGGCATACCTCCAAATTTTATCATAACATATAATTTTGATGAAAATTTTTTTAGGATTATCTCAAATACCATTTTTATATCTAATTATAAAATTTTTAAACTAAAAAATTGTTCAAATCAAGTTGATCTATAAATATATGAAAATCTGGAAAACATACGATCTAGATAATGTATTGTAAGATACACTATTTTTGGGACTCAAAATCTTTTTGTTTTTTCATATGCATTCATCTTGATGTCGACATGATCAATTAGCGGTTTTTTCAACATTAAAACAATATCTTCCGATGGATTTTTGAAGTGCATCTATAATTCTACATTTTAAGGTTGCAACCTTATATAAACTTTTTGCTTTTTTTATTTTTTCCTTTCCAAAAACACAACCTTACTTGTAGAAATTACCGCAATCTATACCATCAATTTCATTTGGACAGCATAGATTAAATACTATCTTAGAATGCCCACTACTTTCGGGCACTATTTTCAAATACATGTCAAATCAAACACCATCCGACAAAAATAGAGAGTGCAGAATATTACAACCTTATTTCTACAAATAAGGTTGTCACCTGATGCAAACTGCACTTTTTTTTATTTTTTTTAATTAGTCCCCTTTTCAACTTGAGAATCACCTAATTGAACGAGACGAACTCAAAATCGTTGAGGGTTTAGATACCTCGAACTCGAGAATCACCAAACTGAACAAGACGGACTCAAAATCGTTGAGGGGGCGTTTGGATATATGGAAATATATTGTCTGTTAAATATATTACTGGTGTAATACATTACTTGCAAATGGATTGTAACTGTTTGTCACTGTTTGAGGAGTAGTTAGATGTAACCTAGAATTACTGTTTGACTATGTCCAGAAAAAATATGGGAAATGCGTCACCAACATTTTCTTTTTCTTTTTTGGCTTTATACCCAAAACATGGTTGAGGGTACAATCTCTATTCGTATGTAGTTTAAACTTTATAATTGCATCACACATATGAATTAGCCATACCTTTTGTATGCCTTTACGTCTTGACTTGGAATCACATGTTTTACTTTGGAATAACATACTTTTATTATGATAAGCCATCATATTTTTTATGTTTTCACTAAAGCCATGCGATCATCTCCCTCCAAAAAACTTCTATGCCAAATTCAAAAAAAATTGGCTAGTAACCTAAAACGCTTTATGACTAAATGAGTCCATGCCAAATTCAAAAGAAAAAAAAAAGTTTTGAAAAAATTGGCTAGTAACCTAAAAGGCTTTATGACTAAATGAGATGGAGAAATTATGTTGGGGCATTGGATGAAATTGAAGAGGTAAATTAATTTAAAAAAGGTTTAAAAAAATAATTCAAATACACGGATTCGACGATTCTCTGTAAGTGAATTCAATTATTGATTCTCTATGAGGGAACTCAAGTATTGATTCTATATTAGTGAACTCAAGTATTTCAAATTTATGAGCAAACAATAGCACCAAAATGAAAAAATAAAGACAAAAAATAAATAGACTCATCTTAGCAGAGAACTCAAATTCGTTTATTTTTTTTGGAACAATAGTTGCAACTACAAAATGAATCTTGGATATCTGGAAACAAAATGAATCTTGGATATCTGAAAATAAACAATAGCTACATATCTGAAAATAAACAATAGCTACATATCTGAAAATATCTATAGACACGTGGAGATTAGGGGAGTATATGACTTTTCGAGGAGGACAGAGATTTGGAACTGAGATTGAGACTGAGGTGAATGAATAGCGCTGATTTGCTCTATAATCTTGCTTGGCAAAGCGCATAGATATGAATGGAAGAGGAAAAGCTAGGTTTGACGGTGGAGATGCCTTTGGAGTGTAAAAGTTATATGTCAGGAACGGCTGGATTTCCATTCTATTCATATCGTAGGATCCAGCAAGCTTTTCAAACTTCTCCTCCCAAGGGTCGAAGTCGCCATTTCTCGAAGGCCTCTCCTACAGCGGCATAGCACCCCTCTTCTTGGGCACGCTGATATCACGCATAGCTGCTCACATCACACCCTGAAACATGGCCAATTTTTGGCCTGAGCAGTGGCCTCCTGCGACAGTCAACTGCCTCCCTCATTATCGCGAAATGTTGAGGGGCCGCCTCACAAGTCATTTCCGATGCGAACAGCCACCAGCTGCTTGGGCCTAGTTGGCCTCTTCCTCTGCGGCTTGGTATAGCCTTCCGGACGGCGGGCCGTAAGAACGGAGTTGAGAGGACTCCAATGGGGATCAAAGCCACAAGGGGGGGAATGCTATACTTCTCACTTTGGTGGTTAGAGCAAGCAAGGGGAAGGAGAAGCTTCCAGATCCTGAAAGGAAGCGGTGGAGGCAGGTCTGGCCTTGACTATTTTTTTTGTGTCGGCACTAGGCTCTCCGGTTGAGGCTGAGTATGATTGGCGATTTCCAGGTTCAATGCTGCGTTAAATTTGTAAATCTTTCCTGTGAGAGTGCAGTTAGCAAGCTTACATTAGCACAGTCCTTGGTCAGTTCAGAGAAAATATCATATTATTAAGAAATGGGTTAACAGGCTTTAGTTGGGGCTGACAGGTGATTTTTAAAAAGTTAAGCCAAAAAATGGGTTAACAGGTTTTAGTTAGGGGCTGCCAGAAGTGATTTTTAAAAAGTTGAAAAAAATGGGTAATTTTAGTTAGGGGCTGCCAGAAGTGATTTTTAAAAAGTTGAAAAAAATGGGTAATTTTTTAAGTTTAAAATGATAGATGGGCTCCCAGCCAGGTTTTAGAAAAAGACGGGTGATTTTTAAAAAGTTGAAAAAAATGTATGATTTTTTAGGTTTAAAATGATTGACGGCTGACAGATAGGTTTTAGAAGACGATGGGTGATTTTTTAAAAAGTTGAAAAAAATGTTTTTTTAGGTTTAAAAGATAGACCACTACTGATTTTTGGTAGAAGTGATTTTTGAGGTTTAAATATCTTGAAATGTGGGTGATTTTTAAAAAGTTGAAAAAAATAGATGATTTTTTAGGTTCAAAATGATAGACGGCTGCCAACTAGGTTTTAGAAGAAGATGCGTGATTTTTAAAAAGTTGAAAAAATGGGGGATTTTTTAGGTTTAAAAAGATAGACGGCTACTGATTTTTTAGGTTTAAAAAGAGTTTAAAAAAATAGACGGCCTGTGTGGTTTTTGAAGTTTAAATATCTTGATGTGGTTTTTGAAGTTTAAATATCTTGAAATGAAATGGGTTATAACAGGTTTAAAAAGGCTTTAAAAAGATAGACGGCCTTTGTGGTTTTTGAAGTTTAAATATCTTGAAATCAAATGGGTTAACAGGTTTTAGTGGCAGAAGATGGAGCTGCCCGCCAGGTTTTAGAAGAAGATGGATGATTTTAAAAAAGTTGAAAAAACTGAACCACGTTTTAGAAGAAGACGGATGATTTTTAAAAAGTTGAAAAAAATGGGTGATTTTTTAGGTTTAAAAAGATAGAGATGGGTGTGTGATTTTTGAGGTTTAATACTTTCAGCTATAATATTTTGAGCTATAACTGTTTGATTCGGTTTGTAAAAAAAAACTATATGATTTTTGAGGTTTACATATTTTGAGTTATAAAATTCGGTTTAAAAAAAAAAAAACAACTATATGATTCGGTTTGTAAAAAAAAACTGTATGATTTTTGAGGTTTACATATTTTGAGTTATAAGATTCGGTTTTAAAAAAAAAAAACTATATGATTGTTGAGGTTTAAATATGTTGAGCTATAACCGTCTAATTTCGGTTAAAAAAAAAGATATAGTTTAAATATCTTGAGTTATAACTGTACGATTCGGTGAATCACAAAATTTTTGGGTACCCAAAATTACTAAGATTTAGATTTGAGAGCAGGAGATAGGTTTAAATATCTTGAACTATAACTGTACGATTAGGTGAATCACAGAATTTTTGGGTAACCAAAATCACTGACATTTAAATTTTAGAGCAGTAGATAGGTTTAAATATCTTGAGCTATAACCGTACGAGATTCGGTGAATTCGGTGAATTGATTTAGATTTTTGGGTAGCAAAAATCTTTTGATTGCGGAAAATCGACATTCCTCCAATTGGATTATAACTCTGCCGAAAATCCACATTCCTCCAATCCAATTATAACTCTCGATTAGATTATTATCTATAATAGATTTCTCACCCAAACAATCGATCAGATTATAACAGATAATAGATTTCTCACCCAAACATTTTTCACGATGAAATCTTTTTTCATGTAATAGATTTGATTTCCAGGTTATCAAACGCCCCTAAAGATCTTAACTAGACCGAGTTCATGTTTTCACCTATCAAGACAAATTAAAATCCAAAACATAATCCGAAGTGAAAAGGAAATGAACATTCAATCAAAATCCAAAGTGAAAAAGACACAAACATTCCACTTAACAGGAAAATGAGCATTCTTCTCTCTCACTAGAATACCCAGAAAAGCAAAAATGAGCATTCCATGGATCTCTTCTCTTTCTCTCTCATGTCCATTGATCTTTTCTCTCTCTCACTAGAATACAGACGGAACACACGGACAGACAGAAGCACTGAGGCTCTTCTTTTTCTTTCTCTCATGTCCATTGATCTCTTCTATCCCTCACTAGAATACATAGACAAAACACAAGCACCGACGCGCACAATGCTATGCAGTCATTCTTGAAAATAATAAGCAAAGTTCTCATCACGGCTGTCATCAATTCTGACAGACGAGGAGTTTCTAACTTTATTCAAAATCGTGCTCATCGAGGTTGTCATCAATTCTGACAGACGAGGAGTTTTAACTTTATTTAAAATAGTGCTCCAGATGCATCATCCATAATTACTAAATTTTAATTCCTTAAACGTGGACGCAAACGCATCCAGTCAAACGGTAACAATAGTCATCGACAGCCTTAAGTCAAAACAGTGAGAGTAGTCATCGAGAGCCTTATTGATCCCTTTTCACATCAATAATCTCATTCAGCAGGAGTCAAAACAGTGATAGTAGTCATCGAGAGCCTTAGTGATCCCTTTCCACATCAATAATCTCATTCAGCAGGCGAGTCCTCGCGAACAACTACAAATACAAAAACCAACTGATTTTTTCCTCACTCAGCAGGCGAGTCCTCGCGAACAACTACAAATACAAAACCAAATTAAAAGTCATACAACTGATTTTTTCCACATTCATCAAAAACAAAAAGCAATCGACGTCAATACAAAGCAATAAGGAAATGTATTCAGTCTTACCATGGTTAATTATAGATCTCACCGTGCATTTTAAATTCCTGCATATATTCCAATTTTAATCAGCCTTAGGAAGGTGTACTTCCACCCAGAGCAAATTTACCTAACAAGTTCATTTGACCACCTCACTACGAATGGTTTAAAATTTTCTCTACCATCAAAACAGACTTCTTTCAAACAAATAGGTAACTTTTCTGTTTCATAAAGAATATGGCAGGAGACACTTCTCTCCTTAATTTTTCTAATGTTCAGTATTTAACATTTAAAATGGTCAAACTTATTCTAAGTATTCCAAATCATATCTCTAAGTGATGTGTCCACTCACCACGATTGAGCCCCTGAATCAAAATGATATAGCCCCTCAAGTCAAGTCCCAAACTAGAAAAATAAGTGAAAAGCTCTCTATCAAGTCTCCTGGAGATTACATTTTTACCTTTTTATAAGTCAGCGGACTCATATGTTGTTGTGCGCCCTATTCAACACATGGATTTTAAATCCCAAAATTTAGGGATCTATAATCTAAGTTATAATGATCCTAAATTTAAACAAAATTTAATAAATTCCAAACTTTAAAGTGAATTTGTTGAACTTAGGGAATGATCACGTCCCTTGCATTCAATGTGAGGGGACCACATGCATCCCCTGACGCATACTACACTTACCCTTCTATGTTATATTGCCAGTCATGAACAGGAGAGTTTCCAGTCAAACAAGTAACAAAGATAATCAGTTAAAGCTTTAGCCTCATTCCCCTTCCGCAAGCCCCGCCCTACTCCAATCCAAAATACACGTATAAAAGACAATGAAACAATTTGTTAATGTGTTCATAGATATATACAGATGTATAATGGCTATAATGAACTGCATAACTATTCACTAATAAATTAAAAGGAAACTTCTTTTTTATGGTGGTGGATCAGGTCAAACATTAGAAGAATGTAAAGGTTCAACTAATGTGAACGTTCAAAAAATAGAAGAATGTTAACATTTTAAAATTTTCTACAAATTCATAACTGATCCCTAAAACTGCTCCAAGTATTTGTTGATATACATGGAATCAAAGGTGATTTCCTCATCATGCTCAATTGAGTGATAGGTGACCTTTTCGAGCATCATAATAAATAGGGGAAATTTTAAATTTTACGAGGTTGTCCACATAAGCAGATAATTTGGATAGTGTACACCCAATTGAGTGACGTGACCTTTTCGAGCATCATAATAAATGGGGTGAAATTTTACGAGGTTGTCCACATAAGCAGATAATTTGGATAGTGTGGAGAAATACGCCCTGGCACAATGTAGGATCATTTATCTCATTTAGGAAGAATCATTGATAATTCATTTATATAAGAAATACATAAGTTGCACCAAATGGTTTACAATCATATTCCAACAAAACTTATTTAAATGATTTCACCTAGTGAAGTGAACAAAGAAAGGTATAAACATACATCAATAGGATAAAAAATAGCAAAACTAGAGAGAATGACCCCAACAGGAAGAAAGTCTCTATCAAAGCCCAATTTGAAGAAGGAATCCGTACCAACCCTAGTGACATACTAGCCACAACACTACTGTAGAGATAAAGGCTTACTAACATGAAGGACGAATAGGTCTAAAACAAACCTCATTCTTCCTCTCCTTCCAATTGCTATGTCCAAGGTTGAATATTTAATGAAATAGCTTGCAGTTACAGTCTTTCCAATTACAAAGTCAAAGGTCAACTAGGCATTGGAGAAACTGCATAGCTCCTCTCTCTCTGTATATCACTGAAATTGCTACTATGCATAAACTCCAAAGCATATGACATTTTAGCTGGAATGGCGCACAAAATCAGCGGCCAAAGACCTCAGCAACCAATAAGGCTATACCAAATACACACCACAAAGATTGAGAATTTGAAGCGTATTTCTTTCTTTATTATTGTAGAGAATCTAAGTGTATTTCTCCAACCTTCATGAATCAAAAACTAAGTGGGGGTGTAAATAGGTGGGGTCAGGTCTGACCAGGACCCTTCCAAATCAATGGCCACGGAAAGTATAAAAAACTATGTGTATGTGCGCGTGTGTCACACACAGCACGTGCGCACACACGCACACAGACACATAGATATGTCGACCATATATATATGTGTCTACCTGCCAGGTCAGGGGGTCGACCCAACCCAATTGTCCAACCTAGAACTAAGGACTCCTCTCAATTTGCATCCATTGTCTTTCATAACAACCCCCAACTAAAACCCCAAGATCATTGGCAAAGTGAGAAAGTCAAGGGAAACACTTTTGAAGAGGTGCCTACTAGCAAAGCCCCAATACCACTTATCCACTAATTTCCTATTAATCAAACTAATGAGTTCCACTTCTAATTCCTTCATCTCTTTCGGCCAAAATTTTGTGCCACCTAAACAAATGGAACTTATATATGATGACAGCCTCTTTTTGAGGTATAACTTTCCACTGGGATGCCCATTTGAGGTGATCCAAAGCTCAAATATCTCTTCAGAACAACCTTTATCTCTACAGGTTATCATAATCAGAAGTTTTGGGGCCTCAAGTTGTGTTCAAAGCCTGCTGGTAAAGTTAGTGAATTTTGTTTCCATAGTATGTTAGGTTATCTAATCTCTAATGATTTCCTAGTTGTAATGAATATATAAATAGCATCTCTAGGAACAAATGTTCTTTCATGTGCAGATTACAACCATTAGAATTATCTTCTACTTAATTAGGAACATCTATGATTATTTAAGGGTGTAGATTAGGATTTGGGAAGCACTATAAATAGATGCAAGGGCCATTGGCCAAAAAAAATCAATTTTTGAGAAAAATATTGAAGTTTCCAATTATAATGATAAGCGGCATTTAGAGGGAGGGATTCCTCAACTCTTTCTGTAGAGAGAGTAATCCTTCAACTCTATCTTAAGATTGGTAGTCTCCACAAGAAGTTAAGAGCTTCTTCAAGGTTCCAGCCCTTCATTTGTTGCATATTCCCATTTAAGATTCCCCATAACAAATTCCATAACTGTTCCAACCCTTCAATAGACCATAGCCAAACTTTGCCAAACCCTTGGTAAACTAGCTCAAAATCTATACCTATCGTCCTTGTCCTTCAAACTTATTTAAACCCTATATTTGCGCTCATTTAACCCTATAATCGTCCTCATTATCATCCTACCTTGCTAGATCCGCCAAATTCCAGCAAGCATAACCCCTACAAAAACCTTGAAACCTAACCTAAACCTTGCTCTTACACAACCCAACCATTAGCAACAACCCTAGCTCTGGTGGTCCTTCATTCGGATCTCATATTATCCAATTTCATCCCCAATTAGGAAACTTTCATAAGGCCCAAAACCTACTGTGCTAATCTTTTAGAAATCTAAAACCCTTACCTAACTAGACTTCCTAATCATACCCAAACCCTTTCTCTCTAACAACCAACTCTATCTCACACTCATGAAGGAACTAAGCCTCTTGGGGTCCTACATCAATGTCACTGTTGTTTTGCCATAAAATCAGCCCTTATAAATCCACTCCAGTTTATTTCACATTGGTGAGTCATCATCATCATTCAAGTCTTATCCCAACTATTTGGGGTTGACTATACACAAATCGTGTTCCACCATCCAAGCTCTATCAAGGACCATACTCTCAGTTAGACTATAAATAACAATATCTCTTCTCACTACTTCTATCCATATCCTTTTGGGTCTTGTCCGTTTAGAGCGTTCCACTTGAACCAAATTACGCTTCTTAAATGGTGTTGTTCTCCTAATTGGTGTTGTTCTAGGTCGAGGCTGAACATGACCAGCTTACATCAGTCTACTTTCTCTCATCATATCACCTATTGGAGCCACCCCTAACTTCCCTCGGATGTATTTATTCTGAATTTTATCCTTTATTGCCTTGCCATTCATCCATCTCAACATCATCATCTCAGCTACACTCATTCTATGGATATGATGTTTATTAACTAACCAATATTCCGTCCCATAAACCATGGCTGGCAGCCATCCTATAAAACTTCCCTTTCAGTTTCATTGGTATTCTATATCACATTGGAGAGTGATATAGAATATACATGATTAGATCCTAGATTGCTTGCATTTGTACATACTGTCTGATGACGCACAGAGTTCCACAAAAACTGTACTGTTTTATTGTTGAAAGTAAACCGTCCCAGAAAAGTAAAAAAAACAAAGCTTTTCCCCTAATCCACCCACTCAACTTAAGCATGGTAGGCAGTCACAAATGCAGCATAAAACTAAAGTTAGAAGAAATGCATATCTCCAATAATCTATTTCAATCTAGGGATATTAAAGCGACAATGAGACTCTCATTTACTGGCACAAATGCATAAAAGAATGAAATCATGACCACGAAAGCTAATAAAATGAGATTCACATTTAAATAACAAATTCTATTCTGCAACCTAAGCAAGATAAAACCTACGATGGCCCATTTCCTCGTGTCATCAAGCATTTTTACTTGTTTAGCTTCATGCAATTGATTAAAGATACAAAAAATACACCAATCTTCATCAACAATCCCACTACAAGCCAGCAAAAGAAAATCAAAATCAGAATCAGAATCCTAAGCTACTAAGACAAAATCCAGAAACAGAAATCTAGAAATTTTAGATAAAAGAATCAATAAATATCAGGAAATAAAACCTAAATTTTTTGCCAAAATAAAACACTCGCACAGAAGTAGAGGTAAAGATCAATCACCTGGCTTCTCAGGTTTGCCATCAACCCACTTTGACACAGAGAAATGGACCTTTTCTCGAGAGAGGGAATCACGTCTGTACGGCTCCTTCAGGCACTTACGAACCAGAGAAGCACAAATGTTAGAGTATCTAACATGTCATACCTGCTGCTCTCCAAAAAGGAACAGCCCAGCTCGAGGACGCCGTTGTTTCTAGAGTCTTCTGAAAATGGAGAACCAAACCCTAATTTATCTCCTCTGAAAGAAATCCGATACCTCAAACCCTAATTTATCGACCCAAGCAACCCCAATACCTCAGCAAGGTGACCTATCGTCTATTTCAGAGTGATTCGTATATCTGGTTTTTGCTCTGGATGGTTTCTTAGTTCCTTTTGTGGGACCATGGATGGCGCTTGGATTCTACAACTCAGTTTCTGTGATTTCATACGGACCATTACTTGGGTAGACTGATTTTTTGAATGAATTGATAGTCATGAGAAGGTATAGTTGAACTATATGACTATAAAAAATATTGGGTCGTGGTCGTCTATCACCCTTTGTTTATAAATTGAATCGTGATTAGACTATTGACAAACGATTTTCCGTAGTCTTAGAATTGTAGTATATTTTCCTTCATTTTATTACCAAACTACTAATGTAAAGCATGTGATATTCAATATTAATCACTAAAACATATTTATTATTGAATAATATTTTCAATAAAACATGGTTTTAGAGATCATTGAATTTATCCTCACATTTTTTAATAACTTCATGAAATAATTATGATTTTTTTTTAAACCATGCAAGAAATAAATAATTTAGATATATCATTTATGATAAAATACGATTATAGGGAGATAAAAAAAAATTAAATTCTATTTTAAATGGTGGAATCAAGATTTATTTAGGCAAATAAAAAATAGTCGGAGAAAGCTAGAGGAGATGGAATCAAATATCATAATTAAAAAAAATAAAATTACTCAAGTATCTCCCAAAAAAGAATTAATCATATTTTTTTATTAAAAATATAGTATTATAATTACAAAAGCAATTTAATGTTCAAATAGTGATAAAAAATTTAAAATGTAAAAATTATAATTAAAATACATATAAAAGGAAACCTTAATATGAAAATAAATTGACACATAAGTTAATATAAGAATCAAGAAAAAAAACAACCATTTTTCTTTAGCGTTCATGATCAATGGGCCTTGCCTAATAAGATTAAAAAAAAAAAAAACATTACTTCCCAATAGAGAGAAGACAAAATCCATTTGAAAATATAGTAAGGGAAAGCTAGAAGAAAGAGTAACCTTAATAAATAATCTTTATGCAATTAAAATAAATAATAATAAAATAATTCAATAAAATAATTAATAGTAATAGTAATAATAATTATAATAATAATAATAATAATAATAATAATAATAATAATAATAATAATAATAGAACAACAACTATAACTATAGTTGTTATTGTTGTTGTTATTATCACTATTATTATTATTATTATTTTATTTTTTATTTTTATTTTTTTTATTACGATTATTATTACGATTATTATTGTTATTATTATTATTGTTATTGTTATTGTTATTTATATAAACAAAATAAAATATTATCATTATTATCTTCATTATTGTTGTTGTTGTTGTTGTTGTTGTTGTTGTTATTGTTGTTGTTGTTCTCATTATTATCATTATTATGGTTACTATTATGATTATTATTACCATTATTATTATTGTTGTTGTTGTTAATAGAAAAAAAATAAAATCATAATTTTGTTTCTATCTCAATTTTGACATTTGCTTATTTTAACTATAATTTTTATATTTTAAAAGTTTTTATGACTATTTTAACATTACATTAGCTTTTTAATGACAATACTATATTTTTTTAATGTGATTCAACATATATAAAATTTGATTCTTTATTTTGTCATATACTTGAATATCTTTTATTTTCTAATTATGAATTTTAAATTATTAAAAATTATTCATAACTGCTATGTCGTAATTTTTGTTTGTATTTTTCATTTGCACTATGTCCCTCTTGATTTTTCCATACAAATAGTATATCTGAATTCTTTCTTTCTTTCATACTTTTTAAATAAATTTTGTAATAGAAAAAACACGACTTATTGAAAATTCACATCTCTCTCACATTCAAGTCTTTATATTCCATGCGCAACAAAAAAGCCCCCAACTCAATAAAACATATACATCTTTTTATTTATGATAATTTATCTCTCTCACTAAAGTTACTATTTCCCATGTCTATTTTTAATGGGAAACATGTGAGTTAAACAAAAAAATATGGATTAATCTCACATCTCACCTCAAAGAAACATATGCCCAGGTATTTTGGGTTTCTCCAACTCGGCTGGCCTAACACGTCGAGTTGCTTAGTATGGCCCACATGAGGCTCATAGAAGCTCTTATAAGGCCCTTAAATGCCACATAAACCCAACAATAACATATGCCCAGTTATCTTGAATTTTTTCAACTCGGCTGGCTTAGCACATCGAGACTAGTACAAGTATAAGTCAATCGTATTTGCTTAGTATGGTCCACATGAGGCTCATAAAAGCTCTTATAATGCCTTTAAATGCCACATAAACCCAACAAGAACATATGCCCAAGTATATTGGGTTTTTCCAACTCGGCCGATTTAGTACGTCGAGACTCGTACGAGTATAGGCAAATCATATTTGCTTAGTATGTCCACATGAGGCTCATAAAAGGTATTACAAGGCCCTTAAATTCCATATAAACCCAACAATTTTTTTCAGCCTCTTTGCTCTTTGGCTCTTCTCACGTTTCTTTACTTTCGGCTCTTGTATTATCATTTTTTAAGAAATATTTATATAAATTACTGATACACAATACAACTCATAAAAAACCCATAATCACCACATTTTTAAGCCAAAAAATAGAAATATAACTATTAAAGAACCTGGATTTTCCAGCCCAAGGAAACTCGAAAAACAAATATTGAGTTTACAAAGCTATGGAGAGAGTTCCAAAAATTTCATCACAAAAACAAAATACGTCTTGCAAATTTGGAGGTTCGTTCTCAACGATATTTGTTCTCTTGCTCTCCTCAAAGTCTCTTTACTCATGGGTCTTGTATTCTCTCTTTATGCCAATAGTTAAGGTATAGTCTCTCAACTATATGTCGCTTTCTTTTTTCATTCAAGAAATGGTTGGCTTCTCTCCCTCTTGTTCCGTATATTATGACAACGTCTATCTTCTTCTGTCTCGTAATGCTTTGTTTTCTTCAAAGGCCTCTCCTGCCAAATTTCGTGCGTTGAAAAACAGTTGGCTTTTCTCTCTTATTTTTTCCTATCAACTCTTTGTTCTCTCTTGTTTCTTGCTAGCAACTCTTAGTTTTCCTAAGAGTAATGTCCATCTTCTTCTCTCATGCAATCCTTCACAAGCCCCCTTCAACACTCCTTAACATCCGGTGCCCTTTGAGATTTGTCAAGTAGATAACATTTCTCAACCTTAGGAAACCGTCGGTTAATAATGTAGTAGTAGATGTGGTTTTAGAACGGGAGTGACACGAGACATAGAAAGCGGGGTGCATGACATGAGCTATGGGAGAATTTTTAAGAGTTGCACATTTTTAAAATTTTAATAGAGAGAAATTTGGAATTCAAGATATAGAAAAACATTTGATAAAGAGATGGGACGGGTGCGTGACATAGAAATAAGAGAGTTTTTAGGAGTCGTATTTGTATCTTTTCAAATATTGAAATAGAAAAACTTGGAACTCAAAAATGTTCCTAAAAAAAATTTGGAACTCAAAAATGCTTGTAAGAAAACGATAACGAGAGATTTTAGGAGCAAAATAAGGAAAAAAATTTAAAAATAGAGATTTGAGAGTTACGTGAGAGAAAAATGGAAGATTTTTAAAGAGTTGTAGCACATTTTCAAAATTTGAAAGAGAACATATACCAAAATAATTAGTAGATACTCATAACTACCGATTATAAAGAGAGAAGGAAATGATATGTGAAATAAAAATGAGAGATTTTTAAAGAGTTGTACTTTTTCAAATTTCAAGAGAGAACAAGTGTCAAAATAATAAGTAGATAATGAGATATTTTGTAACTACCAATGACAAAAAAAAAAAACGAGGTCACACGTGTCATAAAAATAAGCAAGGCCTCTTCTCACTTAAAATATAGAAGATATTCGGAGATTGAGGATCCGAATGAGATTTAGTTGGTGAATGATTCACGTCTCTCCTCCCGAACAACCCTACGCCATTATTTGGTTATTTTTCCTGATTTTTATCCATGGAGCCTAGCCGAATTGGCGATCTAGATCGATATTATCCAAATCCCAATGCAGGTTTTAACCAGAGATGGGATTGGTTTTGGCCTAAGGAAGTGAGATTTTGCTAGAAAATTCAAGATGTGTGATAGTTTAGAGTGGCTCATCTCAACCCTTTATGTTTTATTTTAATTTTAAGCAATCTATCATTCTTTTGATCAAATTTTAAACAGCACAGAATATGACAATATTACAAAAGACTATCAAAATAGATATAATCGTGAGTTAGAATAATTGATATTTTAGGAGTGATTTTATAAATAGATAAAATGTTAGACTTGGCTTTGAATATCAAAAAAGATAAAATTTAAATTTTCTAAATCCGAAGTCATATTACAATCTCAAAAAAGATAAATTTATAATTTCTAAATCCTAAAATCAACTTTTTATGCATCTTATCCCTAGTACTTTTAGTAGGGCAATTATTTCATGCAACAGGTGTATTGTAATACAATGCAACAATCTTTAAAAACTATGTTAAGGCCATTTATTTGTTCTAAATTTTAAAATATATACTCTTTTCATTCTAATGAACAGCCACAACAACAACAAAAAAAGTTGAAAACACAACCTAAAAAGTATTTTTTTAGCTCAATTAACATAGGCCGTCCATTTTGATAAAATACTTAGATCTAGGCCTAAGAATGTTTTTTTTCCTTTCGAATATTTTTAGATACATTTATTATCATTAGATGGACAATGTT
>NW_006499912.1:1527600-1584954 GCF_000471905.2 Amborella trichopoda | reverse complement strand
TACTATGATACAACCGATGCATTAGATCATTGCCCCTTTGGGACTCCTTTGAATATAAATCCTATTTACTTCTTAGGGAATGATTTCATGCAATTGTTGTATAGTAGTATAATGCAACCACACTCGGAGAAAGTCATGTTTTTGGCATTTGTATGACCCCACATTTTGCACACACATTCTCTTCCTCCTCATAATCAATCTCGCATAAAAATAAAAAAATAAAAAATAAAAAAAACAATTTGCACCTAGATATGGTCAAAATTAATATCCTTAACAATGGATCTCGACATTCCATTTGGTGAATTTCAAGATCTAAGCCTTAACAAATTTAAAATCACTTTTTTTTTTATTTTTTAGCATTGTTAATCTAACGATGATAGCGTTATATACAAATTTTGGGAGTAAAAAAATCATTCTTAGGCCTATATTTAACCATCTCACTAAAATAAACAGTTTATATTAATTGGGTTAAAAAAAACACTTTCTAATGCATTTTTCAAAATTATCTTAGTTGTGATTGTTTTTAAAAATAAAAATGGTATAGTTGTGTCAAACAAATGTCTCTACCACGGTTTTTGAAAAAAATTGCATTATATTACTATTCAACCGTGGAATGAAATCATTCTCACTCAAATGGTCAACACAAAAGACTGTAATGTTTTTTTCTCTACCTCTCTCTACCTGCCCACTTTCTTTCTCTCTCTACCCGCTGTCTCTCTCTACTTCCCATCACTCTCTACCCCCTCACTCTACTTTGAGTGTGTTGCCACCCCACCATGAGAGAGAGAGACAACCTATAAAATCTCACACCCCAAATTTCACAAAATGGCTAAGAGAAACCCAATTCCCCCATTGAAGTTGAAGAGAGCTCGAGGTCCTCTAATGGCAAAAACAAGCTATTCCCTTGCCTCTTTTGCACACCCAAAATTAAATGCAGTGAAAGAGGGAGAAAATTTGCCTGAAATCCAAAAACTGTAAGAGAGAGAAATACGAGTTTAGAGTGAAATAGAGAAACCCATTTTTAAAGAGAAAGAGAGAGCCACTTATAAGGGGAGAAGACCCACTTGAGCATAGAGGGAGAGAGAAGCAAAGATACAGAGAGACCTATTTAATGAGAGAGAGCTATTTTTAGGTAAGGCATTAAGAGAGAGATGTACGCTCAAAGAGAGATTTTGCATAAATTCTCTTACAGTCAAGCTATCTTTATGCTACATAAACATTACGCCATGCTCTAAATAAAATTTCTTGTGGTTAATCAATATTTTGTGATAGCTTCTTAGACTCGGCTTCAGAGGAGTGTAGTGATTGGGAGAAAGAGAGAGATTTCATGAAAGAGAGAGATTGAGGTGATGTGAGAGAAAGATATTGGCCGATTTGGCGGAGAGAGGGAGCTGGGAGATCTCCTTTGAGATTGTAGAGAGATAAAGTTTCCTTAAAAATAGAAATAGTTTCCTTAAAAGGGTGTTGTTGTATAAGGTTGCAACCTTAAATAATCCAATTAAGGCGTTCTTTCAAATTTTATCATTCTTCCTACAGCATAGAAGACATATGCTTCTCCTATCATCCAACCGTTCAATTTTGATCAAGAGAGCAACTACTCACCGTTTGATTTTAGATCCGATGTCTCAAAGTATTTTTTTTTTAGTTTTTTTTTTTTACAAATTATATGAATATGAAATTTGGTACGTGTCATCTTCTCATTGCGGCGCACCTATAAAAAAATATTAAAAATAATTTTTTGATAAAATATAATAACCAAAATACCTTTTGAATCTTTCAGGGGTGTTTTTGTTATTTTTATTGGAAATATTTTTTTATATTTTTGGCTAGTGTGAGTTTAATAGAGGATTGGTTATCCAAAATTTTGTTTCAAATTAGTTTATATAAAAAAAAATTAAAATAAAATAGTGTAGATACGTGACATTGTGATTGGGGCAATCTTAGCCCTCCAATCAAAATGGATGGTTGGATAAGGGGAAGTATACAAGTTTTATACTGTAGAGGAAGCATAGAAAGCTTTCTCTTATCTAAAAATCTATTTTTATATCTAATTATAAAATTTTAAACTTTAAAAATGGTTAACATCAAGTGGATCTATAAATGTACGAAAGTTTTGAAATTGGATGGTCTTAAATAATGTGTTGCAAGATGCACTATTTTTAGGACTCAAAAATCTTGTTTTTTTTCATATTCATACATCTGGATGTCGAGATGATCAATTAGAGTTAGAACAACATTTTTAGATGGATTTTTGAGTGGCATCTTTAATTATACATTTTAAGGTTGCAACCTGACATAAACTTTTTCTTCCTTAAAAATAGAGAGAGTGGGTGACATTTTTTTATTTCCTCCAGGGAGCGATAGAGTTTGGGGAGAGAGAGAGTTAAGCCAAAGAGAGAGGATATGATGTAACAAGCAAAAATTATAAAACATAAGAGAGTAGCGAAAGGGCATTTTAGTTGACTATTTGACTCGGTAGATACAAAAAAAAATAGTATTGGGTCACGGTGTGATACTAAAGCATTGGGGGTTAAGATGTCTAAAAAGTTTATTTTGGGGGTATCTATGATTTTTTCAAGATAATATTACTTTTAAAATTGCTTATAGTTTAGCTCAAATAACTTCATAATGTACACTGCCGAACAACAAATAATTTAGTATCATACTTAAATTTATTGAAACACTGAATTACGACCGACATTGAGTACACCCATACATATGCCTTACAAGTGAGACATTTATGTTCGCCCATAAAATGAGACATATATATCGGACACTTCGGAAACATACTTATTCATTTAACATTTTTTTTTTAAATTTTATTTTAAAAATACTTAATATCATCTAAAATATTTATAAAAGCGATAGGACATATGAACATATCGTGTGTTCCATATAACGTAACAAACATAATTGTAAATACTCTGATTCCACAAAAGGAAGGGCATAAATACGCGGATTCCACAAAAGGAAGGGCACATGGCGTTTCAAAATTTTCCATCGGAAAAGTATAGAAAGAAACTCTTTAACGCATGAAATAAAACAAACAAGTGTAAACTGAGAGGGAGAGGGAGAGGGAATCCGAAACCTAGAGAGAGAAGGAGAATCGCAAACCGAGGCTGGCTGATTATAGAGAGAGAAAGCGCCTATGTTCCAATTGCCAATGCCTCTCAACTTATACAACTACTGCACCATCAAAGGAAATAAACAAGCACCGAACCAGGATAAGAGAGAGAAACTGAAAAGAAGACACCTCATTGTAGAGAGAAAAAGAGAGGATTGTAAAGAGAGAAGTGCAACCATGGGGGGCTGCATTTCACGGAAAGCCCACCCCATTCGAGTTTCTTCACCAAAGAAGGAAGCTCTAAAGGGAAGGAAGGAGAGTACAAGAAACCAGACCATGAAAACTGCTCTTCCAAAGAATGTGCCAATAGAGGGAGGGAGGGAGAGTCCGTGGAGGAATAAGACCCACGAAGAGGCTTCGAAACTGGTGAGAAATCTTGGCCATAGGCTGAGCTTTAGCAGCAGGGAAAAAATGGAAGAGGTGCTATGGAAAAAGCCCATCCTTCTTGGTGAACGTTGCAGAGTGTTGAGGAGCTTAGACGACGGAGAAGCCATTCTTTACGATGAGAAGGGGAATCAGATCGTGGAGATGAGGCCAAGGTTCGTTGAATCTCCCACTCCTAGTCTTTCTTGATCTGGTTTCGTGTGCGACGATCAGAGAGAATGTGGGGTCTAGAGTTGAAGATTGAGGTCGACCCTTTTCTTGGGGAATCAATGGGGGAGCTCTGGGTTATGTTTAGGATTCTTGGGTGATTTCTAATCTTGTTTCTTCTCTAGACTTTCTTTGGGCATGAGAAGAATTTCTTGGGTGTTTTCTTGTGCGTGCTCTCTCTCTCTGCAACTGTTCTTTCTTTTGTTCATAAGGTCGGGATTTCTGAGGCACTTGTTGCTCTTTTAATTGGAAAGTTATTTTTCAAGGCACTTCTTGTGGTTTTTTTTCCCTGAGAAGTGGCTTTTTACCCTTTAGTTTTGTCCCTACCGACTTTTTTTCTTCGCTTTCCAAACAAAAAAGAAACAGAAAAAGTCTCTCTCTCTCTCTGAATTTATGGAAATTTTATTAAGGAATTTTTAAAGATCCGAAACCTAAAGTAAGGGTTGGCAACGGGTCGGGTTGCGTCCGGGTCCTGCTGGAACCAGACTCGAAGTTATCGGACTTGAACCTGGACCCAATTGGACTCGACTAGACCCGATTGGACACGACCAAAAAATAAGAATAAATATATCTAAATATATTTAAATGTTATATTAAATATATATACATATATTATTTAAAGGGAAAGGTTCATATAGAGCCTGGGCTCTAAACAATCAAATTAGAGCCTACCTCAAAAATTTCACTAAAAGAGGTTGTTTTGATTCCCAAATATCCTCAAATTGATTATCTTGGCATCAAGATGCATGGACTTGAGAAAAAAATGGATTTCAAGTTTTGAAAATAGTGCATCTTATAACGCATTTTTGGATCGTAAATTTTAAGTTATTCAAGTTTTCATAGATGTGCTCAATCTACATTATTTTAAATTTTATAATTAAATATGAAAATATAGTTTAAAGCTAGTCAAATATTTTCAATATTGAAACCATATTTCTCGACACTATTTGAAGGTGAGCTCCATTTTGATTGTTTAGAGACACTATTTGAAGATGAGCTCTAATTTGATTGTTTAGAGCCTTGGCTCTATACGAACTGCACCATTATTTAAATATCATAATTGAAATATATAATTATATAATACATATCATAAATAATATATATAATTATATTTATCTAAATATTATTAGAATATTATATATATTATATATATTAAATATTATAGGATAGTATAGAATGAGACCATTTATCTTTGGTATAAACTGGTCATTTTAATTTTAACCATTGGATATGAAATATAATTATATTTATCTAAATATTATTATAATATGATATATATTAAATATTATAGAAAAATATAGAATGAAACCATTTATCTTTGGTACAAATTGATCATTTTAATTTTGGCCATTAGATGTGAAATTGAATGGCTGCAGTTATTTCATTGATCAAGCTCAAACTTCAAAAACAAATTTATCGAACTTTGTGACATATCTAAACTATCAAATTTAACATAGTATAGTTGTAAGTAATTGTGATCATCTTGTATCAAAAGTAAGTGGTCTCATTCTATACAATCCCAAATATTATTTATAGAATAACACTATTCAGGTCGAATCCAAGTTGGATCCACATGGACATGGACCCAACCCATCGGATCCAACTCTAGGACCCATACCCAGACCCGATCCGGGTCCATTGCCACCCCTACTTACGGTTGTAGACCAACGTCCATTGTGATCGTCACCATCTAACGAGGAATGGGGGTACAAGCATGACCCTCTAGAGGTCATGTCGTGCTCTTGGGAGCACCATTTTCCCTTTGTAGTATATTATCCCAAAGATATTATGGAGTTGGTGTTCTCAAAATCACCAGGCCGATTTGGAATTGCTCTTGAGATCGGAGGAGATAATTGAGCCCCTTAAAAATTGGCTAGTTTAAAAAAGAATAAATTATTTGTTCAAAAAACATTTATTTAATATTTTTTTTCATAGTCCATCATTTCTTCATCCAATGCCACAAATTAAAGACAAATCTTAATTTTGGAGTTTTCATTTTTCCTTTTTAAGGTCAAAATAGTGCATCTTTCAACACATTATCTATATTGTCCATTTTCAAGATTTTCATATGTTTATAGATCTACTTGATTTTAACCATTTTTTAAGTTTAAAATTGCAAAATTAGATATGAAAATAAATTTTCAATTTTAAGTTTAAAATTGCATAATTAGATTTAAAAATAGATTTTCAAATAAACTGAAAAAAAATTACACCAAAATTACATGTTATAAAAAGATTTAGAGGTGCACTTTAATTGCATTGTTCAAGGTTGCAACCTTATAGAAACCACACCTAAAAAAACATCGCCGTTTTAATCGAGAAAACTTGATAATCAGGAGTAATTCCTAAACCATTGTCAATGTCTGAAAGTTTGGATCGGTGGGTCAGAACGGTGACCCACTAGTTCCTATCCGGCTTAGCCAACTCAATTAGCCCGAAAAACACAATGAAGGAAAGGCAAACAAACAAAATAAAAAAGAAGAAAATTTTAAAAATCGAAATATTAATCATGCTTTAGCTATTATGGACCGAAGATAAAATTGTCTACAACAACAACCCTAATGAAATCGAGTAAAAAAAAAAGAAAAGATTTTCCTAGAAATATCAAGGATTTTTCTGGAAAAATAATATATGATCAAGACAATTGAAAACCCACGAAGTTATTGCTCCAAAAGCATAAAACTCCACTTTATACTCTATACAACAATAAACCTAATGATGATATATAGAAAACAAAAATAAAAATAAATGATTTTCTCCATAAACTTGAGGGTTTCTAAAGCCGCCTAAACATTTGATGCTAGATCTCTTCGAATACAATTTTTTATCATTGATTTTTTTTGAGTGACTCAGTGAGGAGAGGGCCCTTACTGTGGTAGGAATTGAGCCTGGAACTTAGCATTGCAAGTCGTCATACACTAATGCTCCTTTCCGTTTCTTTTTATTATTATAGAGACATATATATTAATTTGTTGTAATATGGATTGTTTTCCACAAATTTCATGATTATTGATAAGAACTTAGAGATAAGTCAAAGAAATTGTGGGTCGGGGGTTTTGCGCTAAAAAATGACACGTTTTTTATCTTGAGATCTCACTAAAAATATATGTTGATCTAAAATTTATTTTAAGACTATTTTATATCAATGAGATATGAACAAGTTGTAACAAATTTGAGATCATTTGGTGAAGAACTGAGAAAAAAAAATTCGACTGTTTTTTATTTCATTTTTCTAAAGCAATAAGGGAAAGGGAAATTGATTGACTTCGGATGGGATTAAGACCGAAGCCACACTCATTTTTTAAGGCTGAGGCCCTAAAAAATAAAAGTACGGTGCACCTTCAAATAGTAGCGAAATATGGTTTTTCAGTGCTGGAAATCGTTGTGATGGCCTTAAAATTTATTTTTATTTCTAATTAAAATTTTAAAATTACTGTAGATCGGGTAGATTTATAAATACTTGAAAATATTGAAATTTGGTGGTCTTGAAAATGTATTACAAAATGCACTATTTTCAAGACTTGATATCCATTTTTTTCTCATGTTTTTATGTCCCGAGGTCGAGATGATCGATTTGCGGATTTTTAGTATCAAAACAACCTCTTCTAATGAATTTTTGAGGTATGCTTTAATTTGATTGTTTAGAGCCTCACACTTATGTAACTCTACTTGGATTTCCCATAAAAAAGCAAAGATGGAGAACCAAACGCTAAATTTGGTTAAATACTTTAACCTGAATATATTTTAAGCAAAATTATATAAAGAGACTATTTATGTTAGCACAAGGAGATCAAAATCACACTTGTCAGCAAGATTTTAAATCAAGGGTTGTAAATATATCATTGACTAACTCAAAGTTCAAAAAAAAAAAAAAACTTGAACTTGGTGACACAATCCAAGCCATCCAATTTGATATCTAATGGCTAGGAGTACTTGCGAGTTCCGTATAATAATTGTAAATGATATCCTACAGTATAAATCCCATATTTTCATGGAAAAAGTTTATATAAGGTTACAACCTTAAAATGTAGAATCACATATGCACCTCAAAAATCTATCAAAAATGTTGTTTTAATGTTGAAAAAACACTCTAACCGATCATCTCGACATCGAGATGTATGAATATGAAAAAAAGAAGTTTTTGCTTCATGAAAATAGTGTATCTTGCAACACATTATCTAGACTATCCATTTTCGAGATTTTCATATATTTATAGATCTACTTAATTTTAGCTATTGTTTGAATTTAAAATTTTCTAATTAGGTATGAAAATAGAATTTAAGATAGTGCTAAGAATTTTTTACAACAAAATTAAATGTTATGATAAAATTTTAAGGTACGCCTTAATTGGATTGTTTAAGGTTGCAATCTTATAGAAACCGCAACCTATTTTAATTGCCCTGTATGCCTAAAATAAAATGCTATTTTTTAATGTTAAAGAAAATTTAAACTTAGAGAGGGACATAATTCGAAACACAAGTAAACTACAAGGGAGAGAGAGAATTTGAAACTTTAAGACTGGGTTGAAAAGAAAATAGTACACTTACCTCAAATTAGGATGATTCAAACAATTCCAAAGTAAAAATGAGACAATCTCCGCTTAAAATTGAAAAAGAGATCATAAGATCCATAAAGACCATAATGATTAAGCTTCATATCACGTTCTTCAATGGACAAATAAGTCATCAAAAATAGGAGAGCCAATGGACCTGGTCCGGGTATGGACCTGAACCCTATTGAGGTCCAAGTCCATCTAGATCTGACCCCAGTAATATTATTACCTAAATAACATTTAATATATTATATTTAAATAATATTTAAGCAATATTTAAATATAATTATATATTTGTAATTACAATATTTAAAGAATACATGTACATATTTAACATAACATTTAAAATAAATAAATTTCGAGGTCAAGTCCAATCGGGTCTAGTCGGGTCAGAGTCTGTGTTTGAGTCCCATAATTTTTTTTTTCCGGGCAGACCCAGACCGACCCGTCGCCACCCCATCTAAGAACTGTAACCAAATGGAAAGAACAAACTCACGGTCTCAACCTATGTAATATGGACATCAACTATGTAACATGGATGTGCTGGTTATTTGCACATACTATACATTAAGGATATGTTTGAATGGCAATTCATTTTATTTGGAATAGGCTATCTATTTGAAATCAATAAACTCTGGATAATATTGATACATATTATATATAATATTATTTAATTATTTAACATTTTGGTAATCTTTGTTGAAGATAGACCAAGTCAAATTGACTGGTCAAGTTGGTTATTAGCGGAGGTAATACTTCGGCCTCAATCTGAATCACGTAAATCTTATGTTATCTCTCTTCTTCTCTCTCCATAATTTTGTGTAATCTCTCTTTTTCTTTTTACATTCAATGTATGTTCTTCTGTTTCTGTTTATATTCACATAAATCTTGTGTTATCTCTCTTCTTCTCTCTCCATAATTTTGTGTTATCTCTCTTTTTCTTTTTACATTCAATGTCTGTTCTTATGTTTCTGTTTACATTCAATGTCTGTTCTTATGTTTCTGTTTACATTCAATGTCTGTTCTTATGTTTCTGTTTACATTCAATGTCTGTGTTCATGCTCTCTCGAACTCTAACATGGTATCAAAGTAAAAAAAAACCTCCAGCCCCAAGTGTTTTGAGGCGCAAAAGAAAACCTCCCACCTCGTTGTGCCGGTTGTGCTGCGCAAAAGAAACCTCGGGTTGTGCTACGCAAAAGAAAACCTCCGGTTATGTTGCACAAAAGAAAACCTCCGTTTGAGCTGCTCAAAAGAAAACCTCTGGGCCCACGTCTTTTGCTGCGCAAAAGAAAACCTTTGCTCCTAAGTTGGGAGTCGTCGTGCTGCACAAAAGATTTTGCCGTGCATCCACACAGGAAAACCTCCGGCCCCAGAGCTGCACAAAAGAAAACCAAAAAAAACCTTGTAGCAAAAAACCTTCCAGTTCCAAATTCAGTTTGGCAAGTTGGACAAATGAAAACATCCTGGAAGAGCCGACCAGTGCTGCACAAAAGAAAACCAAAAAAACCTTCCAACAAAAAAACCTTTCAGTTCCAAATTCAGTTTGGCAAGTTGGACAAACGAAAACATTCTGGAAGAGCCGACCAAAAGAAACCTTCCAGTTTCACAAGTTGGTGCATGGAGTGACAAGTTGGGTGAGGGGGAGTGTTGAAGAACTTGAGGGGGGAGTGTAAGTTGGTGCACGGAGTGACAAGTTGGGCGAGGGGGGAGTGTTGAAGAACTTGAGGGGGGAGTGTTGAAGATAGACGACGCCTCCACCAACTTGAGGGGGGAGTGTTGAAGACAGATGACGCTTGCACCAACTTGAGGGGGGAGTGTTGAAGATAGATGACGCTTGCACCAACTTGAGGGGGAGTGTTGAAGATAGGTGACACTTCACTCCCCCTATCAACTTGAACCAACTTGAAGGAGAGTCTTGAACTTGAAGGGGAGTGTTGTAGATAGACTGCTTCACTCATCTTTTAGGCTTCGGATTGAACCACGTAAATCTTGTGTTCTCTCTCTTCTTCTTCTCTCCATAATCTTGTGTTATCTCTCTTCTTCTTTTTACATTCAATCTGTGCTCAATCTGTACTCGTGCTCATGCTCTCTCGAACTTTAACAATCTTTAAGTATTTCTAACTAATTTTGGCTAAAAACATATTGTTTTCATGAAATTACTTTGAATAAAGTAAAACTAACTCTTAAAAAGGATAATGTGATATCTAAAATAGCCTATAAATTTATCTCAAATAACTATAACTTAACTTCATAATGTACACTGCCAAACAACAAATAATTCAGTATCATAATTAAATTTAAAAAAAAGTTTATATAGAGCCAAGGCTTTGAACAATCAAATTAGAGCCCATCTCAGAGGTCAGGATTTCTAAGGTTTTATTTTTGCTGGTTTCTTTTTAATGTGGAGAGCTACTTTTAAAGGCATTTTTTTATGTTTTTTCATGTGAAGTGGCTTTAGCCTTTAGTTTGGTATGTACAGAATGTTTTTCTTGGCATCCAATACAAAAAGAAAAGAAAAAATAATTCTCTATGTTTGTGTGAATTTATGGAAATTTGAAGGAATTTTTAAAGGTCCGAGACCTACAGAATTTTTTAAAGAAACTTGTAATTATTTTGATGCAATATTATAGTATTAACTTTAATTAATAATTATAGATACATTCAAACAAGGAAACATCTCAGTAGTTACGTATTTTTGTAACAAATGAAAGCACATAATGTAACACCCTTGATTTTTTTTAACTTAAAAAATACTAATTATAGAGATTTTTCGTAATAACCGAAGACCATTGTCCATTGCGATCATCAAGATCTAATCGAAAGTGGGGGTACCATTTTCCCTTACAGTCCATATTTTCATTGAATGGTGATGACCACTAGACTGATATATCATATTACATCCTAGTGTAGCATAGTCCCACAAATATATCATGGATTTGGGGTTCCCAAAATCATCACAGGGCTAACTTGGAATTGCTCAGAGTAGGCTATGTTTGGGATCTGATAGGATGATCGAGCCACCTAAAAATGGGCCAGTTTTAAAAAGAAAAAAAGATTTGTTCAGAAAACAATCATCTAATATTTTTTGTCATAGTCCATCATTTCTTCATCCAACACCTCAAATTAATGTCAAATATTAGTTTTGGAGCTTTCCTTCCTTCCTACCTACCTATATGACCTTTTTGTAGGTTGAAAAGACAAAATAGAAGAAATGAGAGTTCAAAGTTTGGAAGTTCTTTAAACCTAATATGAAAATTTTAGATTTCTCTCTCTTTCGTTTCACCTAATTCTGTTAAATTTGTCACAAAATTCCTATCACATTGATCTACAAAAGCCCGAACAAAAATTTTCAAATCATTACCAAAAATCTGTAAGATTGATTTTTTTGTTTCTTGTTCGCTTTTCTTTTAATAGAACACAATTTGGATATTTTCCAAATTAATCTATAAGATCTAAATCATTTTTTTGCCCTATAGCTCCTATTAGATGAAATCAAAATATGAAAATTTGGGTTTTCATTTCCATGATGCTCCATTTGTGACTTTGATGTTAAGTTTTTTTTTTTTTTTTTTTTCTGCTTTTAATTGTTCATTTTGATTTATATCTCTTGTTAAATGAAATTAAAGATTAAGTTGGTTTTCTTTTTTAGAGATTTACTTTTTTATCTATTTTTTTTAAAAAAAAAAAAAATAGAAACTGCCAATCCAATTCATTGAATCAATCACTTCTACTCGGAACGGATGGGTGACTGGTTTGATCTAAGGGTTTGATGTTTTTAAACACTATGGAATAGAACATCAAATTGTTTCCAACTCCAATGGAAAATATATTAATTATGTTCACTATATGGCATAGCATGATCTATCCATCCGACCAAGTGCACATATAACCTCTAACTAATTACGGAGATTGGAATTGTAAAGAGAAGATTAAACTAGAGATAATATTAATTGTCATTTATTTTTAGTACAAGGAGATCACAATCACTCTTATCCATCGGATTTTGAAATTGGTGGTTTAAGTGTGTGAACTAGACTCAAAGTTCAAAACAATTTTTTTCAAGCTTTGTGATATACTCTGACCATCCAATTTAACATATAATGGATAGGAATGATTGTGACATTCTTGTAATAATAATAAATGGTATGATAGGATATTACTCCGTATTAACTAGTTCTATCAATGGCTCAATTGCTAAGTATGGAGCAATTGCTACAGTAAACTCCCTAGACTAACAAGTGGTCAAGGTGAATCAATTCCAAATATCACGTATTCAATAGGAACAAGAAAAACACGTTATAACTGGTCCAATGCACTTGTATTGAAGTGTATTAAGTACTTAACCAAAAATATAAAATCAATTTAAAAAAAGAGCCCAATGCTTAATATAGCTAGGTCTCAAAATCCTTTACGGGTCGTTTGGCTACCTGAAAATATGTTGTCTCGGAAATATATTACTGGTGTAATTCGTTACTGATGTAATATATTACATGAAAATTGATTGTTATTGTTTGAGTAGCATTTGGATGCAATCTAGGTAATACATTGCTACTATTTGGCTATTTCTGGAAGAATCCGGGAAATACATTACCAATATTTGGCTAGGAAATATTGCATTGCTTTTATCTATAGTAATGTGTTTTTTGTTGTACAAGTTTTTTTTTTCCTTTTTTAAGATAAACTATCAATTAAAACTACTTTATTTTGTAATATGTGAATGAACCAACGATTAATTTTATCCCTTCTCCCTTCAATTATTTCATTACTAAGTGAATAGCTTCACCATTTTTCAAAGAGAGAATATTGTCCTCATCACTACTTAGTAATATGTGAAAAGTAATGACGTCATTATTATACTAACGTAAGGCCATGGCCAATACATTTGACATTGACCTACATAACAAATAACAATGTTTTGCAATAATACACATAATGCTGGCACGATCACAAAATTCACGAATGAATCACACAATAGATGAGTATATCCAACAGATTGAGTCTCTGTTTAATCTAATTTTGTCATATTCACTTCGGAGTCTGCTTCAGTTGGTCTGAAAATTGAAGCAATTTGGTACTTCGGCTGATTCGGGGGAAGACTTCGAGGTTTTTTTTTTTAATATATATATATATATATATATATATATTATAATTTTATAAAGAAATATAAAAATAAAAAATTAGAAATTTAATAATAAATTAAGTAATTGCTACTTATATATTCAAACCAGTTAACTTTTAAGAGAGAGAACAAATAAATTAGTTACTTAAAGGGTTCAGCTACAGGTGGCTACTTTATATTTATGGAAGATAGGTGAGTTTTGACTTCAAATTAGCCACCTCATGCCATAATTGTCCACGATAGAAAGGGGGTGCCCTTTAACTTTAACGTATCCGACAGGGAATAGATTATCCGTCATCCATGTAATCTAATTCGCAGTTATAACTATATTGGTGGAAATCCATTACACGATTTTAGGCCCTATATAGTAACCTATTACCATTTCACACTTGTTTTGTTGCGTACCCAAACAACAAAAATGAGGGATTTCACGTAAATCCATTTCCTTGGCTGATAGTACCACCGAGTCCTATGAATAAAGTTTCGAACTCCATTCCCCAATAGTAGAGGCCACCACCGAGCCCTATGAATGGAGTCTCGGACTTCATTTCAAAAGGGTAGAGGCCCAAATCCTCGCTAAGACACACACACAAAAAAAAATCCTTATAGAAAGGTCATGGAAAAAAGATTCGAAGCTAATTAATAAAACGCATAAGAAACTAAAGTTTAGAGAGAATCATTACATAGCTAAGTAGCCAAGGCAAAATACATAATCATAGTCAAAGCCAATTCCCAATTAATTGGGATCGACTATACGAATCCTGATATGACATTATCTCTATTAAGGGCCATACCCTTAGTGAGGCCATAAGGCCCGATATCTTTTTTTCACTACTTTCAACCATGTCCTTTTGGGTTTGCTTCTTACCCTTTTTTAGCTTTCCACTACTTTCAACCATGTTCCTTTGGGTTTGCTTCTTACCCTTTTTTAGCTTTCCACTTACACTATTCGTACCTCTTAACCGGTGATATACTAGTATTGCACCACACATGGCCAACCTATCTAGGTCTACTCTCTCATCTTATCGCTTATTGGTACCACACCTAAATTTTTTCAAATGTATTTATTTTGAATTCTATTCATTTTTAGCTTGTCATCCATCCATCTCAACATCCTCATCTTCACTACGCTCATTTTATGAGTATATTGTTTTTTAGCCGTGTAATATTCTGACTCATAAAGCAAAACTTCTCATAGTTGTCCTATAGAACTTATCCTTCAGCTTTATTGGTATGCAACGATCACATAAAATTCTGATTGCCCATCTCCACTTTGCCGACCCAACTCTAATATTATGTGTGACATCTTTATCAATCTCTTCATTTTTCTTATTTATCGACCCAAGAAAAGGATCTTTCTCTAGTGTATATTGTGATCTATTCTGCCCACTCTAAATCCTCTTCTAATAATGGCTCTTGGACTCTAAAAGGAAAATTTAAAAATAAAAATAAATGAATACTTCATAATCAAGTTATCAAGACCGAACCACATCATTGGTGCAATTGGTTAGATCGTTCATCAATGCCTTGCTCGATCTGGATATTTATACCTAAAACTTGGGATAAGAGGAGCGAATTCCTTCCATCTTCATTCGTGTTTAAACTATGTCGTCAAGGTAGAGATTGAAGGGTTCTGTCAAATTATGGTTTGTGGAAATCAACCAAAGCAAGGTCTTTCCCTTGCGAACCAACGGCCACACCAGCTGAACATAGCCAAAAACCAAGAAGAGATTTTAAGAAAAATTAGGAAAATAGGGAAGGGGATTTTAGAAGAGATTTTAGAAGATTCTTAGGTGGTACCCAAAACTTTTAGATTGAAAAAATCCTTCCAAGTAAGTCTTCTGACCGAGAGAATAGAAGTAAACTACAATATTGAAAGAGCATAGAGTACGTGCTCTTAAGCATTTAGGTTCACAACGTTTACAAATTTCACCTTTTTAGAAGAAGTGGGAAAAAGGCCGGGAGCAGGGGAGAATAGATGAGAAGTGACTTTAGATAGTTTAAGGCATGTTTGGATGCCTCTTGAGATTATAGTTTAGAGGGCCATATCACAAAGAAAACAATTGCGATTAACCATCTAATGTAGTTTTTGTAGGTCATCCTACCTAACCTAGTCAGGTCTTGGAGATGGACTCATTTATTAAAAATTTAACAGGTGGATGACTTTGATTGTAATGACTTTTATTTAGGAAAACAAAATAGATTTTGAGCTTTAAACATTGATTATTTGAAAATTCATTTTGGAAATTTGTATGAGGTCTATTTTAAATCTTCTAAGCTAATTTATTTGTTAATTTTTTAAAA
Source organism: Amborella trichopoda (assembly GCF_000471905.2). The sequence continues at coordinate 1,569,264 of NW_006499912.1, read as the reverse complement.
TTCATGCTCATGGTAGATGAGATTAACAACTTTTAAAATTTGAGATCCACTAATTTAATATCAAGGCTATAAAATAGACCCAAGTCCCTAACCCCACTTAATTAAAAAATGACTCAATGCAGGACTACCAAAAGATTGATGGTCTAGATAAAATATTGCAAGATGGATGATTTTTAGGAGTTGATATTTTTTTCTTAGATTCATGACTTAGATGGAGATGATTTATTTGAAAGGAATTGCTTCTTGCTAGATTTTATAAAAGAAAGAGATTAAATAAGTATGGGAAAAAAAATAAAACCTTGCTTCAAAACTCACCAAATAGTGTAGTTCAAGCATCAGAAAACCTTCAAATCGATCATCTCAACTTGGACTATTATAGTTGTGAAAAAAATTAGGATTTCAAGCCCTACAATCTTGTATATTGTAACACATTATCTAGACTGTCCATTTTCAAGTGTTCATAGATCCACAAGTTTTGTTCTATTTTTTGAACTACAAATTTCATAATCAGTGGTAGAAATTAATTTGAGGGCCAAGGTTTTCGAACTCGGGCCAGTCAACTCGGCCTCGGCTGAGTAGCCCCAAGTCCTTAGTACAAAAGTGTTTTAGGCATACGGTGAACAGGAATAACTGAAAACACGGAAGAATCTGTTCAAAAAAAGTGAAAATCGCCTGAGTTTTCATATTTACGGACAAAACTCGTGTTTTGTAATATGGAAACTATTGTAAACTGAAAATCTTAAATTTGTGAGTGATTTTGATCAATTTTTGGAATCTTTCCATGTGTTTTAGCAGCAATATTATGTTTATGATAAGATTTGGGTTCATCAAAACCCAAATCGAACAACATTTATCACGAAATTATCAGGTTTTTAGAGTTCTTCATTCATAAAAAAAAGAATATGCCAATGTCTTATGTTCTTTCTTATTTATCAAAGAAATTGATTGACTATGGGTTCAATTTCAATCTAATGAAGTAATCTACAAAAGCCTTTTGCTAATTCTCTTGTTTATCAAGTTCAATCACCTTAATTTTTTGGTTTTAGGTTCTATCCACGATTTTTTTTTCCCGCCAAACCTCATTGTCCTTAATGATTTCTATACCAAATCAAAAGATTTTTGGCTTGTTTTGAAGATTTTGAAATCAGCTTCAAGAGCCCTATATAAATTAGTGGTTTTCTTTGCCATTTTCTACTGATTTCATGCATCAAAGAGCTAACATCGTTAGTCTGTGAAAAACTTGCCAATTTTATTATTTCTCTCTATTACTCCATAGTTTTTTTTATGATTTTTAGTTTATTTTGAAGCTTTTGAAATCATCTTCAAAAGCTCTATACAAATTTGTGGTTTTTTTTTATCCGATATTGACTGATTTATTGCATCATAGAGCTAATATCGATCAACAATAAAAAAAATTGTAAAATCTAATATTTTCTCTAATTTATCAATAATAATTTTTTGATTATTATTATTTTTTGAAGATATTGAAATAACTTGAAAACCCCTATATTGCTTTGTGTTTTTTCAGTGTTCGTAAAATCGAACCGAAACGATTAACCCGACATGGGCCCGAAAGCGGTTTAACAGGTAAACTGGCCGATTTAACCATTTTAATTGAGTAAGTCCGAGGTGGTAAAAAAAATGTTGAAAAAATGAAAAAGATCAAAAAAAAGAAAAGAAGTCTACTAAACTATAAAAAGCATATAAAGAATGATTAAAACAAAACACATTCAAATGAAGTTGAAAATTAATGAAAAAAATAGATTTTAACGAATCGATGTTGAATTAAAGTGAGTATTGATGACCAAAACAGTTTTTAATCTTTATCATAAAAAATATATTACAATCCAAATTCCTTTTTTTTAGAACTTATATACAGTTTTTTTTTTTTTTTAAATACCAGTCGATCACCAGAACCACCTAAAACTGGAATCAGTTGGTAGCCGGTTTTGATCTAACTGGGTGGTTAACAGTTAGATTGCATGGTTTTTCCAACAAGAGTTTTTTTTTGCATAAATTTCGATTGATTTATTACATGATAGAGCTAATATCATAGTCATATTTAATTAATTCCAAAAATAAATGTCACTTTTTCTAAATTACGCATGCATTTTTTCTCTTTTGGGGTTTTCAGATATGTAAGATTTTTTTTTAAGAGTTATAAAAAAAGAGCACCAAATAAATTAGTAATTATGAAAAAAGGAAGGGTTATTTTTTTAGAATTCACAAGAAGTAAGAATTTTTTTTTAAAAGAGTTAAGATAAAAAGAGTTACAAAAAAAATATAGCCCCTCCCCTGAAACTCAATACCTCTTATAGACTCAAGCAACATAATTTGTTTTTAGAGAGTTGTAGAAAAAAGAGCTCCAAACTAAATCCAAGTCATTAAGAAATATAGAGTTAAAAATATATTTCTAATAGAATTATGAAAAATAACTGTAGTAACGATGGCTAGTCTTTATTTGCTCTAATTGTTTTTTATGAGAGTTATAGAAAAAAGGCAAAATAAATCCAAGCTATTAAGAAAAATATATTTTTAATAGAGTTATGAAAAATAACCGTAGTAACGATGGCTAGTCTTTATTTGCTCTAAATTTTTTTAAGAGAGTTATAGAAAAAAGAAATCTAAAATAAATTCAAGAGAGTTATAGAAAAAAGAAATCTAAAATAAATTCAAGAGAGTTATAGAAAAAAGAACTCCAAAATAAATCCATGCCATTAAAAAACATAGATTTAAAAATATATTTTTAATAGAGTTATGAAAAATAACTATAGTAATGATCGCTCTTTATTTGCTCTAAAAAAAATAACCATAGTAACAATGGGGGATTGGATCAATGTTCCAAAGGTGGGTAGAAGACAAGGGACAACGCGCTACCACAAAGCCAATTAGTGATTAAAATCAGCTGCTCGTTTTATATATACACTTGCTTTGCTTGATTTTTTGTTAAAAAAAAGTTGAGCTTGACTTGGCCGAGTACATCGCCTCAGCCAGGACCCAAGTACCTTAGCCGAGTTGATGTTTTAACCTTGTTTAGGGCCATCAAGATATTTCCCATGCGCGAAGGATTTTGTGGACGAGGTTTGAGGACGAGGATTTACGTCTTTTTTAAATAAAGCGTGAGAACCTGCATCCTTTATAAGGCCATCACTTAATATTTTTCCAATGAGTAACATGCACTTTTTAAACTTAATAGCTGCATGGAAAAATGTAGAGAATGTTACAGGGTGAGGTTTGTACAAGATTGCCTCCTTATACTGTACAAGTAAGGCAAACCTCTAAATTTTGCTTAAGGACGTCATTCTCGTATCGCACACCTGACTTGAACATTTATTTTCATCCCCAATTATAAAATTTAAAAGTTTTAAAATGATATACATCAATTTGAAAATTTTGAAAAGAATTTTAAAAAAAAAAGGTGCCTTTTTTTTCTTGTGAAATTGCCACCTATTGTTTACTTTGGAAATGGTGTATTTTTTTCTCCATCCGCTGGTTAATTGTTGTAATGTCTTTAGGTTTAATGCTTTGATTGTCCATAGAAAATCATCATGGACAAAGAGAAATCAATCCTAGACGTGAATCATTCTGGTTTTTTTATTTACTAAAAATTTGCTTTATATTTATCTAATTATGTATACCATGCATCAATTTTTATTAGCATTTACCAAGTAAATGCAATTTGTGGCCTTTTATCTTTCGAATAGGGATAAATCATTGAGTATTTTATTTCTAAGGGGGATAAATCATCGAGTAGTTTTTGTGGTTTCTGCTTCGTTTTTTCAAGAATTTTATTTTGTTTACAACTTAGAAACTATTTAGGTTGCTTATATATAACTTAGGAGGTCCCATGACTAGCAGAATTACAATGGCAAAACTCTCAAAAACAAAAACTTCATATGGGAGAAACTTCAGAAGAAAATGAAATATTTCTTCATCCAAGATAGAATTTTACACCCACCAGTCATTAGTGATAAATATGTTGAAGAAGACAAAATCCCTAGAAGATGACCTCATAGTTAAGACATCGATGCTAACTTTTATAAAAGATGATTCGATTAAGGTATTTGAAAACCATGACACATCTAAAATAATATCAAAAGCAATAAGGAGAAAATATGATACAACATCAGTTACTCAACCTTAGTTGCTCCTAGAGAAATACAACTCCTTTAAAAAAGAAGGGTGACAATTTTGTGGACCATATAATGAAATACTCCTTATGGCTTAGTATCTGGCCACTGCACATAATGAAGTCCTCGAATGTATGCAAATTTCCACTATTTTAAATAGATTTCCACTTTCATGGAGGATGATAACTATAATTCTCAAGTTAAACACAAAATCCCTTAGTTTAGGGGGCCAACCTATATAAGTGGCCGTAAAACAATAACAGATGACAATGATAAAAGAAGTGAGCTCATATTTGCTCAAGGTCCTCCCAAACTTAGCTAACCCAAGCCTAACAACTAAACATTTTCAAGAGAACTTTAATAAAATAAATGATAGGTTAAAAATAAAGGAACCAAGCCACACAACTAAAAAACTAAATAAGAACAACCAAAATGACGCATATGTAGTCAGTTAGGCTACTTCAAAATCATTGCCTCGTAAACACAAAATTCGTAAAATGCAAAGTATAGCAGCAGTGGGAGCAAAAGGCATGAAGTCATTTGCATAAACTTAAAATACTTGCTTGCAGACCACGACATCAAATGATGGTGGATAGATTTGGGTGTTAAGCACCATTTCACAAGCTCCAGAGCCTTTTTTGAGGACTTCAAAGGAATAAAATTCGAGGAGAAACACGTCTACATGGGGCACAATACCTACTTTGATGCATTAGGTATAGGAACATGTGAATTATATGTAGGTCCAATCGGCCTTGTACTAACTGAAGTATATTTTTTCCCTAGTATGAGGAGAAATATTGCACCTGTCTCTTTGCTTATTCAAAGGGGTTTTAAAGTTCGCTTACAATCATTAAAGATGTCAATCAGAAAGCATGGACAAATTTATGCTTGGGGACATTTAGTTGATGAGCACAATATGTTACTTTTTCATGCAAATGAGAATGTTGATAATAAAATTTCCTCTTATTCTCTTTATCTCAATGGTGAATTTGTTATTGATGCCTTCACTTGGCATCTTCGCTAAGCTACACAGGAAAAGATAAAATTAATAGATCGATAAAAAATATTTCATTTCAAATCTAAATAATGTAGAATTTTCAATATTTCAAAAATATTTGTCAAGAAAAATGCTTAGAAACCATTTCATAAGGAGGAGAGAGCTAGTGAATTTTGAATGTGATCCACTCAGATATTTGTAGCCTCTCAATGTTAAAACTCACAACTGGATGTTGTATTTTATCACATTTATTGATATTTTTTCTAGGTTTGGATTGCATATTTAATTTAGGGTGTGGTATGCATCAGGTTGTAATCTTAAATAATCCAATTAAAGCGCACCTCTAAATTCTATCATAAATGCAATTTCGATATAAAAAATTCGTAGAATGACTTGACAATCTATTTTCATCTCTAATTATAAAATTTTAAGCCATAAAAGTAGTTCAAATCAAGTAGATCTATAAACATATGAAAATCTTAAAAATGGACAGCCTAGAAAATATATTGCAAGCTATACTATCTCGGGGACTCTAAATATTTTTTTCTTTTCATATTCATACATCTTGATGTTGAGATGATCAATTAGAGGGTTTACCATCATCCAAGCAACCTTTTATGATGGATTTTTGAGGTGCACCTTCGATTCTACATTTTAAGGTCGCAACCTTATATGAACTTTTTCTTTTAATTTATTATAAGTCATAAGATTTAGAAATATTTTAGATATATAAAAAAGAAGTAAAAAACCAATTGGATAGGAACATCAAAGTTTTTAGAATTGACGGAGGAGGTGAATGCACATCATAAACCTTTGACACTTATTGCAAAGAAAATAGTATTAAAAAACATACTCCTAACATCATAGCAAAATAGTATAGCTGAGAGACGTAATAGAACCTTTCTAGATATGACTAGGTCTTAATGGCTAATTCTAGTCTACCCCAGAATTTTTAGGGCGAAGCATCAAACTTACTTATTTATATATTTAACAGGGTTCCAACCAATGCAATATGAATTGTGGACAAATAGAATACTTGATTTAAGCAAATTAAAGAAGTGGGTGTTGATGACACATATTCTAATTCCACATCAGTAGATAGATAAATTAGAAAATAAAATAGTAGTTTGTAATTTTATAGGACATTCGAATATTCAAATGACTATAGGTTTTATCATAAGGGTAGGGGCTCATTAAAAACAGAGATGCTGAGTTCGTAGAATATTTTAATGTAGGAAACCCACTTCAGAAGATAATGATGAATCACTTAAAATTAAAAGTGATTTAGAACCATCACATATAGTGGATATTGATGACCATAATCAATATGATGATGTTGAATTACCAACACATCCTATGTTAATGGTCAACAGAGGTCTAGTGCTCCTCCATTATGTCATGATCGCTTCTATATTTACATGAGTAAGGAGATAGATAATTGTATTGACCTAGATGACATTGATGATCCCTTTAATTTTAATTAAGCAATAAAGTCATAATCTCAAGAATGACATAACGCCATGAGAGAAGAAACTGATTCAATAAAAAAAAAAAATGGAATATGTGTGATTTACCTTCATATATGAAACCTATTAGTTGCAAATGAGTACTTAAAAAGAAGCTAATGTTTAATGGTTCTATTGATAAACTCAAAATGAGATTAGTAGTAAAGGTCTTTATCTAACTAAGGGCTTCAAAACTAAGGGCCAAGAAAATAAAATATATAAGTCAAATAAAACAATATCCAAGACAATCGTACTTGATATCATTCAAATGGGATATGAAGTAAATAGACTATACCATTGTGTATATGCCTTGAAGAGTATGAGTACATTCACAATACTCTCATTGTATTTAGATAAGATATAATTAGCTGGAAATGAATTGGAAATTATTGATAAGACCAAGACATGACTTTCTTCTCTGTTTGAGATGAAAGATATGGAAGAGACATCTTATGTCCTAAGTATAAAAATGACAAATGATCAAAAGTCTAAAATTGTGTTTGAGCCAAGAGAGATATCTTGACTTTATTTTCAAGAGATTAAAAATGAAAAACTATAAACCATTGTCTATTCTAGTTGAAAATAAATAAAATTGTCTAAGATGGATTGTTCAATAGAAGGATAAGAAAAACCTAATGTTCCCTATACCTAAGATGTTGATAGCTCAGTACATGTTGTACGATATATAAGACCAAATTTGAGCTTTGATGTAGGTCTTGTAAGTAGGTATTAAAGTAATCCTAGCATAGCTCGTTAGAACATAGCAAAAAAAATTCTAAAAGTACATTAAGGGAATAAAACATCTTAAATTATGTTTTCAAATAGATATTCTAAGATATTTCGACGCGGTTATGTTGGGAATAAAGATTGTAGCAAGTCCAACTGTTGACATATTTTCCTCTCGAAGGTGCAGCTTTTCTTGGTCTAGTACGAAACAAACGTGTCTTACTCGATGTACACAAGAAGCAAAGTATATTGTAAGTAACATTGCTTGTACTTCCATCATTTGGACAAAACATTTCATAAATGACTTAAAATTGTAAATAATGGATAGGAAAATTCAAACATTTTTTATAATCAAGCTACAATTAAATTGATACAAAGTAGAGTAAATAGCTCTAAAGCAGGCGCGTAATGGTGCAATTCAATTGTAGTTGAGGAGAATTATGTGACTGTTAGTTATTTGCTCTCACCTGACATGATTGTTGAACATCTAAGTATAAAATTATTCTCCAAGCATATTAGCTTAAAGGGACTTAAAAGGTCTAACTTAGATAGTTGTTATGAATGACAAATATGCATTAGCATGAAAATCTTCATAATGAAATTTATGGACATTGTCATCAAAAACATATCCACAAAAGCATGAGAAAAACCTCATAGTGATTATACTCAAAAGTGAAAATAAACCTATGACAAAAAGTATTTTGCTCGGCCCTCTTAACCAATTGGGAGATGATGGCTCGTGTGGCAATGAGTCCTCATATTGTCATTCCTATTTCAATGAGAGAATCCCATAGGAATGTTAGTGCTTATCCATTTATAGTTTATGTCAAATATAATAGTGTATCTATAAATACTTATATTTTAAATGATTTCCAACAGTCATATGAGGATAAGTACATATCTAATCTCTAGGGGGCGAGCCATTTTCTCAGTTCTTGTTTAAAATGAACGTTAAACTCACTTCTTTCCTATATAAAGGGAGGATAAATATTGAGAGTTTAATGCTTTTTAATAGTTGCTTCTCTTTCTAAATGTTCCTGAAAGGAAAATTTAGGTTCTATGATCGTTAGCTTCACGGTATTGTTTCTTAGATCCAAGGCTTGGCGCTCATCCTCATAAGCAATATATTTGCTTTCACTCCTTCTATTTTGTGAAAGTTGCTAAAAGTAGGTAATGATAGTGGTTTTTTCCTTCGCGTTGGTATTGTGTCTACAAGCACCTTTTAATGGTTTAGATTGAACCAACCTCATCGAAGGTCCAAAATTGAATTTTATTTTTTAATAATTTATTTAAAAATTATACTAATATAAAATTTGAGATATAACTTCATTTTATTAATTATAGTAGAATAAAAATAACAAAAAATATTTTGAATAACAAAGAATAAATAATGGTCAAAATAAAATAGAGGTATTTTGACTATTTTTCTAGTTAAAATATTTTTAATTATTTTTATTTAATTATATTTATAAAAATACACATTCTCAAATAATATCTATTTACCCAAAAAAATAAAAGATTAATATCTTATATAAATTAAAAAATATATATGAGACTAATTTTGGGTTGTTGATGGTCTTTTGAAATCTCACCGTTCAAAAAACAAAGGATGGTCTTTTGAAATCTCAATATCCTTCCACCTGTTCAGGTGATGTGGATGGATACTATCGTTTGCCCTTTTGTACGACAGACAAGTCATTGGCGATGAACAGTGTAAGAAACCTAAAAAAAATGAACACACTCGATCATGGTCTGGATCTCCATAAATGATAGTCAATATCGGATACTTGGCGTGAGCTCCAGATCGGGCCCCTTGGGAGCAAGGTCCTTCTCATCAAGAATGTAAGTGAACAATATGATCCCGCAGGACCAAAGTATTCGCCTTGGAAAAACTAGCGCAGGTGTTTGCCTTTGTGAAACGTGCCAGGAGCATAAAACACAAACATGTGATTAGTTTACATGTGTCTTTTTTTATAGGAAAAAAAGCGTCGGTTCCCTCTAGTTCTCGTCCGGATAAATCTGAGACCTGTAATCTCTAAGATGGAGATAATGAATATCAATATTTTTTTTAAAAAAAACCTAATAATATTAATTTTAACAAGAAAATATTTAGACCGTTAGTTTTTATTGTTTTTAGATAAAACACCTACTTATATTTATCCGTAAAATGGATGCTTTACACGTTCAAAACTGCATATGTAGGCCCGCATGAAACAATTTTTCTTAAAAAACAAGAGTTCCAGTTTCCATGCGGCTAAACGTGCATATGTAGAAATGCAGGCCTCTTAATAGATCTATATTTTATATGGATTTTAAGACTTAATTTTCAAAGACATGTAATCTATAACATAGAGATTATGAATACGAATAAATAAATAAATTTTAAAAATTAAAAATAATAAATTTAATAAAACAACATTTAGATTATGAATACGAATAAATAAATAAATTTTAAAAATTAAAAATAATAAATTTAGTAAAACAACATTTTAGACCGTTAGTTTCCATTGTTTTTGTTAAGATGGAAAACATAATGGCGTCAATCTTAAGATGGAATATGCTTTGGAAAATTGTTTGGTGCGGCCAAGCCCGCACATGTTACTTTGCAGGCCCTAAGATCCTCACCATACACGTAATCTAACAATGTAGATTTGTTCTAAGTAATGACTCTCTGGAACCTGTAACCGGCAGCTCCAGTCGCCATATCACCCGTCCTTATCCCCAAAAAGTACGAAATAAAGAATTGATCAGGAAAACTCTCATCTTCTTGCTGCCAATCGAAGAGAGGGTCTCAACAAGCTTTAGCACAAATAGAACCAACTTAGGCCAAGATGCGCATAAAGACCTTAAACACAATGACCGACTTTAGAAGAGAGATAATTTCGGGGCCAAATGAAACAGATCAAGGATCTAGGTTATCAGCTTTGCTTGGGATTAGGTAGGCTGAAAAACCCTTCAATCTATGAGTCTTGGAAAGCGATGAGACATGATCACCATCAATGGCTAATGATTTCATGGCGCCTTGATGTTTGCCACAAGCTTTAGTGTATCCAAGGTCGAAACAAGAGCCAGATTGTGTTTATCTAGGGCTTGGATCTAGTTTCCAGAAGAACTAGTGTAGAGGAATTTCTCGGCTAGATGGAGGACCTGGATTACACTAGAACTCAGTTTGACAAGGGATTAGCCGGAACTTTATAGGGGAGAGATTTTCTGGCGTTATTAATTGTAAGGAAGGGACAGATGGTAGGCTAAAAAGGCTTCGGGTTCAGAGTCAGTCGCGTGAGGCTTTAGTAAAGAGGGTTTTCGGAGTTGGAATCTGGGGAAAGAGTAGGCTGGAGAATCTTGCTTTTTCCGACGATAGTGATGGTTTTCCGACCACAAGAGTGGAGCAGATGGTTAAGCAGGCCAACGCCGCCATGCGATAGAGATTCATAAATGTACACACATTTCAAGAGTTTTTTTGAATGCTCGACAGCAGCTCAAAGTCCGTTTTTATATTTTTTTGGTTTCCTTCGAAGACAAGTTGCCCCAAGTTAACCTTAACCTGGGCTTCCTGTTAGCCGGTTAATCTACTCTTCTCCATATCCACGTCTTGGATGTCAAGGCCCTAAACTAGCGCGGGCTTGGCCCTACAGAAACGGGTCCATATGCTTTACTCTTTTATTTGGACCGCGTATGTAGAAATGCGGTACAGCCCGCATGAAACAGTTTTCCCAAAAGAAATCTCTCTTAATCGGAGGTGGTCTCTCTCGTAATCGGACGAGTTGTTGGGCCATAAAACCCGCTCGCACTCTCTCTCTCTTCTCTCACTCTCTCTCTTAGTCGTAGGTGTAGTCTCTCTCCTCTCCCTCACATAACCGGGGTTGCGCCTCTCTTGGAAAAAAGCCTTCGTATAAATTATCCGCATTTGCCATTGCGACGAGGGCTCATTGCACAAGGGCACGAAGAAGCTCTAATGGCGTTCCAGGATTCTGGAATCGAATGAAACTCTACAGTAAACCCTCCCCTTTTCATTCAGAAACCCTTCACTCTTTCGTCTCTCTATTGAATGCCCCCTTCCCCCCCCCCCTCCCCAAAACGATCATTCTCATCGATTGTTTCCTGCGATTTCAGAAGGTTATTCTTTCTCTCTCTAGAAGTAAAAAGAGAATTAGGTTGGCGATCGAGGAGTTGTTTTTTGGTTCACTTGCAGCAGCAGATCTAGGGTTCCATTTTGTGAGAGGGAGAGAGAGTTGCATGGTAGTTTAGGTGAAAGGGGAGAAGAGGGGAGATTGAGAAATAAGCTCACGGTTACATCAATAAAAATCATCATCAATTGGCTTTGGGCCCAGAAACCATGTCTGCGATAGTTTGTGGAAAGAGGTCCCTCTTTGAAGAGCTTCACACCCCTCCCCCCACCTCCAAGAGACTCCGCTGCACCTCCTCCCCGATCCGATTCTCCTCCCCCACCCATCATCGGACCCCATCTTCCTTTCTCTCCGATCTCATTGTCCGCTTTCCTGATATGGATGAAAAGGTAGTTCATTTCCTCTTTTTCTCTCTCTCAGTCATAATTTCTCTCTCTTTCATACTTTTTTTTTTTGTTTATGATGCGAAGTTTTTATTTTTATGTTGGTTCTTGAATTGATTCCTGTTCTATTTCGTATTCTTGTTGCATTTGTTCTTGTGGTTTTCATTTGAGCTGATTTCTGTGTGTGTTTTTGGGTTGGTTAAATGAGATCTGAAAGCGATGCAGGTCCATGGATGTTACAGAAGCTTGCTGATTGAGTTTCCTTTTCTCTGCTATAGTTTTTGATTTAATGATTATTCTATTTGTTTTTATGTCTGGATTCTTTGGATTTAGGGTTTATGAACACTTAATTAATTAGCTAATTTCTTATTTTATGTTATTGGATCTCGCTGATTGAAGTTAACCTAAATTGCCTAATTAATGATACAGTACGCATATTTTGTTTGTTCTGCTTGATTTCCGTTTTTCTTTGCTTTAGTTTTCTATCAATTGATGATTCTCTGTGTTTTTATTTCTGAATTCTGTGGATTGAGGGTTTATGTTCAACTTATTTTATGTTGTTGAATCTTACTGATTGAAGATAACCTAAATTGCCTAATTAATGGTATAATACATATGTTTTGTTTGTTCTCCCTCTTTAACATTATCCATATTGCTCATCCATGGGATGGAATCGATTGCTCTGCCAAAAGCTTGGTATTCTTATGGTTTTCCTTCCTTTAATGCATCTGAGACTGAGGATTTTTGCACCTCTTGTAATAACTGATGCTCAATTCTCATGAAAGGCATGCATTGTAGGCCTTTTGACTGTAGAAAAGCAGTCACCTCTCTCTCTCTCTCTCTCTGCACACACATGCTTTGTAGTTTATGTAGGTGGCAAGCCCCTGCAATTTACACAAACAGATACAGAAACTCTCTCTCTTCGCACATACACTCTTTCGCTCACACATGGACACACGTCTAACATGTTAAAACTAGGGATTTTGGGGAACGCCCATGTGATTCATGAATAGTGAAATTTGTCGACAAATTCTAAGTTAATGAAGCAGCTGTATCACCATCATATACATACAAGGCTTTAAAACTTTGCCACTTTCTTTTGTCATTGCCCTATGATATAATGAGTTTATGAAGACATCGAAATTGATCAATATTAGGGACCTATGGTACTCCTACTCTCTCTCTCTCTCTCTTTGTTTTTCTAATTCCGAATCCAATGTTCTGTTTTTTCTTTTATGCTGAATGAATTTTTTATTTAATTTGTATTACCTGTCATGAGTATTCTCCTTGCATAGTTTTGTAAGGCATTAATGTAATGGCCTTATTTGTGTTTGGGCTGACTAATCTGCCTGTATGACGGATTCAAACTAGGGCTTGTGGCTTTAATTCTAGCATATTTAAAAATGGTGTGGCCTAGAAATGTGGTTTTGTACTTGCATTTCTAATTGCTTTCGTATTGTAGTTGGTTCATTTGTTGTGTGCATGTGTGTGTGTGGTTCCTCTTTTCTTTGTTGGGAATAGGTGAGAATGATTAGTAGTCCAATAGGCATGCATGAAGTTTCATCAACTATAAATTGTAGGTAGGCAAATTATACAAGAAATATTTGTTGCTATTTCAAAATTTCCCCCAATAGATAGGAATTTTATTGCAAGTGCAACTTGTATAGTGGATTTGCCTCTTCATCAACTTTTCCTTATCACATGGAAAACTGAAGTAGACATGATTTGCCGTAACATGATTATATATATGGTGATGGTAGCTTGTCTTTGGGGGTTCATTACATTCTCACTTGTGGTTGCTCTTTATGATGTTGAGCTAGTGGCCTTCGATTGTTTAGAGACCTAAGAAAATTTTAAGTGTGCCATAGGAACCATCAACTTGTCTTGTTCTTTTGCCCCGTTGGAGTGACTGGTGCCCATAAATCCAAAAGTGTTATTGAGTAATCTTCATTGGCAACATACTCATGGATGTGGTTATGACTTCTTTCTTGTTTGATTTCGAGACGCTATGTTGAGATGTGGTAAAAAATTTCAGTTGTATTTTTGAAAAAGAAAAGTCAATGTCCTGTTAGTTATATCCTTGCACATCCAGGGTACATCCTGTCAAGGTTTTAAAAACTGCTAGGCATCACTTAGGTGGCTTAGGGATTGGCTGCCAAGGCATAATGCGGCCACCTAGCCAGACACTTCAGTCTTGAGATTCCCTAGCCTCTCACACACATATTAAGTATTGTATATGTATGTCTATGTAATATGTAATAAATTATTCATCTAATATTACATTTTGCATGTAATTAAATGTGTAAAAATCAATTGGATGATACAAATTTGAATGATAGGAAAAATCCAATGTTTGTAAGTAATTAGGTAAATGTTGAATCACAATTTACACATGTAAGACAAACACAATATAATGGCATTCTCAATGGCCAGTGCATATGGCTGATGTCTCCACGTCTTAAGTCACAAACGCAAATTACTCAATTACATAAACACAGTTCCACTATAGAGAAAGAGATGCAAATAAAATAGCAAGCAAAATAAAAATGAAATGCATCAGGTTTAATGTTCATATTTTTAACCCCTTCGACCCCTACACCTCCTTATGATTGCAAGCCATTATCGTCAACGTCATCACTCTCATCAACGTAATGGCCCTCCTTAATGTCTTCTGAACTGGTCTTCTTTTCCTCCTCCTCTATCTATCTCCCCCTCCTATGTGTGCTGGGTGTAGCAGTCATTGTAGTTGTCCTAGGGTCAGAAGCGGGTCTAATAAATGCATATGCTTATTTGTTAAGGTTTGCTCTCAGAGGAATATTAAAATATGATTTTTATGACATTTTGTGTAAAATTAGGTTTCTTTGTGCACCTCTTTCATTTTATAAATCGCTGTACTTCTCTTGTTTGTTCTGCTGTTTTTCTACCCCTTTTGCTTACGATTATTTTGCCTTATTTCAGCTTCTTGAGAGAGCTTTGGAAGCCTGTGACGATGATTTGGATTCAGCCATAAGAAGTTTGAATGAACTTCGTCTTGGATCTGCTGAAAGGAATTTGCTTTCTCCTACTACCAAATTTGATGCAAAAATGGGAACAACCAGTCAAGTGTCATCTGAAGGTATGCCTTACCATGTTCATGTATTTTGTGTTAAGGGCACTATGATTCAACCTTGGGGGATTCTGAAGTATGGTTGCAAGACATATCCTATGTCTTCTACATAATGAAGGATGTTTCCTGGTTTTCCCACATAATCAGCAAACATTTCCTAGTATTTATGTTTGTAATGATCATATAAATTTTGACAGATTGCCTAGTTTCATGTAGGGACGATAGATGAGTGGCTGCGTAAGCCAAGTTTGATATTATTATAAGTATTGTTATTATTATTATTATTATTATGATTATTCTTATTATTATTATTATAATTATTATTATTTTATTATTATTATTATTATTTTATTCTTAGGGAAAATATTATTCAAGGGCCCCTTACAAAATCATTAAAGTGGTCAAAAGATCGCAATTAACATTGGAAAATTTTCTTTTTTATTTTCATTTCCCCCTTGTACCACCTCAAAAAATATCTGCTAAAATATGCAAATTGTCTCTGTTTGGGGTTGGGAACCCTAAACAAACATGGGCATCTCAGGAATTTGATGACCCTAAGCAAGCAAGGGTGCTTGTACTTCTGTAATTTGGTTGGGGCCTCTTAGGTGGGTCAAATTACAGAAATGCCCTTGTTTATTCAGGGTTCCCAACCCTGAACAAGGGCAATTTGGGCATATTTGAAGGTATTTTTGAGGACGTACCTGACTGAAATGAAAATTAAATAATAACAACATTCTAATGTTTATTGGGTTGTTTTAGCCCCATTAATGATTTTGTAAGGGTTTTGTTTTGACCCTTCAGATAATATTTTCTTCTATTATTATATGATTTTGGCCAAGTTGAAGTTTGAGAATGAAAGAGTGTTTAAAGCAATTTTACATAGCTTTTTATTAATTATGTATATATATTTATAGTTGGAAGTTGCATGGTGCTGGCAGAGGTAGTGAGGAGACCTATTTGGGTTGTAGGCAGAGAGGTGCTTCACTTACCGCATCTTTGTTGGAATAGAATATTTCTTAGGGTAAATGTAGGAGTATTTTGATAGAATTGAAGGTTTGATGGTATCAAGTCTACCTGGATAGTGGATTGTGTGGTATGCCACTTGAGATTGAACTAGACCTCAATGTAGTTTTCTATTGAGACTATGTTAATTGAGGTAGTCATTGGGGTCTGGAGAGTAAATTAAACTCCTAAAAATCACAATGAGATAGTGAGGGACTTGCTTCTGGATCTATTAAGGACGACATGGTTAGTAAGGCGTCTTAGTGTCAAGGTGATGCCTTACTAAGAAAAATCAGTAATAATAAAGTAAAATCAGTAATAATAAAGAAAGAACATGGCTGTAAATCAAGCCAAGAGAAGAACTTTTTTCTTTCATAAAATAAAATTTGTTCTCATAATATATCCCTCCCAAAATATGACATCCAGCTTTTTATAAGCCTATATAAATCTATTTTAACTTGAGATCCAAGTAAACATTCACGCACTAAAATTTCAAGAATGCCGCTATGAACAGTAATCCGTGAACAATACTATAATTAGTAATGCATGAACAGGAGCTGTGAATAGTATCATGAATAGTACTTGTAAATGGTAAATAAAAGAAAATACAAAAAAGCCTTAGAATTAAAAAAGAAACTTAAAATCCCAAACCTAAATCCTAAATCTAAAATCAAAATATACATCATTAGTATTAAAAAAGAAACTTTAAATCCCAAAACTAAATCGTAAATCTAAAATCAAAATTTACATCATTTAAAATTGAATAGAAATAATATATGAGTGTAATTTTTCCCTTCATCATTCTCCCTTGGTTGGAGAAAACTTGTCCTTGAGCTTTGAAATGTGCTAAGATGATTTCAGCATCAAAACTATATTCTTTAACCTTTTTCGTTGGCTCAAAGATTATTCGTGGTAAAAATAATTCCTCAAGAGATGGATCCTGATATGTATATTGAGGAATTGATGCGGATTTACCAAATTTATCTATTCTTGAGCTCGCATTGAAGATCGTGTAGGCATTGTTTCAAAAAGCGGATCGCCTAGCTCTTGGGAATTTAAGGTGATCCCAAGAGCTATCTACAAGTACTTAAATTTCCTAAATATGTATTGAAGTATGTATTGAAAATTGGTGGCATATCCCAATCTTTTGATACGACCTATGCCAAAATTAACCTCGTTCTCCTTCAAATCATGTTGATCAACTAAATCCCATGACTTATTCTCTTGAACATGAGGCTTCTAATGCAAAGCGTGTACATAGAATAGGTGGTTGAAGGCAACTTCATCATTCTGCTCCAACTCAAAGTCTCTCCATGAAAACCCTCACGATTTGAACCTATCCCCATATATTCCTCTTCCTTCAAGGCACACTGTTGCTGGCTATACTTGCGCAACAATAGCTATGTTACCCTCTTCGTCAAGTTGTTCATTTCCTTGTTCAATTGGATTAGATCGGCATCCCTACGGCTAAGACGACCACGCCAAACCATCACAATCTGAAGCTGTCCTTGAACCTTGTTCTGATGCCACTTGATGCAGAAAGGAAATGTGAGACATTGAATCCACCCTTTCATGAACCTTAAACAAGTAAAATCAGCAATAATGGAGAGAACATGACTGTAAATCAGCCAAGAAAAGAACTTTTTAAAAAATATGACAGCCAACTTTCTATAAGCCTATGTAACCCTAATTTAGCTTGGGATCCAAGTAAACATTTAAGACTCTAAAATACCCCCCAAAACAATTCTAAAATTTCAAAAATACCCCTATGAACAGTAGCACATGAACTGTTTGCGTGAATAGTAGTAATGTGTGAACAATACTATGAATCGTACTTGTGAATAGTGAATAAATAAAATATAAGAAAAAGCTAGAATCTAAAAAAAAAAAATTAAAACTTAAAAATAAATCCTAAAACTGAAATCAAAATATACATCCTTTAAAATTGAATAGAGATAAAGAATAAGTATAATTTTACCCTCCCATCACAAGGTCTGAAAGAGGGAGGGAGGAACATGTTGTCTTGGGGCGTTTCTTGTAGAAAAGGAGGGTTGGATGGAGACGAGGAACCAATTTTGTCTAGAAATGGGTCAGTTCTGGGAGCAGCTAGCACTTTTTTGAGCATTGCACCATATGGGGTGCCTAACTTGTCTTTTTTGTCATTGTCATTGTGCCAACCCTACCATTAACTCCTAAAGATCAGGATGAGATAGCGAGGGACCTGCTTCTGGATCTCTTAAGGAGGGCATGGTTAGTAAGTTGTCTGAGTGTCGAGGTCACAAAGAGGGAGGGGGGAACATGTCTTCTTCGGGTGTTTCTTGTAGGAAAGGAGGGTTGAATGGAGACGGGGAACCAGTTTTGTCTGAAAATGGGTTAGTTCTGGTAGCAGCTAGCACCTTTTTGAGCGTCGCACTGTATGGGGTGTCTACCCCATCTTTTTTGTCGTCGTTGTTGTGTTGATTCTACCATTTTTGTAACTATGTATGTCTTTACACTAATATGTGGTCAACTTTTCTCCCAAAAAGAAAAAAAGTAATGTTTGAAAATCATGTATCTCGATCATTGTTTGGGTCCTTTGGTCTATCGTTCGTTAGGGAGGATCAATTTGGTTCATCTCATATATTGCAATCTGGGGATGGTTGGATTGTTTCCCGCTGTTCCCTTGATTTGTGTGGTAATAATGGTTCTATGATAGAAGGGCTGCTTTCCTGTCCATGGATGTTGAGGATGCCCTTGTTAAAAAATCGTGGTGTTTGGGAAGATGGAGAGCTTGGAGGGAACCAGTTTGGGCATTTATTTATTTATTTGGGGTTCTTTTTTGGGTGGGTGGGTGGGTGGGGGATATTGGGGTTGACGGACATAATCCAACATCATCTGCAGTAAGTCACTTCAGGTTTCAAGGCCCAAACATCTATAAATGCGACAACCAATCTACATGTACTCTACGTGGACGGGGTAAATTTGTGCAGCTGCTTACTTTATATATTTTTGATAAGTGACAAGCAGTTGCTTCTCCCTTTAAACTGCCGTTTGGATTTGGGGACTGTATATACTGTACTCCCACGGAGTATAATGTTGGTTACTCAGACCGGCTATCCACTGTCCGTACGTATCTGTGGAAATGAGCAGTTTTTTGACTAACAAACAAGATGGACTTATAAGCGGGGACAGAGCCTGATCCTTACTGCCCATTAAATACTGTGGATTTTGAATGGCCAGATTGAATATTTTAAACTATACTTGATATGAGTATTGGATTCCCTTTGGATTCTAGCTTTCTATTTATTGAAACAAAAATCTCAAACAAAAATAGATGCTGCATGTTTGGAATTGCCCCAGAATATTGGCTGAAAATTTATTTGGACCATTGTGTCCTAGTGGAAATTGAGATGAGCTTGCTCATGAAGGATTGGGTGAATTAGCAAGTCAGACTAGCTGAGGGCTGATTCTTTCAAGTTGTACTCTATTTCTGGGTTTTGCATTGGACGAGACGACCTGGTACCGTAGGTCAGTTGAAGGTGTTGAATAAATTTGTGTTGAAATGACAAATTATTCCCCTTCTTATGACATTTGTTAGTGCCAATTAACCTTTTTTGCTGGGGGAGTGTGGAGTTACATCGGAGTGGCAGGCAGGGTTAAGGGGGTAGTTGGCATTATTACTTGGTTAGAAAGGGGTAAAAACAGGGGGACATTTTGAGTCTCTAGGAAAGAGTTGGAAGATCCCTTGAAATTTTTTTTCCCCTCAGGTCAGTAAATTGGCTGCTAAAGTGAACTTAGTCCTGGAAGGTGACAATTGCTTGTTGGTAGATGCGGAAGCTTGGTTTTGAGGGAATTTGACTAGAAGAGATGCGGCAATTCCCAGTTAGAAGAGAGCTCGTAAGTCTTCAATCCAAGATAAATTTGGATCCTTTGGATAATTAAATTTTTGGCACTGTGAGAATAATGCATCGTTGTTTTGGGTATTGATAGGCCAGACAATTCTAGATGTTGGAGAGAACAGTTTGTAGCTTAGCTTATTTCATAATGAAAATAATGCATTCATTGATCTCTAAGGGGATTCTTGGTCCAACAGAGAGGTTATTTGTGAGGTCTTCTCTCTGAAGGGCCACATGCTTATTCCCTTGAAAAGGGAACCTTTCCTAGACTTTCTGTCAGGAAAGCAAGTACGAGCTATGGAGTGGATACTATCTGGTGGCTCCTTTTCTATGGTAAAAGAAGTGGAATATGGTAAGATCCATAATAGCAGCTAGAGTTGTCTTTTGTAAAAGTCTAGAATTCTTTTAAGGCGTAGAGGAATGTGTCGCAAGAAAGTTAATGCATCATAATTGATGATGGAAGCAGTTGCGAGTAAAAAATGGAGGGCTCAATAATGGAAAGACAATTGTTGATATAGGGGAGGATTGGCAATAATTAGTTATAAGGGGGATGAAGTGGAGAGGGACAATTCCTGTTGTGATTTCCAGGGACAGTGGAGGCAGCCCTGTATTATTAACATTACCTGAATTTGATCAGACTGGTTAGTTTGACCGAGTCTAACCATATTTGGGTTCCCATCTGTTTCTATCCAGAGCAAAACCTCTGAAATTCAGTAAAAAGTGGCCAGTCCTTTTTGGTGAACTGGTTGATTCATGGTGAACTGGCAGTTCCTGATTTCTACCAGAACAAAATGGTCGCAACAAAAATTGAGTTCATTGTTTGGGTTGGTACAGCCTTTTTTCATATTTTCCTTTGCCATTTTTGTTTTGACAAATAAAAAGACTAGAACCCAAGATAATAGGTCAAAGAAAGAGAGAGACATCTGTTAAAATAGGCCTGCCCTGTGGAAAACCATGTACAATTGTAGTGGTATTTTGTCAATGCCAAGGAAAACCGAGGTAAATTGATTCCTATGAAGTGGACACTTTAGATTGCAGTTAACACACCCCCACCCCTTCTTCTTCTCTTATGTTTTCAAATATCCCTTAATTGTTTCCCGAAAAATATAAACCAATAGAGCGGTCAAACCACTAGCTGACCATGAAAATTGGACTGGACACTTTTCTTATTCAATGTTCTCTCTGGTTTGGATAAACAATGGTGGATATGGTATTCAGGGGATTTAGTGTTGGCAGATGTTGGAAATGATCTTGACTTGAGAAATGAAAGATCAAAAGAGTAAAGAGCTGAGTTGCAATTGACTACTACGAGCAGGCTAAGAAGTTATGTGGTGGGAGGCCAGAGATGGTCTGAAGTTTGAGTCATTGAGATGCTTATTGGTAGTTGACTTGTTGCAATCTGAAGGGCTTTGATTAGTGTAAATAGTAGAAAGGTCTTAGAGATTGGATTTGGGATGATCTTGTTAAGTATAATGTTGATTCAGGTGAGAAAGTTAGATGTGGTGGGCTCTTTCTGCCTCAGAAGAAAAGGCAAGCTGCATTAATATTTAGTTCTGAACTCTAAATAAGAGGCTTTACCTTGGCATTGAAAATTCCGTAATGCAATATTTGACTCTGTAATGCAATGTTTTCCCACCTCAACTTTATGCTATTTTTCTTGTGATATCTGCTTATGTGATCGGCCTAAATACATTCATAAACGATTAATTTTTTGATTAATTGGCCGTATTAAGCTTATGGAGAAACAATCCATAAATCATGAAATATGGACAAGGACTTTTAGTGTTATACAACAATTTGTGGCTATCTTTATTGGTGCTATGGCAATTGAACTTGTTAAGAATGTGATAAATGTTAGTTGACAAGGCTGCCTTGGAAAATATCTTAGAGAAAGCTCACTATTTCCAATCAACCTCACTGGTGGCCCTCTCTACTTTTCTTCATGGTCTAGCTTTCATATTTGAGAGAGCTTACGACACTCTGCTCATGCATTGCTTATCATTTTCTGACATCAATTGCATAAATGATTTTCCTTGATATGCTGCTTCTTTATGTATGCTTTATGTCAAGCATATGAGCCATCTCTTGCAAGTGAAACTGTTGGCATATTAACCCATTTAAGTAATGGAAATTTTTTAACTGGTGTCTCAGAAAATATTTAGGTAGACAATTGACACGCAAAACTCAAATGGCTTGTTTCATATGCTGTTCACCAAACTGCATCTATGCCCTCTATTTTGGGTGAGTGAAACTCTGAAAGAAAATGCATCATTAGCAAATTTAACAGACTAAATCACATTGTAAGGCAAGCAAATAGGAGGATAACTACCTGAAATGATCCTGTTTCTTGACGCATCTGGTCTTTACTACAAATCCAGTTGTTGCTTAAAATGGAGAGAAGGAAATGCATAATCACTTTGCACATATTATAACATAAATTATTGGGGTAAACTTAGTTTTTGTTTTTTGAATGAGAATTATAATTGCCTAGACTCTTCTTCTGTTAGTTGGGATTTGGGAATTCAATTTTAAAGTTATTGATGCTCCTTGGTGAAATAGGATTTCCATGAAATGCTGTATGTTACTCATATTTTCTTGCCCAAAAAGCTTTGGTTCTTGGATTCTTGCGCTTATGCATCTTCTACTGTATTTATACTGTGTCTATTATAATATTAATGTTCTTTAACTTTTACTCGTTCATCGTACCCAAATAGAGCCCAATTTTGATGGTATTCGATATTTTGTTAATTCAGAAAGGTTTTTGACCTGCTCACAAAGACACCCGATGAATGCCCTGTATGCTGAATTATTGTCAGGTTTAGCAGATGGTGGTGAAGATGCTGGGCCTGAAGAAACTGCTCCTAGCGATCTTCCATCTGATGGCTCAGAATGGGTGGAACTGTTTGTAAGAGAAATGATGAATGCTTCTGATATGGATGACGCACGAGCTCGTGCTTCAAGAGTGTTGGAGGTGTTGGAGAAATCTATAGTGTCTCGTGCTGGTGCTCTAGCAGCTGAGAACCTTCACAAGGTATGAGCTGACAATTCCAGGCACATGTACATTCGTACATTCTACAAACATGCATGCATACTCGTGCCTATTTGTACATACAGATATATTCACCAAGGAGGGTCAAGGCAAAGGAAAACTATGACTAGGTATTGGGTGTAATAACAAAACTAGTGGGGTCCTATGTGGCAAAACCTTAATGTAGGGGAAATTTTTGATCTGGAATGGGAATCATTGGGAACGAATGGATTCCAGGTCGGATTCGGCATTTTTGTTATAGATAATATATTTTTGTACATATTATTACAAAAATATTCCTATGGCCTTTGTTTTTTGTTTTTCTTGGGTAGGGGTTCTCTAATTGTGGTAGAAACTGAACTCATGACGTCATGTTATGGTGGCCCTCTTTGAGCCCATTCCTAATGTTCCTATGGCCTTGGTGGCTGGACATCGTGTTCATCGGGCTTTGGGGTTTATTTTTCAAGCCTCAGCCAACTTTGCTTTTTCTCACATTAAAAAATTTTATATGCATTCAAACTTTAAAAAACCACATGGGATGCGGTAATCAATCCATGGATATTTTTGTAAAGGATGAAGATTCTATAAGGCCAAGGCTTTATGAAAACCAAATAAAGCCTCACCTTAAATCCTTATCCATAAAGCACTTTCCGCAATGGAAATCTCCATGATGGATCTAAAATCAATTTCTCAATATCGAAAATAAGATTTGAAACTCAAAAAATAGTATAGATCTTGCGGATCTATGAACACTTATTTGTAGGGTGAAATGGAAAGTCTAGATAATTTGTTACAATATAAATTATTTTTAGAGCTTAAAATCCTAATTTTTTCACACCCATAATGTTCACATTGAGATGATTGATGTAAAGGTTTTTCAATACCCAAGTGTAATTTTTGATGAGTTATGAGGTGAAGCGTTGCTTATTTTGATAGGGCTGCAACCCTATCAAACCATTTTCCCTTTTTGTAAAAGGTGGCCCTAACCATGTAAGCCATTTGAGCTGTGTTACAGCTTTCGTGCATTGTATTGTATATACATTATTAATTTGTTTTTTTTTTTTTCTGTTTTTAAATTCCAGATCGTTGATTAGGGCAATCTGGATTCGATCTCGATCAGGATTGGTGGGTGGATGATTCACCCAATCGATCCATTTTTTGAAAAAAGTGATGGGGTTTTATGTAGTTTTCCCTTTTCCATTTTTAGGATTATCATGGTAATGATTTTTATTTGCACCAGGAAAACTTGGTTCTCAAGGAACAACTAGAAGTATTACTTCGAGAGAACAGTATCCTCAAGCGAGCTGTGGCCATTCAGCATGAGCGTCAGAAGGAATATGAGGAGAGTGGACGAGAATTGGCGAATCTGAAACAGCTTGTGAGCCAGTACCAAGAACAGGTTCGGACACTCGAGGTAAAATGCTTTCAATCCTAGTTTCTCTCTCCCCCTTTGCATTTTGCATGTGTATAAATTAGATATTGCTCTATGCATTTTAAAATTGGTGAGCATTGTTTGGTGGGCAGGTGAATAATTATGCCTTGACTATGCATCTAAGGCAGGCTCAGCAGAGTAGCTCGATGCCTGGCCGTTTCCATCCGGATGTGTTCTAGTTAGCTGCATAGGTTTTGGTTAGTTTTGTTGGTTTTGGTCATTACCTGGTGATGAAGTTTATATGTGTGTATGTATCTATCATCGTAACCATCAGGCCCATCAAAAGAAAGTTATTATTTGGTTTCTTGTACGCGAAGATCGGCGTTATGTATTAGGGGAAGAAAGTAATCCCAGCGATTATTGAAAGATGGCTTCTTTCACTTTTGAGGTAGGTGTTTGTATTCCTGTTGGACACTCGCAGTTCTCATTTTTCTTCGTGTAAAAGGCACTGTTTGTTTATAGTGGCAGTCTTTGGAGCTTTCTTTCCTGTTCACTGCATATGCCTTTGGTATTAGGAGGTCACAACACAAAGCTCCTCTCCTTTTTCTATTTTTAATTTTTAATTGAAACGTGGCCCCAATTTTACCGTGGAGGGTCAATCTCCATATTTTTGCTCAAATAAGGAGATGCTTCACCATTGCGTTTTTGAGAGCCAAATGCAGAAGATCTCCAATCTTCCTGGTGATGCATTTGAAGGAATTGAAACGGCCCTAGTGATCGTCGTTTGAGCCAGAATATTTGTCCCCTCTCTCTCTCTCTCTCAAATGGGCCCCTAGTGATCGTCTCCCGAGCCAGAAGACTCGGCCTCTCTCTCCCTCTCTCTCTGTCACTCTCTTCCTTATAGGGTTGAGATTTTTTTGGTGTTCCCGTTTTGAACTCATACATTGTACTGTTACTTACGATCACGTGTTTATCATTTAGGTTTCTTGTCTTTGGACTGCATGTTTTCTTTGAGAATCAACATGGGCCATTTCTGAACCCTTAAGTTAATGAATGAAACTCGGTTCTGATTTTTATTGGGGCTACGAGTTTTGACAACGGTTTCTGTTTTTATATTTTAAAATATAGGAATTAAGATGCAGGTGGTTTTGATGTTGGAAAACTTAATTTTTTAAGTGCAAGTAGATATGCGTAATTTGAATATTTTTTAAATTTAATATTTTATAATTAGAGATGAAATAGGATCTGAACCTTATATAAACCGCGCCGTTTTAACATTGATGTCAAGTAATTCTTCCTTGGGTCATAATTGAATTTCGAAGCAGGTCTAGTGAATTCCGGCTTCGACGTATCTGCAACTCGTTACTGGCTTAGTGTCTACCCTAGATTTCTTCAATGCACTTCTTGTTGACTTGTTGATTTTAGGGCTTTTCGCCGCTCTGGTATTTGTTCAATGTAAGGGGACTTGGCTTTTGACCGTGTTTTGGGCGTATTATCTAGGTTTTAATTGAAGTCTATGTTAATAAATGTTTTCTGATTCGTTTTAGAAGACTTCGATTTGGTGAGAAAAATCAAGTGATTTTTCGATCGGTTTGGGGGAAGATTTTGGATTTTTTTTAATTTAATGAGATATTTATATATAAAATAATAAAAAATAAAAAATACATTTATAAAGCTATTGTTTTGCTTGTCGAAGCAGACCCGAAGCGGTTCAAATTTGATCGAAACAACACGAATTGGTCCAAATATGATCGAAGCAAGAGCACCAGATTTCACTTATCTTCGGTTTATGCTTAAAATCCGAAAACTTCGGCCTCTTAGGCCGAAATGAAGTGAATTTGATAACATTGGTGTTAATAAACTCGACTTACGAGTGATACCCGAATCATACTAGGGAACAGGGTAGGTCTGGTAACTGGCTCTAATTGGGCCACGTCCGATGGGCTACAAAGGTTTAATTCTTTAAAAAACAAGTCTGAAAAATTATAAAAAATATGATTAAAATATAATTAAACAAAATAAATTTAAATGAAGATAAAAAATTGGTGAAAAATAGATTTTAAAAAATCAATCGTTTAAAGATATTTAATAAATAATCTAAAAAAGAAAAGAAAATAATTAAAAAACCTATTACAAACAATTTTTTTTTAAAATTTTTATAATATATATATATACTTTTTTTAAAAAAAAAAAATTCCTCCTCGACAACCCTAACCGGCCAAAACTAGCCACTGCCGGTTCCGGGCAACCGGGCTAGGTCCGGTCTACTGGGTTGGCTTTGCCAACACCGATCGTGAGAGTTCAGTGCTCGGTCTGTGCACCATTCATGTATGACTAAAACTAGTCTAACCAGTACGGTCTCAGAGCATGTTGAGCTAGCTTCTAACTGCATTATGCTAAAAGCCCAAACCCCCGTTGAACTTGAAACCGGCGCATTTTTTGTCTCTGGCATTTTAACCCCATCATGTCATCGATTCTAGGGCTCTGTAACTGCATAACCCTGACGAAACGTTTTTCTGCGTTGAACGATGGATACGTGACATTTATGTGGAGACGTGCCAAGAGAATTGTCATCGATTCTAGGGCTTTCAATTAAACCAACTGCATAACCCTGACGAACCGAACGGCTTTTAGGCGTTGAACGATGGATACGTGACAATTATTGCAACGCATGTCAAGATAATGCATGTGCCATGAGAGACTTATACGTGCCAAGACATTTACGTGGCGAAGAGAAAACAAATGCTATGGGCATGTGGCAATCATGCATCAACATATATCGAGACAGTGACATGTTGCAAAATACTCGGGTTGCATACCGTTTGATCTAGATCCGACGTTTTAGACTATTTTTAGTTTTTTTTATTACAAATTATTTGAATACGAAATTCGGTAAACACCGTCTTCTCAATGGGCGCACCGAGAAATATTTTTAAAAATATTTTTATAAAATATAACGATAAAAATACCTATTGAACTTCTAAAAGTATTTTAATCATTTTATTTTATTAGTAATAATGCTTTTATATTTTTTACATGTGCGAGTTTAAGAGAGGAGTGGTCCCCTAACATTTGGTGTCAAAATAATGTTTAAAAAAAAAATTAAAAATTAAATAGTGTAGAGACGTGACACTGTGATTGGAACCATCTCAACTATTAATTCATAATGGACGGTTCGATAAGAGAAAGTATATAAGCTTTATGATGTAGGGGAAACCTTGAAAGCTTGCCCGTGATTAAATGTGGTAAAACTTACTAATAATTGAGATAATCATGTCAAAAAGTCATAACTTACCTACTTAGCCATATATATATATATATAAAATCAAAGGCCAATGGGAAGCTTGTCTCTAGGTAATAACCCATACTATGTCTTTAAGTTGGAAAATTTTCCTTACATATTCAAAATTCTTAAAAGCAACTAAATTTGGTAACTCTCACCTTAATTCCCTTAAATTAAAAGCATACATATCTATAGGAGTTGAGGTCCTATAGAGACACACATTTATAGGAGTTAAGATCAAAATGTAACTCTTGTCTTAATTTTTTTTGGGAAAATTTCATATAGAACCCTAATTTTTCATATTATTTCATGGTAGATCCTCATTCCGTTTTTCTTTCAAGCAGCATAAAGAAACTCTTAAAGATTTCACTGCACCCCCTCATCTCTTATCTCTCACTTTTATTGACTTTTGACCATAAAAATTAGCCTCAACAAATCTTTTTATACAATTTCAACCTAAAAACGTATTTAACCATCACTTTCTCTTTCCACCCATTAAAAACGTTTTTGAGTTGAAATGGTATAAAAATATTTTTTGGGGTTAATTTTTACAATAAAAAATCAATAAAATGTGGAGATAAGAGATGAGGAGGTGTGGTGAAATATTTAAGGGTTTTTTTATGCCTCTTGAAAGATAAATGGAAGGAGAGTTTACTATAAAATAATATGAGGAATTAGAGTTCTATACGAAATTTCCCCATTTTTTTAAAGACAACCAATTGAGATTAATAAATTGTCACCAAATATTAATTTCATGTTATCAACTAAACTTATAAAATAAGATGGCATTCGAGCATTGCCATATTTTTCACCTTCACAAATTAGATAAACTTTATGTATATAACATAAATATTTTTTTTACAAGGATTGTTATAATCCAAATACGCCATCAGGGTTTCCCTCTATTGCTACTTCCTATTCAAATTCAAAATTGAATCTAATTATACAGCATTGCTTTATGTTAATAACATGAGATTTTATAATATTCCAAGACGACTTTTTGTATCATTACTGAAATTCTTGAAAAAAACAACATGATATGCTACATTTTTCAATATCTCCCACTTGGCCTAAAGGCCTTTTTGGGATCGATCATCTATATGACATTCCCGCATCATCTCTACAAGGGATCTCCATAAACCCCATGAATATGGAATGATTCTTAGATTTTCGTCCTAATTGGGCTTATCTAAGTCCCTTTTTTATTACATATTTTTCAAACATGTCCTGGCTAACAGTTTTAGTCAATAGATATGTGATCTTCTTTGAAAGAATATAACTAATCCTTATACCTCTTTATTCCATCAGATTTGAATATGTAAAAGTTCATTTGAATCTGATTGGATTTAGAGTTTATTTTTGGGTCCTTAATGATAGCAATGGTGACTTAATTATAACAAAATATATTTATAGATTTATTCAAACTTTAGATATATGAGGAAGTTCATTAACCAAATAATTTCTTGTTATGCAAAACTGCAAGCCATATATTTTGCTTTCAGGGTGGATAATGTAACGCAGTCTTCTTTTTTACTGCACCAAGACATAGTACTTCTCCTAAAAGTGAAAATGTATCCTGGAGTGGTTTAGCTACCATTACCATGTCGCCACTCGAATCTGAATCAAAATAATCCTAAGGTCTAAGGGAAGAGCCTTGACAATTTGCAACTTATACTTCGTTTTTCCTTTGATATACCTCTGTATCATTTTTATTGCTTGCCAATATATCATTTTAGGGTTGCTTTGATACTTCTAACAAGTCCAATACAACATAGATTTTGTCTAGTGCACAACGTTGCATACATATTGCTTCAAGTTGCTTGAACATAAGAACATTTATCATATTCACACTATCGTTTTCATGGCGGACACATATCAATGAATAATTTTAACAACTTTGTCAACATGGGTGAAGATTCTCTCGTATGCTCGTGATAAGCTTAACATCCAATTCAATCGACCCCTAGCTATTTCAATTCCTAAAACATATGATACTAATCCCATATCTTTTATTTTAAAAATGAATTTTGAACCACGGTTTTGTTTCATTGAACATATCGATGTAATTGATAATATCCATGTCATTGCCCGCATTCAAATTAACATCTATATATAAGGATAGTATTACTCTCTTATTCCCACAAATTTTAATAGATAGACAATGATGACTTTCACCAAAACAAAACCGAGTTTCTTAATAGCATCATGAAAATTTAAATACTATTGTCTAAAAAATTATTTTACTCCATATAATGACTTCATTAACTCACACATTTTACTTTCTTTGCTTTCAATAGTATATATCTTCATCTAAATTTTTATTCAGAAATGTAGTTTTAAAATCTATTTGATACAATTTTAAGTCGAGACTAGATATAACAGATATTAAAATTCTAATAGAAGGAATTTTTTCTATAGGAGAAAAAATATCTCAAAATTTGTGCCTTAATTTTTTTTATACATTATAGCAATAAGTTGAGCTCTATATTTATGAATGCTACCATCATTCTTGAGTTTTCTTTTTAAAATCAATTTACAACTTGGTTTTCTCCCACTAGAAAATCTATGAACTCTCATTCATGGTTTTTAGCTATAAAATCTATTTGTTCATTCATAAATCCAATTCATTAGAATTAATAGGTCTTTTGCAATTGGATGGTTTAGCAGTGTCTTGACAAAGAAAGCTATGGTAGTGATTTATGTGCGTGCAAATAAAATTTCGATATTGTTCTAAGTGGTTTAGTGCACTTCTAATTGTAGAATTCCTCTACAATAGCCGGTTCAAATAATCCATGAATTTATCGATGTTTTTCACATTACATTCATAATTTTCTATGCTTTCATTCACTCTTTTGTTTTTATCTAACTCTACCAGTTAGGTTTGTCCAATTTGATAGGCTCCTCTAAACAATGTCCATCACTAGACTCAACCAAAAATTTATTCTTATAAACTCATAATCATTAGAAGTGGCAGAGTATCCTGTGAATGAACATCGTCTGGTTTTTGCATATAACTTGGATTGCTTGGAATTCTCAAATAACCTAGTCGTGGTTTACACCCAGGCCATTGCTCATAAAGAGTTTTCTATACAGTCTTTGAAAGAACTTGATTTAAGATATATATATATATAAAAATTAAAAGTAAGCAATACTTCACTACAAAAGGTTGAGAATTAATTAGCATGCTTCATCATTCAGTACCCCATGTCCGTAAGTGTTCGGTTACATCTTTCAGTGAGTTTATTTTAATGGGGTGTGTATAGCATGGTCTTGTGTCTATCATCCCACTTTCTCTACAAAATTATCAATGAAAATAGAACAATATTCGCATCGTTTGGTTAGCTCTAAGGATTTTAATTCTTTTATCTGATATGTTCTCAACCAATAAATTTAAAGTTTTTGCACATATCAAGTGCCTCAAATTTTTTACTAATTAGATAAATGTAACCAAAATCTTGAATAATTGTCAATGAAAAATAAGAATATCCATGCCCTTTGGAGTTTTGAGTGACCAACAAATATCATAATGAACAATGATCATAATTTACAAGATCCAACTGTCTTGCCGAACGGTTTTCTACTCATTTTTTCAAATAAACTTATTTTACAATTTTAAAAATCTAAATTTACTATTTTTGGAATCCAATCATCATTAACAACATTCACCCAAAAAAAGTCATCATTAACAACTCTGGAAATTACGTTCTTATTAATGCAACCTAAACACATGCCATACATTCCAGTGAGTAGAAGTAAATGAATTTTCATTTATTTTGTCAAATGCCCCCTCAGGCTTTCCCCATCTATGAATTCCAATTAAAACCTTTTTATCCTTAAAATAAGTTTCATATCTCTTAGCATGAATCCTGTTGACCAAAATCAGGTTCCAACGGATAGAAGAAGCATGAAAAGTAACTCACAGGAGCAAGAAATTTACATTTGAATGACCAATTTATAACTGCCAATACCAATACATTAGACTGGGAATTACTGCCCCACATAGATGACATGCTCTCCAGCTTTAAGCTCCTTAAAATCTACAAAGCTCTCTCTATAAACCTTAAGTATATATGTAGTGGCCCCAGTGTACTACCTATCATCCAAAGATTAATCGGCGGTCATGCAACTAACACAAGTAGTAATTACCATGGTTGAGAGTTATTGGTGCACCTTTCTTTGGGTGTGAAGCGTCCCACCTTCCCACATGTGAAATACACAAGAGTCCACAATGCATGAGTTTGTTATTTTTATTTTCAAGGCTCGGCCTTTTGTTATTGTTCTATGGTTTGTATGGTTTTCTCCAATTAGATTACCATCTATCGTTTGTGTTTCCGAGTTTGGGCAATCAGAAGTATACTAATATTTCTTGAAGATCTACAATCCTTTTTAGACTTCAACTCACCAAGTAGGTTATAAAGTATTAGATCCTTGCAATTTAAACATAGGGCAGTTATAGTAGATTCCCATGAACTAGGCAAACTATTAAGTAATTAATACGGTTGAGAGTTCTTGGTGCACATTTTTTTGGGCATCCCACATGTGAAACACACACTCTTGAGTCCATCGTGCATGATTTTATTTTTTTTCAAGGTTTCGCCTTTCATTATTATTCCATAGTTTGTAAGGTTTTCTCCTATTAGATAAGAGATCCATGGTTAATGGTACTTGCGGACCTCAAGCCCAATTAGCTGAGGACCTTGATTCTTTTACTCAAAAAATCTCGATATTAGAACAAGAGGAACCCTGTTATATGACGCACTTAAACATCGATTCCTTAACTAAGAGAGCTCGTACTAGCTCTACTTACAACCTCATTTTTTTTGTATAGTAAAATTTAGATTCCTACTAGTCAAACCATCAAATCTATTGACATCAGATCTTGCCCCCATAAACCTAAAGATCTTGCTCCTAGTCATGTTTATTGTAAGGACGTCAATCCTAACCCCAAAGAGCTTCCACTATAGGGTGGTTCGGCAAATCCCGAACCGATCCCGTTCCCACCTCTAACAACTATGGTTTGGATATGCCAATCCACCACCCAAAGCAAAAAAAAAAAGAGGAGGGGGGGATTTTAAGCCCTAAAAACAATTCATCTTCTAACACATTGTCTAGACGATCCATTTCCCAGATTTTCAAGTGTTTATACATGTACTTGATCATCACTATTTCGGGAATTTTCAATTTCATAATTAGGAGGTGGCAATAAATTTCACTTTTAGATACCAGAACTGCATCTTTTAACATAGCTATAAAGTGCATCTTACTTCAATTATATAGGGTTTCAATCGTATAGAGTTGACACCGTATACAAACCTCACCCTTTTAAATTTGTGGGAGTAGTTCGTGATTCAAATGGTCATATTGTATTTATTGTATTTATATATACTGAGCCCTTAGGTGATGCAAATGCAAATCATGCTGAAATGTTTGCCATTTTCTATGGTTCGAAGAATTTTTGCAACAAGAATTTGGGCATTCATTGCGTCGTTGAATGGGACTCTTCGAATGTCATTAGATGGTGCAAAAGAGAGTAAAAGGTACCTTAGGAGCTTGAAACATGGTTGCAGATAATCGACTTATGTGCATATCTTTAGGGAAACAAACTCGTTAGCTGATGTGTTAGCCAAGGGGGGAACTTCTTTGCCTTCACTTTCTGTTTATGATGATGTAATCCCGCATAGGTAATTCCCTTTTTATAAAAAATAAAAATAACATTCGTCCAAAAAAAAAAAATTTGTGGTAAAGAAGTTGGCAAAAAACAGAAGTAAGCCCGCTTTATGCAAAAATTACACGTTGATGGTCAGGGTGGCAGAGCACAAATAGGATGTCAGGGTTTCCATTCCTACCCCGCTAGGATGTCAAAAACGTGGGCATAATTTTCATCCATCAAAGCCAACTTGGCATGAGTATCACTATTGATGGAGTATTGGAAATGACAAAAATAATGCACATCTATCCTTAAAAACTGATTTACTTCCTCTACCCACATATAGAGAGAGAGAGAGAGAGAGAGAGAGAGAGAGAGAGTCAAAAGCGGCAATTATACATTGAAAAGGAAAGAAGGGGGGGCGGGCGGAATTATACATCGAAATTCAGCCATGAGCCATGAAGAACCCAACAAAATTACCAATAGTACAAAATCTAAGGAAATTCTGAAGAACTGATGCAAATAAATCTAACCATGACCTTGAGATTGAACATCCAAAAAATGAATCTCAAGGAGTAATTCTATATCTACCTTTTGCCAACCTTCGTGCAATGACCCTCCTTCCACCCTTGGTCTCCTTTCTGCAAATTGCCAAATTCACACAAAGGTTGATTAGGAAAAAGAAGAAAAAGGGAAAGATCTCTAAATATATATCTATCAAAAAAAATAGCACATTGGTCAAGAAGGGGACCCACCGAGCAAAGTAACCATGGGTGCGCTTGCGCTTGATGTTGCTTGGCTGGAAGGTCCGTTTTGGGAGCAATATCATCTCTGTAACTGGGGGACACATGCCCTCAACTGTTAAAAGAAAAGAAAGATAAGCAGAATAGTTCAAGTGTGAAGAAAAAAAGGAAATCAAATGAATAGAAGTAAAAGTAGCACATGATGGGAGAATTGACTTATTACACAAGATTCAAAATGGACCATGGATAAGAAGCTAAGCTCGAAAAGAGAACAAGCTACAAAATCTGAACACAGTGGTGAAAACATGAAGAACCACTCCTAAACCCAGACTAATTGCAACCAATATAATAACTTGCAAATATTTCTAGAAAATCCTACTCTCTATAACTAAGCATATATCCCAAGAGTTATTCTTCAGTAAGATACCTTTCTTGAAACAAATTTTATGATATCTTTACTACATTTTATTATTAAAAATATGATATGCTCTCAAGTCCTATTTTGTGTTATATGTTCATGTTGGTGCCACGTGAAACAACCACATCCACATCCACATCCACATCCACAACATAGAATGTCATACAATATGTTGAATCTAAGAACGAGTGCGCTGGATGCATTTGGGTAATTAGGAGTTCTAGATACGAATGGGTTGAATAGTCTCTTGAGTCTTTACAAGCTCAAACTCCAAGATATAAAATAGGAAAGAAATTAAACATCAGTTGGCATCGTAAAACTACTATCAAGAATTGCTTTCACATCAAAGACGACAAAAAAAATCTAAAAATCTCCAGATTTGTTCATTTGAGAATTAAACTGCTTTGCTGTGATACGTAACCAGTGATCATTCTACAATTTCACCATTAGTTACAAGAAATAGAACATTTTATGTTATGCATGAGAGCGAGATAAAATAAGGGGAAATTTATCAAAAAGTACATAAGAGATTAACTATTTAGAAAACAAATCCATCTCTTTGGATTTAAGTTCATAAAGCACATCAAAGAATATTAATCATGCCCATAAGGAGAAACCAATCATGAGTTACAATACTTCATATTTTGATAATTTTCCGAAAACAAGTGATAGCTTTTTCACTACATATCGCCATGGAAACATTAGTTTCAGAAGTAGGAGCACTACCTGAATACAAGCTTCCTGCAACTGAAGATTTGTCACTCACAATACATCAAATATGTAGAAGCCCATGGTTCTATAGATTTTTATACCAATTTTTCTTTCTCATAGCCGTCTAGTTATTTGCAAGAGTTTCCTTCCTCAGTTAGAACAGTACATAAATAATACAAAGTCTAAGAATATGTAATTAATTTCAAAAAAGATCACTCCCAATCTCCAGGAAATTTATCAGATCATTTCATCAACTTCTAAAATTTCAGAAATTTGTCCTCAATGACACCGAATCCTAAAGACCAATCTGCATACCATAAGTCCTTCCAAAATCTCATTCCCTTTGGATTGAGTAATGCCATACAGCTGCACCATCTAAAACTCGAGGATTGATACTTTCCCACTCCTAATCTCTACATGATGCATAATACAGTTAGCAGCTCCATCAAGTTTTTAACTTTATAACATCCCATGGGGAAGGTTTCCACGGTCCATACTTACGATTGGGATAAGAATATACTAATTTATATAACATTTAATCGGATAAATAAAAATTTAAAATTTTAAAAGTGAAAGTCCAATAGGGATTGCACTGAAAGTAACATTACTACTATGAAACACTAATTATAGTGTGGAGAAAACAAATACTCTAAACACCATGTCTGTGCTGCTACGCCTCGGGTATTCTTGCTGCCAGCTCATCACCACGTCCTTAACATAATAAAAAACATCTATCAAGAATGCCATCCTAAATCATGGGTTTTGGACTTGTTCCGATGACTTGGATCTCGCTTACGGAGAACCAACTTAGACATGTCTTGAGTACATTGACAAAGAAAAAGAAAACAAACAAGACTCAACTGAGTCTCTTAGAAACTTGCATAAGACTAGTGAGTCTCAATCATTACTTGCCAAATCTTGAGAAACTCATGGAGTTGGATAATTTTCTAGCTTTGGACCAGAAACCAAAATGCACTACTTTATTTCTGCCTAGGCCGCCTGGGCGGCCCCCCCAGGGGCCCAGGAAGGCCACCTCAGCCAAGGCAGGGCTGTCAGGCCCCCTAAGCAGGAGGGGTGGCTGCCAAGATGATAGGCAGGCTGTTTTTTGCAACAATGGCTGTGTGTTTGGGCACCTTGGATCTAGGCTTAGATGTGCTCAAAACCTTTTTTTACTCTTGTTCATCCACTGTTTTAGGACTAACCCCAAAATTTGGGGTTTAATAAAAGGGGTGGCATTAAGAGTAGTGAACTTAAGGGGCTGGCTAACCTAAGTATTCCCCTCAAAAAGTATATCTATTTGGTCTATAGGGTGAAAATGTTAAGATCTTCTAATATCGAATTATTCACACCATACCTTTTTCTCTGCCCATCAGTAATACCCTGCTATGGATGTGGATGTGGAGACAGATGAAAGTGGGGATACAACTTTCCCATTTTTAAAAATCCAGGATACTGATATGGATAGGAGTATCCTATTTGACACAATGATAACAATATATTATAGCTTATCAAGGTTTAAAAAAGCGGATTGGTGACCCGGATCGCCCCAAAAACTGTGTTAGATCGGTTTATAGGAGAATTGTCTGAATCGGTAAATTTCATCCCAAATGTTTTCAAAAAATCACTATTAAATCTCTAAAAATAGTGTTCTTTTAGTTTCTAAAAGAAATTAAGAGCGGTACATTATGCACTATCATTACTTTGTAAAAATAGATGAATATTGCGACATTGTTTTTATGTATGGATGTCTATATAATTATTAATAATAAATTGTTTTGGTTCCTTTTTGTAGACTGAAGTCTAGTATAAAGTTTGATTTTGTTTTGTAATTTTGGAATCATTTTAGATATGTTGGATGGATTTATAATTCTATATTTGAATCAAGAGCAATAATCACAAATTTTCCTTTTCTCAGTCGCCAGAAAATCATATTTGGGTCTTCAGTTGTCTTTTAATGGAAAACTTAGTACAAGAGGAAAAAAAGATTTAACTAAGAGAACGTGCACCTTATCCTATCATTGCTATCTTATTTTGTGTTCCTTTAATTAAGGCAATGTTATTCTAAGGTCATGTGGAGCTCTACTATTAATGATTTTTTTTGTTTTTTTGTTCAAAGGGATAAAATTCATTCTTTTTTATTTTTCTTTTTCATTTGTCATTTTATTTGCTCATTTGTAGGGAAAATTAATGGCTTGTAGTTTATTTTGATAGGCAATGATTTGTTGTAGGGCTCCAATGTGCCAACCCTCCGTTTCTCTCTCTTTGTGTGCAATTTTTTAGGGCTCAAAATTTTGATGGGAAATTGCATAAATGCTCTCTCTCTTTGCGCGCATAAAGTAATAAGTGGGAGAATTGTCCCACATCGACCATTTTAATGAGCGTGAAGCTTTATAAAGGGCTTAAGGCCGATGGCTTTTATTGCTCATGCTTGAGCAGGACGCATGCTTAGCGTGAAGTTGGGGTCAATTATTGCTTGTGGGGCCTGTTTATTAAAATATATTTTCGACATCTCAAAATAAAAAAATAAAAAAATAAAAAACGTGTTAAAAAATTAAAAGAAAAATATGACATTTCAAACAAGTTTGATGACATTAGAACTGGTTTCGTGACGTCAAATCCGATCTGTGATGTCATGATACGCGATTCTCTACAAATAGGCAGGTCATCCAGGAAATCTTGTGAAAGCGGTCCAAATGGTCCCCTTAGAACTTCTATAGTTTTGATTTCTCGTAAATCTATAGAGATCTTGAATCTTTGGGGATGGTCAAATCCGGGTCCTTTGCTTCTTTTGTATTGATTGTTTGATTGGCCTTAGAGGATGGTCTAATTGACTCTTCCAGGTTCAACTTCTCATCCCAAATAGGTGGGTTTGCAACAAAGTCGGGTGAAGGTGGCCCAAGTGGGCCTCTTAAGATTTATAGAGGTTCAAGTTCTCTGATAAATATTTGAAGGGAAAAGTTTCTTTTTTAACTTGAATATTTTCCCCTTGATTTTCTTCGATCATCATCTTTTGATTTGCTTCACATGGGACTACTCACTCACTTGTTTCTTCTTGATTTGTAGTCTTGAGTCTAAGGCATTCCCGATTACTACAGTCTTGGGAATTCCCAACCTTGGAATCTTGGTTGAGCTCATAGATGACTAGAGCCTCTTGAGGGTCATCCACTATACGTATTTGAAAGATGGGATTGATTAGGCCCTTTACTTTTGTGGTGGCATGTATCATAGGGACGTCTTGGAATTTTTATGAGCCGGTATCTTCAACCGGAATCGAGATTCTTCGTGAATGTTTCTCCTTTTCTTGAGTTTCAAAACCTAGGCTAAGACTATTCTCATCATTATGAATTCAAGAATCCCTAGCCACAAGGTTTGGAATATATGCCCCTGCCCCACTATCTAGGACAAGGGTGTCTTGAGTCTCCTGCAAGTTAGATTGCAACAACTTGTGGTGTAGTTTTCTCTTCTATTCTCTCTTGGATCATGGACCCTGGGCTAAGGCAATCTTTAACGTCTCGTATTTTAGACTCTCTTGCCATAGGGTTTTGAGTGAGCTCATGCTCATCCAGTACTTTTTCCATGGCGTGGATGATTAGTCTCTTTGTGACTTCATGCTCTCAACTTTTACTAGGACAGCTGGAACGGATTCCTCCCTTTGGGGACCAACACTAATCAGTTTTGATCTTTGGAGGATATCCACACCAGTTTTTATTGTAGAGGCAATATGCTCCTTTGGTGGGTTGGACTTTTCTAATTCTATAGGAGCTCCCCATGGAATGATTTCCTTTTCCTTACGGACTATAGACCCCGAGCTAAAGCAATTCTCATCACTTGGTTTCTGAAATTCCTTAGCAAAATGGGATTGGGGAAACTTATCATTTTGATCTTCATTTTATTAAATTGTCTTGTTGGTTTCTTCCTGTTCCCCAAGACCATATTGGATGATCGTCAGGTTTGGGCAGGGATCATGACCCGTCAGTCTTTATCAGATTGACATCGGCTAGGACTTCTTTGTGTTCATGTGAAATAATCATATCAACTGATATCACTTGGCTTTGCCATAAGTGAGCCCCCCTTGTATCCTTAAGCCAAGATGGTTCTGACTTGGAATGGGCACCAGACTCTTCAATTATTATCTCATTAGAATCAGTATCAAATGAATCTTCACTATGGTCAAGTTCTTGTTCCATCATGATTTCATCTGGCTCTTGCCCCAGTATGACCAGTGACTCATCTCGGGCCCTTTCTTTTGCTCTTTCATAACACCAAACCATTTCAAGTATTAAGTCAAAAGAGAAAGGTCGAGTGCTTATGCTAAAGTAAAGTTTGCATTCAAAGGATGTATTTCTATAGCCATATTGATCTTAGAGGTCTTAGAGAGTGTGCAATCAATGACTTTTTGATGCAGCCTTCCTTAATTGGTTGGTGAAATCGGTGAATGATTTGCTAGGTTTTGTTTTGTGGCAACCAATTCCCCAAGGGTCATTGGTCGTTGTTTTTACCCTGGATACCACTTGACGAATCGTCAAAACATTTTGTTAGGGGTCTGATCGGAATATTTGGAATCCACCTCGAGGAACCATGTCAGTGGTTGTCTTGAGAGTGTGTATTGAAAGATGGCCTTAAGTTGGTGTGCTTTGTCTTCCAATGAAGGGACAGTCAATAGGTAAGCAATGTTGTGATTCTTGGGGTCACCTTTCCCATTGAAATTGTTCTCAAATTAGGGGAATTTGAAACCCGATGGTGAGGGTTCAATATCCCCGAGGACATCTTTGACATAAGATCTTGAAGGGAGAATATCCAGGACTCTGATCTTTTCCAGGGTTTTTTTGAATCTAGATAATTCACTTTTCAATTGAACGAGCTCAGTTGCCTAAGAGGTCTTGGCCTCGTCAGTCTGCTAGTTGCCTGTAGCTGATGGCACAGGCTGAGTAAGAGATTCTACAAGGTTCAAAAAAACGTTGTAGCAATTCGAATTCGCCCAATTTGGATTGGGTATTGTCAGAGCCGTCCTGGATCCACGAATAAAATGAGATCTGGCTGTGTCACTATAGAGAATCACATGTCATGACGTCACAGACCTGATCTGACGTCATGGAACCGATTCTGACATCATCAAACGTCTTTGAACGTCATATTTTTCTTTCAATTTTTGAAACAAATTTTTTTTTTATTTTGAGATGTCTAAAAAATATTTTAATAAACATGCCCCACAAGCAATAATTGACCCCAACTGCATGCTAAACATGCGTCCTGCTCAAGCATGAGCAATAAAATCCATGGGCCTTAAGCTCTTTATAGAGCGTCACACTTATTAAAATAGTTGATGTGGGACAATATGCGTGAAAAGCAAGAGAGCGTTTAAGCAATTGCCCATCAAAACTTTGAGCCCTAAAAAATTACGTGCAAAGAGAGAGAAAGGGAGGGTTGGCACGTTTGACCCCTACAACAAATCATTGCCAATCAAAATACACTACAAGCCATTCATTTTCCCTACAAAGGAGCAAATAAAAAGACAAAGGAAAAAAATAATAAAAAAAGAGTGAATTTTATCCCTTTGAAAAAAAAAAAAAAAAAAATCATTGATAGTAGAACTACACATGACATTAGAATAACAATGCCTTAATTAAAGAAACACAAAATAAGATAGAAATGATAGGATAAGGTCCACATTCTCCTATTTAAATATCTTTTTCCCTCTTGTACTAAGTTTTCCATTAAAAGACAACTAGAGACCCAAATATGATTTTCTAACAACTGAGAAAAGGAAAATTTGTGATTATTGCTACTGATTCAAAGATAGAATTACAAATCCAACCAACATTATCTAAAAGGATTCCAAAATCACAAAAAAAATCAAAACTTTATACTAGACTTCAGTTTTAAAAAAAAGAATTGAAACAATTTATAATTAATAATTATACAAATATCCATACAGAAAAACGTCTCAGTATTCACCTATTTTTATGAAGTAATGAAAATACATAATGCACCATTCCTAATTTCTTTTAGAAACTACAAGAACATCATTTTTAGATATTTATAGTGATTTTTTTAAAACTTCTTGAGACGAAACTTGCTGATTCGGCCGATTCTCCGATCCACCGATCTGACACGATTTTTGGTACCGGTCCATTTTTTTAAACCCTGGCTTATATAGTACCCAAATATATGCATCCAACATGTTGATATATATATATATATATGGAAACACTACGCAACGCTTATAGGCGAAAATGAATAGTGATTTCACCTACCCCCATCACCGTCCAAAGTTCATCGCGCGGTCACGATTGTCGGGTAGTGTTTCATTTTTCATTTTTTTTCTAAAAATCGGAATAACTTGAAATTTGGATCATGTATTCATCAAAAATAGGGGAATCTTCGAAAAATATAAAAAAAATATTTTACATGAAAAAATTTGACCAGAATACTCCCGAAACATTTTGGGGGTATTTTGGTCAATTTTGTTTCACGGATCATTTTGTTTATATTTTTATTAGATGCGCCTCAGTAAGATGTATATACCTTCCAAATTTCAGGTCATTCCGATTTATAGAAAAAAAAATGAAAAATAAAACACTATCGGACAATTGTGACCGCGAAATGAAACT
>NW_006499912.1:1503103-1517072 GCF_000471905.2 Amborella trichopoda | reverse complement strand
ATATATATCCCAAACCCCTTTCTATTCCATATTATAATTACTATGATTAGACCTGAATAATGATCATGACATCCAGTCCACACTAAAACTATGTAATCCACAAATTGAGCCATTTCCATCTTTCTCAGAAGGTTCGTAATCATTGGTCTCCTCAAAATCAATGCCCTACATCCTTTGAGAGCCCATTCCAATGTACTCTATCTCTGGCCTTAACCCATTCATGGAAGCCCTTGAAGTATCTCTAATTGTGACCACAGAATCATATAGGTATTACAAAAGAGCCAACCAGTCCAGTTGTTGTTGGCTTCTTGGTGCTCAATAGAATGGGAACAATACAATGCTAACACTTCCTCCAGTACTAACTTTTCAACTACCTCACAATTTAACATTCAATTTCCCATTATTCAGCAACTTCCTCTAACAATTCAAAGCATTAAGATTCTCTTTTTTCTTTTCAATTACGTGAGCAGTATCAATGGGGCATATAATGAAACTAAAAGACTTGTACCAAAAAAAAAAAAAAAACTAAAAGGATCCCTCTCACGTCAACCATCCACCTAAAATAAAAGAGTGAAATCAAAATCTCTACAAGCGGATGCCATCCAACTAAAGAATTTGAATTATATCAAGTTTTTGGTAGAATTTCTCACAAGTGTAATGAAATCTACTATTACTAGTTCAAAGTTCAAATGCAAAATCAACCGTGCGAGATAGCCATAAAGGTTGTTTGTAAATAGTAGGACGAACTTAGGCTTTGCCTACAGAGGTGAATTTCAAATGCATGTTTCACAAGTCTACCAATAGGAAATCCCCTTGGCTGTCATACAACCACCCCAGTGAGAAGGCCAAGGTTTAATTTATTTTCCACCTCTTTTGTTTATTTTACAATCTACAGAGTCTGGATACATGCTTATAACCAGCCTTAGACAATAGAATCTACATAATCAAACTCCATACCTCTAATTCAGTGTAAAAATCACGAATTTGCCAGATTAACGGCAAACTCTTTAGCTTCCTTATAAAGATGACAAGAACCCACTGCTAGCGAGGAACCCGACCACCCACCCAGGACTTCATACTAATCGCAGAATGTTCAATCACACAAAAAAGAGCACCATAGAACAATAGATTTTAACATTTCAAGTCATAATTTTGAAATAGTTACGCCTATAATTTAAAGTGCACAAAGTTAGGAAAAATATGCCGCCCTTAATTGGGTTAGAGCTTGACGATTTGCAACGCTACGTCCTAGGCTCAATTCCTACCAAGGGTAGGGGCCCTCTCCCCATTGACTCGCCCAAAAAAAGAGCACAAAGTTGCATATAAGCACACATCATTGTATAAAAATAAGTAATATCAACTAATATTGGACTGTTGTCAAGAAATTCAAAATAGTCAAGGCTATCAGGCAATTTGTCTATAGGGTACCGATAAATCCCTTCTATTAAATATGTGGAACTTGTCATGCACTTAACTGTGTTTGAGAAAATACATAAATAAGTGAATCCAATCCCATGCTTAATGCAACACCAAATAATAGAGGAGACAGCAGAAACCTGGCCATTACAACATATCAAACTGTATAATCTTCCAGGGAGAAAAAAAAACTATCATTTCACTTTCTTGCATCACCATATTTAAAGAGATAACTCTTTCTTCTTCTTTTTTTAATTGTTTTCCCACTATAATAAAAGAATGTAAATAAGGTTTAAAAACATGAAAAAAAATTAACGAACAAACATCAAGAACGACCCACTTCCACAACACCACACAATAATACAACATCGACCATGATTCTCAGATTGATTCAGCAGGGAAAACATTGATGGGGAAATGAAGAAAAAACAAATGAATACCAAAAAAAAAAAATTGAAGAATAAGATTTTTTTTTGTTACAAAAAATTTACAGTAAATGATTA
The DNA here is from genome assembly GCF_000471905.2 of Amborella trichopoda. The sequence continues at coordinate 1,515,153 of NW_006499912.1, read as the reverse complement.
CTTACCATCTTGTAAAAAGAATTCCAGAGAAGGGATCCCACAGGGAGAAGAAAACCCATCAATCTCAACTCCAGAGGGAAGTTCCAGACCCCCATGTTCCTGAGGAATGTCGCAGAGAAGCGATTCTAATTGCGCTCTCTTTGAAAGGGACAAAGTTTCCCGATGCGAAGAAAATCCATCAATGTTTACGGATTCTGGCTCTAATGGCACTCTCTTTGAAAGAAAAAGAGTTCCAGAAAGGGATGAGATCCCATCAAACTTACTGGGTTCTTCAGGTTTTGTATTAAGAAAATTGGAGCTACCTGATGAAAGGGGAAGAAGATGGTGATTAGAGGGTTCTCTGAAGAACCGATATATCAACGAGGAACCGGCTCGAGCTAGGGTTTTAAAAGACATAGCTCTATAAGCCTCGTTTGAAACCCTATAAGAAGTTGCAAGGAGTGAGAATACTGGTGCTGCTAACTCACGAAAATGTAAATAACCGTGAAGAGAAGACGAGACTCAGAAAGGCGAAGAACGAGGTCAATGTGGGCCAATGGACTACAAGCCCACATCTAAGGCCCTTTGACCAAAGGGCCTGAATATGATGCATGCAGTAGATGGTAATTTAGATAGAAAAAAAGTTTATCAAATTAGAGCTTACATAAAAAAAAATTTCACTAGAAGAGGTTGTTTTAATACTCAAATATCTTCCAATTGATCATCTCGACATCGAGATACATTAACATACAAAAAAAAATTAATTTCAAGTTTTGAAAATAATGCATCTTGTAACGCATTTTTAGACAGTCAATTTTCAAAATTTTAAAGCTTTCATAGATATATTCGATGTACACTATTTTTTAAGTTTTAAGTTTTATAATTAAAGATGAAAATATATTTTAAAGCTATCAAAAAAAATTTCAATATTGAAACCACATTTGTTGACACTATTTGAATGTGCGCTTTACTTTGATTATTTAGATATGATGCATGCAGATTATGCAGTTTAGGAGCATAAACTATAAGCACATGTTCTTCTTAGCACTAGGGAGTTACGAAAGGAGATTATATACTACGAGAACATTTATTTTTATTACAAGGTGGTCACAATTGCTCATGGTCATTAGATGACAATCTAGATTGCTTGGAGTGTGTCAAAAAGTTCTCTAAATTTTTTAGAACTGTAAGCCTAGTTATTGGCAACCTCACAACCTGCTTATTTAAAATTTGACCGATAAAAGTCATTATCACCTATTTGTATCAAAAGTAAAAAATCTCCATATACTTTTCCCTTTAAAAGTCGCGCTCATTTAATTTGAGGAAAAAGTTTCTATAAAGCCTAAACTTTATAATATAAACTAACACCTTAACTTGGGGTGGCAATGGACCTGATCAAACCCGAGACCCAATAGGTAGACCCAACCTTGGATTTAGGTATGGGCTCAAATTTTAGCAAGGTTTTGAAAAAATGGATTGGTGATTCGGATCGCCCATCCCCAAAAACCGAGTTTTATTTTTTATTTTAAAAATAAAATAAATAAATAAATATATATATATATTAAAAAAAATAGTGGAATTTCATTATAGTTTTTTATTGTTTTGTTGAAACTACATAAATATTGAAAACTTATCTCATGTCTAAGGATTTGTTATCCATTATATTCATTTTATAATCAAAATGAAATTTAAAATGTAGCTCGATGCAATAGAATCGATATCTTTGACTTAAATTTATAGTGGAAAAAAGAAGAAGAAGAAGTCTACAATAGTTTTGGACCTTTTGACTTAATCGAGAGAAGGGTATGACCCCCACAAATAAATGAATCTAATGTGTAATAATTAATATGGACAAAATATAGAATTTAGAAACATAAAATTGATATTATTTTTAATAAAATTAGAAAAATAAATTCATACTTGCAATGTAGAATAATTCATAAAACAACTTGAAAATAAATTCTAAAGTAGTATGAGCTAATGTTATTGTTTTTTTTTTAAATATTCAAATAGCTAATACTATTTTTTAAAATGTTCAATAAAATAGTATTAGTATTTTTTTTTTTTTAATATCCCATGAGCTGATTTTTTTTAAAATTTCAATAATATTTAAATATTAATCCCATATCCTAGTACAATATTAGATGGAGTTTATTCACGAGTCACTAGTAGCTTATAGAAACCACACCCACATTTGTATGCAAATAGCTTATGTAATGGGATATGTAAGAGCCGATTGTAGTTATGTTGGAGCACAATAGCACGGTAGGACTCAATGAAAGATCCAATACGAGACAAATAATAATTTAAAGCTATTTTTAAGTTGATAAAAAATAGTTTATATGCATATGTTTCTTGCAAATGAAGAGTGTCTTATTCAATAGAAGAGAAAAACAATATTGTCCCACATCAAAAAATTGCGTGAATGAAAGGAAATATAAAACTTACCTTTTAACAAGCTCCATGATGAAGTTTGAGACTCTATTCTCACCAATTGGTTGAATTACAAAAAAAAAAAAAAAAAAAATAGAGGCAATGTAAAAATAATTAAATATCTACATTTCATACTTGAAGCTAAGACTAGGGCCATGTCATCACCCATTATATTGTGGGGAATTCAAGGGCCACGTCATCACCATTATATTTTTTTAATTAAAAAAGTTAAGAATTGGTTCAAGCGTCTGGTTCTCTCTGACAGAACTGATATGGACCGCACTAAACCAGCCGATTTTAGGGTGACTATTGGAAATTTAAGAAAGAACTGGTTGGTATGAACCGCACTAAACCAGCCAATTTTAGGGCGACTATTGGGATCCAAAATGATCGACTCTCGAGCCAGATTGAAAAATTTAAGAACCATCATCACCAGTACAATTTTTCAACTGAAAAAAGTTAAGAATCGGTTGAAGCATCCGATACTGTCTAACATAACTGGTATGGACCACTCTGAACCAACCGGTTTTAGGGGACTTAGCCAGATCCCGATATATTATGGGATCCAGAATGGTTAGAATGATTCTTGATTTGGATCAGGCGATTCCGATCCAGATTGTCAAATTTCCAAATATTGTACTGTCTGCAAACCATGCCTTTTCTAATGGTAATAATCTAATTCCTCATTATCCAAATATTATGTTAAAGGGTCATAAATGGAGTATTTATCTAGGAAAATTTGCATATTAGACATTTAACGCCTAAAAAATGGAGAAAGAAAATAAAATTAATCAATTTTTTTTTTTAAAAAAAAGGTGAGAGAATATATTATTTATGTAGTTGTGTAGTGAAATCTATCCCAAAGGTTAAGAGATTTGAGACTCTTTGTGGGTATGCAAGGAAGTCCGCTAAAAAAAAAAACGTTCTTTCTTGATATTTTACTTGTCAAATACTTGCATATTTATATAAGAAATATTTAGACCCTAACGTATTTCATCATCATCATTGTCCGAACCTTATTCCAACTATTTGAGGTCGATCATACGAATCCTATTCTGCGACAAAAAAAAAAAAGAACCCATAAGAAATCCAAATTAATATTAAATCCTAGCCATTAGTTTATTTAGGACCTAGTATATGCAAAATCAAGTTTTGTGCATCTTGGTTTTTGAGGGTGAAATAGCTTTGACACATGTTGTTGATTCTATATCTTGGTTTTGCTCATCCATAAAATGAGTCCCAACTATCATATGCATGTTCCCAAAAAAGGTTGGAATCCCTTATGACTTGGAATCCCTTATGACGGTTTTTTGTAATACAAGTTTTACTTGGGAATAGTGCTGACCATTGCCCTTTTCCTTTTTTTGGTAATGCCCTCCTCTCTCTCTCTCTTCCCTACTTTCTCTTTGCAATTGCTACAGAGCCCATCTGAGCTTGCCCTCTTCATCTTGCCTTGCCATTCCAATCAATCAAAGCTCAAAATTCTATCTACCATCTCTCCTGCTACATTGTTGACCCTTTCTTTTGCAGATCTCATATTACCTCTTTCTGGTATCAGAGCCCACAGGTTCAATCATTTGGCTCGCTCTTTCTCACGGCAAAGCATGGTGGGATTCTCACAGCAAAGCATGGTGGAAAAAGAAATAATTTTCTAGAAAATTGAAGTTTGCATGTTTGGTACTGAACTAATCACTCAAGAAGACATATAAAATGAAAGTCCGCCAAACAAATTCATTATTTATGTGGTTGCTCATAGAGGCGAAGATCACTACTCATTTAGAGATCTTCAATTAGACAGTTATCTTAAACAATAAGATTTTGATGATGCAACCATAGGCAAAATCAAATGGGAAGGTGCACCCTTTCCGATAGATGAAATTGTGTAGTGGGGAAGAATATTTCTAGCTTTTGAAAGATCAGATGTAAACGATATGTCAGTATATATCGAAAAAAAAGGAAAGTTCAATAATTGGTAGTCCGATTTTCAAAACTATCTGCAAGAAACTGACCCCTGAAGAAATAAAGTTTGATGAAAAATTAGCATCTAAAAAAGAAAAAAATGATGATGAAGCTTCATCTTTTACTAGTAAAAATGTAACATGTTCCAAAGCATATCGTAAATACTCAAAAATACTCAAAATACCCCATTTCCCAAATGAAAATGTCGAGAGCTAGACATTTTTCAGCATCTTCAGTAGATCTTTAGCCAATGACAAGTAAAATCCAAAGTCCTTAACCGGGTCTGCTTCCTCAGTTTCTTTACACTCTTTTGTTTTAGAACGGGAAGGTGTCTTAGCTAGTTTAGATAATGTCAATTTTCCTGAAGTTAACAAGCAATACTTGTATAATCTTTCTCTGTTTGAGTCTTGATTTTTTGTGTCAATTCGTTAATCATAAGTAAATCTTTGTGTTAAAGGTAATGGAATATGTCACGTAATTTTACCCTTTCTTAAAAAATCAGACATTGAAAGGTGGAAACATAAGAAGTATCAATATATTCATGGGAAATTATCGTAAATATACCTTAATTTAAGCTTAATTGGAAAAAAAAATCCAAATTTTCGTTTACCTCATCTACTCTATTTTTCCTCATTTTCGATTTTTTTTTTTTACCAAAATGACCTTCGTGGTAGTAAGACTACCGTAATACATATCATTTTATACGGTATTTAAAATACCGTAGTAACTTCAAGTAATATTACGATACTTTAAGTACCGTAAAACTCTAGCCATGACCGTGAAGCCAATTACGGTACTTTAAGTACCGTAAAAATTAAAACTCATTATACGGCATTTTAAGTACCGTAAAAACTAACCCATCTTATATGGCACTTAAAATACCGTAAATCCTTTTATCCTATTTATATTTATCTCTTTCACCTCTAATTCTTTTTATGTTTATCTCTTCGTTCTCTCTCTAATTCTTTTCAATATTTATCTCTTCTTTCTCTCTCTACTTCTTTTTAATATTTATCTCTTTTTTCTCTCTCTACTTCTTTTTATCTCTTCGTTCTCTCTCTACAATCTCATCATCATTTATTTAGATAGATCATGTTTGCATAGCCGAAGTCAGTGTTTAATTACTCTCTCTTAGGAAATGATGATGAGATTCTAGGGAGAGAAAGAAGAGATAAAAAAGAATTAAAGAGAGAAAAAAGAGATAAATATTAAAAAGAATTAGAGAGAAAAATAATAAATAAACATAAAAGAATTAGAGATAAAATGAATGAGAAATTTAAGTATTGTAGAACATGGATTAGTATTTACGGTATTTCAAATGCCGCATAAGGGTTCGTGTAAGTTTACGGTACTTAAAGTACAATACAAAATGCCCTCAGTATGATGGTACTAAAAATACCGTATAAAATTTCTTAAGTATTACGGTACTTAAAGTACCATATAACATCAACTAACTATTACGGTAATACAACTACCGTGAAGGTCATTTTGGTAAAAAGAAAAAACCAAAAATGAGGAAAAAGGGTGCATACGATATAAACAAAATTTTGGGTTTTTTTTTCCAATTAAGCTTAAATTAAAGTACATTTGTGATAATTTCCCTATATTCATATTGGACAAATATACATTCTTGTCCATCCGCATTTCAGTTACGATTTACAGGTAGAATACTTAGTTTCAGATATTAGACATTTAGAATTGAAAAAAGCCCTAGTATGTCAGTTTTAAGGATGCCTAAATAAAGATAATCCTTGTACAATTCTTCCAAATTTTTCTTTGAGCCTTATTGCTGAGTTTATTACCAAAGCATTCACGATATATATAGAAGTCAAATGAATAGATTTACTACTAGGCTCTGTATGTGCAACTATAGCATCCAGATGTATTTTCAACCTAACTAGCTTAGCAATTACTTGTTTAAAGTTAGATTACGATGTCAAATTTCTAAACGAATTTTGTTTGAAGTAAGTTATTGTATAGATTTTGAAACTTTTGTAACTGGTTTTCTTGCTATTTCTAAATATCTCGAGTCCCATAAGTTTCAAAAGAAAAAACCTAACTTCAAATTGTTTCAAAAAATTCCATACAGACACCAGTGACAAATTATATTATTACTTTGAAACCTATAAATGAATATCTCCCTTAGACTAGCGCGAAAATGCTTTGCATCTTATCATCCTAACAATATATGTTAATCCACTTGTCAGAGAATTTTAGATTCACCCAACAAAAAAGCAGCTCAAATTGTTCAAAGCTATGGAGGGACTACAACAAAAAGGGACACCAGCCAACCATTAGTCATTGGAGGAGATTGACCCCCTAAAATGACCTATGCTACAGTCATTCCCAAGCAATTAGAAGATCCCAAAGATCCTAAATTAATGGCAGATGCTAGCTATCTTGTGGTACATAACATCAACTCTAAACGAGTTCAAAATGATGAAGTATGTCAATTGAACTATTTAATTCATTTGACCTCATAAGATGAAAAGCAGATATCAACCATAGAACCTTAAATTCAAGAGATAAAATGAAATTTAATAATATTGTTTGAAAGAAAGATAGAAGAAAAGAAAGAAAAGAAAAAGGAAGAAAAAAAATTGCTACAAATTGATAAAACCCATTTGAAAATATTTGAGAACATATAAAGTTGCAAAAAGAAGAAGGAAGATGAAACTGCTAAAGCTTTTAAGTTTAAGTTTCCAAGTTTCCTTTCATTTTTTTTAATTACTGAAAGCATAGAAGAGACATCTTCAGTCTATCAAATGAAAATGATGAGAATTACTACTGTTGGGCAATATAACATAAAGAACATAGGAGAAGATATTCATATTTCTAAATATTAATCAGTTAACTCATTCTCCTTCCAAAACAAAACAAAAGATCATTTCCTGCATATATAATTGTATATATGTAGCTTGTATAAGGAGATGGTCAAATACATATGCCCATAAAATATGCAACAAGATTTCTTTAAGGAAGAGCTGGCCACTAATGGAACCATCTTGAAGATGCTAAACAGAATGCCCTTATTGCTGCAGGATTTACCAAACTGGGGTCTAAATTAGTCTCAGAATTTATTTTAGAATCACGAATGCAGTGTAATGCAGACACAATACTTCTGGGAAAAAAAAAACAACATAATATTGAAGATTTTGGGGAATACTCGAAAAGTTATAGCAAAGAATGTTATAGATTGAGACTACATAACAATGACATGTATATTATCTTGCATCCCTTCCTGATAATATCCCAGAACTTGTCCTTAAAACACTTATCAGGAGGAATATAAAATTATAAAACCTGGTAATAGCAGATTTTATGAGATATGCAAGGGATAAATAAAGAAATTATGTTATAAATATGACATCAAGACATGTATAAATGCAGGATCTAAAGCATGTGGTACCATAAAAGGAGCATAAGAGTATCACATCCCCAAATTCATGAAAATCTAGAGGACTCTGTTTTGCTTGCTACAAGAAGGACATCTTGCAACACAAATATCTGCAGAAAGCTCCGAGACAGATTAGAGTTATGTTTGTAAAATAAAAAATCAAGAAGACTGGTATGCGATAAAGACAACCGAGCAGCTCGGAGAAACATTTCAGGATGATATCATAGAAAAAACTGTTGCCCATGGTTTCCTCTTCAGTAATTTTTCTTTAATAGAGTGGTTTTACTTTTTACAAGGAGTTTTGTTTTTTGAACGATAGATGTATTGTGTACTTTTACATTTTGAGTAGATGTAATAATGAGTGATGAGTGAATGTATTGTATACCTTTACTTTTAAAGTGTGGTATTCTTTTCCTCCCATGGTTTTAGCTCGTTGTTCTGAAAGCTTTTATATGGTATTTTGGGCTGCTTTTTACTTTTCTTTGACTATAAATATGTACTCCCTTTCATAAAATGAAATAGAAGTGAAGTTGTTTGATGCGTGCAAAATTAGGTAATCAAGCCTAGTGGAGTTATCACGTTCTAATAGTTTTTTGGTGAACTCATCTAACCCCGTTCCTAGATGAAGCTCGGGATATTGAAACTCTATTTTACTGTGAGCATAATACCAATTAGGGATATCGTTAGGTATTGTCGATTGTTTCGGTAGCTGATCTGACTGAGAGGGCCAACAAGTCGCCACTCTTAAAAGGATATCTTAGGGGACTGTTGATGGTTGAACATTGTACTCACCCCCCTTTGTCTATATTCCCATCTATTTTTTGTACCTCCCATATTGTACACAAATCAACAGGTATCCCCTTCAGTAAAAAAAAAAAATTTGTAGTGGGTTTAGTTTTGTTGATCATGAGTTAGGTTTTTTTTTTCTACGTTTGTTGGTGTGAAAGAGAGGGAAAGAATAAAAAAGCAATGCTTTTATTGGGATTTTCACCTTATCCCTCTTTCTCTTGTTTGGTGAAGTTTGTATGGATTTATTTACTCGTATGATTGATTACATTGTATTATTATTTATTGCATTTCTCGTTTCATGTATGATAGTTTTGTGTATTTTTTGTGTTTATCTATATGTCTGTTTTTTCGTGGCGGTGATTAAAAAGGTTTGGATTAATGATCAATGCTTTCTATATACAGAATCATTATATTTAATGGTTGGATTAAATCATATATACTGTTGTAATAGATTCATTAGCGATACTTTATGGTCGCCAAATGTATCAGTGTTGACTACTTGATGGAAATATTTTCGTGACTTCATTACTGCCCCTTGAAATCAAGAGAAAATTTTTGTGCGTTATATGAACTGGTGTTCAAGAGTTTCTATTTATTTGTTTATTTTTGCAAGTTCAAGAATTTATAGTCCGTTGATTTGGAAATTGATTATGATCTTATGATTAATGCATGATCTTTGTTCAATGATCAAAACAATGAAAGACAAGTCCCAATTTTCTTTATCGACATTCCCCATTTCATGTATCATTTTCTCTTTACAAATTTGTAGGCCATATACACATCATTAACATAGCATTCCTACACAAAACCAAGTGATTGAAATAGAAGAAAATCTCATTTCTTCCTAGATGGATTCTTAAATAAACTGATATTGTGATGAAAATGGTGTTTATAAAAGCACATACCCATTTGTTAACCATATAAGATTTTGATATGTACAGTTGAGCTTTTTGTAGGGTTTGATGTCTCACTGTTTGAGAATGTATTAGACTGTTTATTTGACGGCGGTTCACATGCTTCATATCTATGGTATGGTTCTTTTGGCCCCAAATTTGTTCTCTCTAGGTGCTTAGATTGTAACTATGCATGATTCAATGAAAGAGAAATGGTTAAATGTACTTCTTGTTACCAAGTCATGCATGTCCCTGCCATTCCATCCTTAATGGTTTCTCCCTCATGTTGATCTCGGCCAAGTAAAAGAAATGACTTCTCTCTTAGGTAAATTCTTCTTACTATGTTTGCTACAATTCATTTTACTAGAACTTATCATCATGCATCATATATGGTGAGAGATATTTACAAGGGAGAGCTAACTAATTTGATGACAACTAGTGGAGAGACAAGTGAATTTTCAAAGGTAGTAGGCTTATACCAGGTGTCAATGTTGAGCTCACAATGGATGAGTTAACTAAACATCTATAGAATGAGGTATTGTAGTGTATATTATTTGCAGATGTCATAATTTTGATTGATGAGATTAGAGATGACTTTGACACAAAGAACTTTAAAGGGACGCTCTGGAATCTATAATTTTTAAAATTAGCAGGATTAAGACAAAATATATGGAATACCAATTTAGTAATAATAAGAACAAAAATGAGGTATTAGTTAAGACTGACAACCAAGAAGTACCTAAAAGACATTATTTTCGATATCTGGGGTTGATAAACTATGGGAACGAAGAACTGAAGGAAGATGTCACAGATTGAATTCGAGCTGGTTGGGAGATTGAATTCGAGCTGGGAGAAGTCGAGATGTACTTCCGGACTTTTATGTGATCACCGTATACCAATGAAATTGAAGGGGAAGTTCTATAGGATGGTTGTAAAACCAACCATGTTTTATGAGATGAAATGTTTAACAATTAATAAACAACATATCTATATAATGAATGTAGCTGAGATGAAGATAATGCGATGGATGAGTGGCAAGACAAGAAAGGGTAGAATTTGAAATTAATACATCGGATGGAACTTAGAGATGGCTCCAATATGTGATAAAATGAGAGAAAAGAGATTTGTCTGAGCTGGCTATGTACAATATCGACTTAGAACATCACGGATTAGAGGGGCAATTTGGTTCATTATAAGGATTTAAATAGTAAGGGGAAGACCTAAAAGGATGTGGGTGAAGTAGTGCGAAGAGATGTGGAGACTTACGATCTGATTGCGGGTATATCCCTTAATAGAGAGGAATGAATGAACAAGATTTATGTAACCGACTCCAAATAATTGAGATAGCACTTAGATGATGATGATGATCATAAGCGTCATCTTTTATCTTTTGTCCCTTTCTATTGAATACTTGTTTATAATATATCTTTTCCAATTCCCACTACACTAGCTCGTCATGTATTAGGGCCTTTTTCTTTATAGATCTATATCTATGTATACTTGCAAATAATACCAAGGTAGATACACTTAAGAAAAGTACGGAACTTAAAGACGTCTTTGAGCCGTGGAAGTGGGATATATAATGAAGCTATGCCAAATGAACTTTTTGGACGTCTATTTCGATGAAAATTAACTTCCTCCATCTCTCTCTCTCTCTCTCTCTTTCTCTCTCTCTCTCTCTCTCTTTGTAGGAATATGTTGTACTGTGATTATAATGTAATTTTGGGATAACTCTGAATGAGAGAACTTAATTAAAAGGGTTGTAATCCGGTGCTGATCCTGCCTACGTAAGGTCCCGGCAAAGGTGAACTGGAAACGGTCATAACCTTAGGTTTTTTATGCACAAAGTGGCTGCTCTTATGACTTGAACCCGCGCTCTTGTGCCGACTACCCAAGCTTTTTACCATCACACCAAGTGATGACCAAAAACTCACTATGGATAGAAACATGTGGATGGTGATCTTTCGACTAAACTGTTTCATCCTTTATAATTTTTATATTTAACAATTGTCAACAATGTAAAGAGAGAATGTTGTGAGTGAAAGAGAGAGATCAAAATTCAAGCTCAAAGTGATCTACAATAAAAGATGAGAACCATTTAATTTGTTTATTATATTATGAATATTTTAGGATTAATAATATATTAAGTTCCTCTAAAAGCTACTACACACACACACTGAGGAAAAGTCTTCCCAACGCCTATAGGCGAAAATGAACAGTGATTTCACCTACCTTCATCATCGTCCAAAGTTTATCGTACGGTCACGAGTGTCTAGTAGTATTTTATTTTTCATTTTTTTTACAAATTGGAATGATCTGAAATTTGGAGCGTATGTACATCTTCGTGAGGCGCACCGAATAAAAATATTAAAAAAATAATTTGTAAAAATAACCAAAATACCCCTAAAATATTTCAGGGATATTTTGGTAAATTTATTTCATGTAAAATAGTTTTTTGATATTTTTTGTAGATTCATCTATTTTTGATAAACAAACGCTCCAAATTTCATATCATTCTGATTTGTAGAAAAAAAAATGAAAAATAAAACACTACCAGACAAGTCGTGACCGTACGATAAACTTTAGACAGTGATGAAAGT
>NW_006499912.1:1455940-1502892 GCF_000471905.2 Amborella trichopoda | reverse complement strand
AAATTTAATTAAAGTTTAAATTTAATTAGGTGATATATTACGTAAGTACCTACTCTAATATAGTAGTAGTAGGTATATACTATACTATATATATATATATATATATATATACCGAGGTTACGAAGCACATCCAAAATTTAACGTCAAAAAGTCCGAGCAAGGTACCCTTTTGTACAAGTATGTACCGAGGTTACGAGGCACACCCAAAATTTAACGTCAAAAAGTCCGAGCAAGGTACCCTTTGTACATGTGAGCAAGTAAACAATATACTTGGGCGAGTACGCTACAAGTGCTCGTCGTAGGTGTTCAAACCTACCTTTACTTTATGCAGAGTTCCTGAAAATCCACAAAACGATTTATTTGGTTAGAGAAACGCGCACCAATCACTGGCATCATCTTCGTTTTTTATGTTTCAACACTTCAGGGATGTCGTGATAATTCTGGAAAAGAAAATGACTTTCTGGTAATTTCTCCTATAGTCATGTGGTCCATAGGGGTCCACCAAAGAACTAATCTCCTCTTTTTCTCTCAAGTCCACTTGTACAACAAGTGTCTATGGAACTTTCGGCCACGTTCGAGAAACTTCCAAGGCTTTGACACAAGACCCAAATGAAAACCCTGAACAAAACAAAAATTGTAATAAACAAAGACACCAACTAAAATATCTTCCACAGGATATTAACACTTTTCAGAGCTGACAGGATACTAATACTTTCTTTATTTATAACAGGAACCCCTGATCCAATATTAAAGAGCAGTTAATTACATCAAAGGCTACTTTTGCCTTTTATTATCTCACTAATTCATCACTTAATACTTGCTCATGACTATAGGGCTGACAACAGTCACGCCGGCTCGGCTCGGACCGGCCCTTAAAAAATTAAGCTTGGGCTAGGCCCAATGGCGGCTGAGTTCGACTCTGTCACCTCAGTACAACCCTAAAAGGGCCTGAATCGGCACCATGGGGATAGGGACCAAGCGAGGGATAATTGGGCCCAGCCCGGCCCCGACCATTTCCACCCTTCTTTGGGCTTGTGATTAATGATAGAGTGGGGGCCAAAAGTGGTTTTCATTATGTTTTATTTAATGAAAATATCGTTCTCTTTTTTTGCTCTTATTTAATAATTTGTCCTGGACCCGCGAATCGCAAAAAAATTAAAAAAGAAAAAATTTAGAGAGAGAAACAAAAGAAAAATCGATCATTTTGCATCCATCACACACTCTCTCTCTCTAGAACTTTCTTTTCCTCCATATAAAATGGTGGGAACACCTGGCACCATTTCTCGATCTACTCTCTCTTTTTCTTTGCCACTATTTATACCAAGTTCTTTGAGCGAAGTCCTCATTTTGAATGTGAAACCGGCCCAAAACTGGATACTGAACTCGTGAAAAATATTGCAACTTTTTTGTTGCTTCCTCTCCTGAATTCTCACTTTAAGATCACTATCTTTTTTGGGTAAATTTCCTCTCTTTCTTTCTCTCTCTCTCTCTTCAAGTCCTGGAATCAATGGAAGGTGTTAGAGTGAAGGAAGAGAATGGTGGGTTCGAAGCCATGGCTTCTGATCACGAGACAATTCGTCCTCGGCCTCAGCCAATGGAAGGGTTACATGACAGTGGGCCTCCTCCTTTTCTCACAAAGACATATGACATGGTGGAAGACCCTGCAACTGATGCCGTTGTTTCATGGGGGAAAGGGAGAAACACCTTCATAGTGTGGGACTCGCACCAGTTCTCCACCCATCTTCTCCCCAAATACTTCAAGCACAGTAACTTCTCTAGCTTCGTTCGCCAGCTCAACACATATGTAAGTCCTCTCTCTCTCTCTACACAGCATCTCCAACTATTTCTCTTCATAAAACCTTTACTTCTCAGACTATTTCCCATGGATTTTTCCCTCTTTCTATCTCTAGAGTTCCTTCCATCCGGGGTGCTCTTCTCTCTCTCTAGAATTCTTAGTTGAAAGCTTGAGTTGTTGATAATGGGTTTTGTCTAATGGTTGGTAACGGAATTTTTGTAGTTGTGATTCTGGCTTTTTTATGTCATCGTTTCTATAAGGAGTTGTGAGGGTTTATTACTGTTAGTATTGATTTGAGGGATCTTTTGGTGTTTTCGATTTCATTCGGTTTTAAGCTAACCATGGCAATAATGAATTATATATGAATCTCATTGATTTACTGTATTTCTTTTATTTAATCTTCTATTATGATTTAGGCATAATTCTTTTTTTTTCTTCTATGAATTAAATATGAATTTAATTGATTTATTGTATTTCTTTTATTTAATCTTCTACTATGAATTAGGCAGAATTCTTCTTTACTTTTTTCTTTTTTTCCTTATTTTGAGATTTGAAATGTAAGTGTCGGAGCAAGAAGTCAATTATCTATGTGTCTGCGAATTGTAACAATTGGGATTTGTTTTAGGGTTTGGGCACATTTCAATCATTACGGATAATGATTTTCTACAGATTTTTGGTCTGATACTTCAAAATTGATCTCTCTTCTCTTTCTATAATTTAGTATAAAAAAGTATATGCGAATTGTAACAATTGGGATTTGATTTAGGTTATGGGCACATTTCAATTGCTAGTGATAATGATTTTTTGCAGATTTTGGGTCTGATAATGCAAGATTTATCTCTCTTCTTTTTCTATAACTTTGTATCTAAAATTCTTTTGATGTCAATGAATTGCAGGGCTTCAAAAAGGTGGATCCAGATCGCTGGGAATTCGCGAATGAAGGGTTTCTGGGTGGACAGAGGCATTTGCTAAAGAATATAAAGAGGAGGAGACCAGTCTCTCAGAGCCTCCATCACCACCCATCCGATGCCTACGTTGAGCTTGGACAATTCGGATTGGATGGCGAGCTTGAAATGCTAGAGAGGGATCGGCACACATTAATGACAGAGATTGTTAAGCTAAGGCAACTGCAACAGACCTCAAGAGCAAAACTGGTGGCCATGGAAGATAGATTGCAGAGTAACGAGCAAAAGCAGCAACAAATGATGGCTTTCTTAGCCCGAGCCTTGAAGAACCCGACTTTTATTCAGCAATTGGTTCAGAAGAGAGAGAAAATGAAAGAATTGGGGGGTTTAGGAAGCAAGAAGAGGAGGCTTCCAAGCAATGAAAGAGTGGAAAATATTCAGGAAGAAGGACCATCATCTCATTTTGTGAACTACCCATCTCAAACCCATGAAACAGCAGAGACTGATATCGATGTTCTCTTCTCTAGTTTGAACAGTGATTCAATCTTTCTCTCTTTCGATCAGAAGACCCAAGTACCTGGTTCTTATGGCACAGGAGGTTTAGGATTTGGCAATGAGCAGGGTTCTCAGGTTATTTGGGAAGATCTGATCAATGGTGGATTTGTATCAGATGATGAAGAAAGAGAAGATCGAACGGAGATAGAGGTTGAAGTGGAGGATTTGCAGGCGAAATCTTCAACTTGGGATGATGATGTTCAGGTCTTAGTTGAGCAAATGGGTTTTGTAGGCCCAAAGCCATGAGCTCAATGTTGCTCTGTTTTCTTTGTCGTTGAAGCTTTTTATACAGTGCCTCTGCTTCCTCCATTGCTGTCCTACAGTGGTATGTATACCGATAAAGCATCTCAGTTTCTTAGTCGATTGAGCGAGTGTGTATTTGAATCAAACGCAGTTCATTTTTACAGGTCGCAGGGAGGATGGTAGGAAGCTGGGGAGGGCAGAGGATGTCTGTTGCTGTATCCTTGACATGTTTTACTTTGTTTTTTGTTTTTACAGTTTCCCTTCCTTATATGCCGCCCCCCTCTCTCTCTCTCTCTCCTCTACTTCTCTCTCTCTCTTCTCCTCCCCCATCTGTCTTTCTCTCCCCCATTCTCTCTCTCTTCCCTTTTATCTCTCTCTAACTGTCACTCTTTCTCTCTCCCCCTTTGTTCAGTTGGAGGTTTTATGGTTGTCTGATGGGAAAACATGGGTTGTGTTTTATAGGTGTGGTGATGGATTCAATTCTGATTCAATTCATTGTTAAAGGTTGATGGAGCAGCCACTGGAATGGAGGACTGATGGCTGCTGTAATTTTCTCTCTCTAGGACTGCTGTTATTTTCTCTTTCTACATGGCCCATCGAAGCTGCGCGAGTTAAACAGAGGATAGAAATCCTTTTTCTTCATTAACAGGGGATTAACATCTTGGAATATCTTACTCTGTGAATATTATCTGGCGTTTTGTAGAGGAAAGAAATGGGTGGTGTTGGTTTTCAGTGGGCCCTTGTACAGAATATTTATTCTTACTTAATATTCATTTGTTTTTTATTGGGAAAAGAAATATGGGGTGCGGGTTCCATTGGACCCTGTTTAATAATTGAAAATCTAGTAATGGAGAAAACAGGAGAACGACATGTTTTCATCCCTGTTTATATCTCTGATGATGAGGTGATAAAGAAAAGGATGGCTGTTTTTTGGGGTTAAGTCTATTTACAAGTTTTTTTACCATGATCGAAGTAGGGAGACACAATCAGGTTGACACATGTTTGGAAGATGCCCATGCTGCAAATGAATCAAGCTTTTTTTTTTTTGGGTAGCCTTGCAATGCAGGTCACTAACAGATGATATTTTGAGGAAGAGAGGTAAAATTATGGTCAACAGTCCTTTGCCGTGTAAAGAGGATGAAGAGAATGGAGGTCATGTTTTTCTATATGGAGCTGCCGGGGTTGCCTAAGATGGTCGGATGGTTTGGAAGATTTTAAAATCTAAGGAGAGAAATAAAAAGATCTTTGAAGGAGTGTTCCTCAATTTGGTGGATGCAAAAGATGGTTATAAATAATTTGTGGAGCTGGTTTTTCCTTACTAAGGAGGGGATCGGTATTTTTAAAGGTTGGATATTATTCTCAGATTGAAAACCATTATCGACTGATCTTTGGTGCACGTAAAGTTGAGGAGGAGGTGGTGTCCGCCTTTGAATGGTTGCATTAAGCTGAATTTTGGTAGTTCTCTATAAAATTTGGATTGACTGACGAGGATTTGTGGAGCGGCTAGGGTACATTTTGTTCACTTATGCTGGTTCTTGTCGTTTTGACTATTGCAAATGAGGCTGTGTTGTTTCACCTCATGGAGCATTAAATGTGATCAACAGATATCATTGTTGTGATTTTTGCCAGTCTTTCCTTAAATCAATTATCCGATCTCGAAATTCGAGAAGAATCAAGTGAACTGAAAATAATCACTTGTAAGCTAGATTTCCTTCCAATGTAGTTCAATCTCAAGAGCAAAAGGCATTGCCCTTTTATAAGAGCAAAGGGAACATGCCCCTTCATTGCTCATGCAACGCAGATGAAGGGTGCAACAACAAGCAAATTGTGCATCAAATCTAATGGCTAATAATAGCTTACCTATTATATTTTTTGGAAAAGTTTGTGTAAGGTTGCAACCTTAAATGTAAAATTTTACAGATGCACTAAAAAAATCTATCGGAAAAGGTTGTTTTAATAATAAAAAACCCTCTAATCGGTCGTCTCGACAATGATGTATATGAATATAAAAAAAAAAAGATTTTGAGTCTCAAAAATAGTATATCTGGTAACACATTATTTAGATTTTTTATTTTCAATATTTTCATATGTTTATATATTTTAAGCATTTTTAGAGTTTAAAATTTTATAATTAGACATAAAAATAGATTTTGAGATTATCCTAATAATTTTGTACATCAAAAGTACATGTTATGATAAAATTTGGAGGTGCGTTTTAATTGGATTGTTTAAGGTTGCAACCTTATAGAAACCAAGCGTTTATATTTTATATAAATCTTTGAACTAATCAAGTAAATAAATAATCCAACCTCATTTTACCAAAGTTAACTAAAAAATAATAATAATAATAGGGATTGTTTACAAAAGAGACCATTTATCTTTTGCATATAGAAGTCACAATCATTACCACTCATTAGATGTCAAATTGAATGGCTCGTGGTAAGTCATGAACTTCGAGAGTTTTTTTCGGAATATTGTGTCTATTCAATGACACTCTTACAACCATCCATTTTGAAATTTAAGAGACAAGAATGATTGTGACCTTCATGAACAAAAGATAAATAATCGTTTTGTAGACAATCCCAAAATAATATCACACATTGGTCCTATCTTACCAAAGCTAACTCTATGATAGTTGTTCATCAATTCTCAGGTTAGATCTTATTTTCAAGTACCTCTTACCCTCCACCTTAGGACTAGTAAAGGTTTTAGAAGTCCTATGTACGATCTTCGGTGGTTTAAGTTTGATCTTAGGTAGTTTAAGTTTTTCAAGTACCTCTTACCTTTCTTATGTCTATTATTCATTCATATGAATATACAAACTTGTCTTTTATAGACAAATTACAAACGACAACAATAAAAACTAAATCATGCCTTCCCATAAATATTAGTTGCAATATATACTTTCTATATTAACCCAACATACAATAAACACTTTCCTTTTACATTGATTAGGTACCTAACACCCTAGCTCGGTCTTTCTAGGAAACTTAAGTTGAATTTGGTCCATAGCTCGTTGGTCAATTTAGGACTAGCTGGGAGGAGAGGGAATTTGAAAAATTTTGTTGGTGACTACTTAATTGTCATTTTCTTGCCCCTTATAGCCCGGCTCAGCTATACTCTCAAGATTTTATTGTTGAAGGCCAAAGGAGAGCAACTCATTCCATGAGATTAAATCCCTTTGGATAGGATTGCAGATACCACTTTTGATAGGATTGCAGATCTAGTTTCCAACAGTAATGCTTTTTTTTTTCTTTTTTTTCTTTTTTTTTTGTCATTGTTTTAGAGAGTAATTATGTGCAGATTCTCCAGCGAAACTGGGTGTCCCTCTCTCTTCTCCTTCTGTGTCAAGGCCTGAAATGTAATATTTGAGAAGTAACTAATGAAATAATCTCAATCACCTTTAAAAAATGTATATTACACATTGGTCCTTATGAGACCAAAGTGTTCGATCTTTTGCCATTTTAGCCACTTCTGCAAGCCTGGGCTCTTCAATTTCAAAGAGTCAATGTTGAATCTAGACATTGTGACCATCCATTCTTGATACAGATGCATTTTGGGTTTGGTTTTTCGCACCATAGTTATACTATCCCAAGAATGAATGGTGATGAGCACCCTTATGTTTGGAAGAATTGTTTAATCCTGTTAATCAGTTATTTGGCATTCTAATCTAAATTAATCTCACAAATCACCCTTGATTTGTAGGCAGTAATTGTTGTTGTGGCCATTAAACCTTATTATAAGCATCAGAAATAAAACATTAGCACTCTATTAGAATATTATGGCCAAAATGAGGCCTGATTCTACTATCATTGTCCTTCAGGTCGTATTTGCTTTTCACTCATGGGTGTGACCCCTGGTTTGCATCAAGCCAGTCTCCATGCTTAAATAACTTAACTGAAGGACGAGAAAGAACATACAAGTTAACACTTAAAAACATTTGTAAGTTATAAATATTTATTATTTATACCTTGTAATCAGGCAAAAAGAGAAAAAAAAAAAAATCTTCCTTTTCTATGAAGACATAATCGACACTAAAGTGACATAGTCAACACCATAGTTAGCAAGCCGGGGGTACAATATATAGGCAAATCAAAATAACGATAATGAATTTTCTAAAAAATTGGACCGGATAAAAAATATGGTGGCAAAAAATTAGGTGAGTTAAAGAATTATGAATATTTCCATTTTAGCTATAAGAAAAACAGAGTGAAAAAATAGGATATGTGGATATGACATAAGATTATAATTTGCAGTTATTATATGGATGCATTAAAGCTATTAAATAATAATATTATGTCCTTATATATAGTATCATTAGAATAATACTTAAAAAGTTTGTATAAACTTTCAAAAAAATGCAACAATAGTACATACTAAGCAATAATAAATACAAGAACCATATTAGCAAATGCCAAGAACTGTAAGCCAAAGTATGGGGTTATTGTTAGAAAGAAAATCATAGAAAAAAAAATCAGAATAGGATTGCAATTAACTAAAAAATGAGAGTAAAAAATTGTAAATAGTGTTCAACTCAAATGATGTGTTGTATACAATAGAGTAGGCGAGGCGTACTCACCTAGTATATTATTTGTTTTATATTCATATTTGAAAAAGTACATACTCCACTCTCTTAACAATGAAATAACAAAACATTTGAAAAGGTAAAATTAATCAAACTTCTCATGAACGCAGGAAGAAAATAGCAAAATGTTAAAGTAAATCTAAATATTTGAATCTCACACTGAATTTGTAGTTTCCTAACGATTACTATATCTCTTTCTCACTCCTTATAATAATACTTTGGGTTTAGAGAAAAAAAAAGATTTTTCATTGAATATTCTCTCTCTTACTCTACCTCCTATTTAGAGAAAAAAAAGATTTTTCATTGAATATTCTCTCTCTTACTCTACCTCCTATTTTATGAAATTGATAATTTTTTTTTTTTGGAAAATTGTAATATTTTTAGGGATCGTATGCAATGAGACCATCTACCTTTGGTATAAAGAAGGTCACAATTACTTATAACCATCCAATGTGAAATCTGATAACTTGAATATGTCATAAAGTTCAAGAAAATTTATTTTGAACTTTGAGCCTAATCAATGAAATAAATACAACTACCCAATTTCATGTTCAATAATCAAGATTAATTGTGACCACCTCATATCAAAAGTAAATGGTCTCGTTGTATTTTTTTTTTTATTTTTAATTCACTTCTTTTAAGGGAACATGTTGATAATTATGGAATTTTTTGTTAAAGAGAGATTCTTAATTGAGTCCTGCTTTATCTCTAAACCAATTAAATCTATTAAATCAATGAAGAGAAGAAGTTTAAATAAAGTTAAAAGGGAAGAAGTTTTTTTTTTTGAAAAGTTATTTTTGAGAACAAATAAAATATAGATTTATATCGAATGTTGATTTTTTTTAAGATCTCTTGAAAGGCTTGTTTACTTAATTTATCAAAAAAATCAAAGACTTTTTTGAAAAATTCTTGTTTCAATTGGATACTTGGTAACTGTGGTTGACACTACTGAGCCTAGGGCATCTCCCTCTCCCTCTCACTCAATTTGGAGAAAGTTGACATAGTATATATATATATATATATATGAAAATCCCTGTGCTAAGAAGCAATAGGTACTAACAAAATAAAAATTGACATTAAAAAATAATCCAAGTTCAACAAAAAAAAAAAAAAAAATTTGTCCAATAAGAAGAAAATTAAATTTACATTACAATGATATGAAAAAAATGAAAAAGAAGATATTTACCCTTGCAACTTGAAAGTCAATACAATGATATAAATCTAAAAAGGGAGAAAAATAACAACTCATTTACAACTCCAAAATATAATGAAATTGACAAATCCTCAGTTTTACAAATGGAAAAAGTTTAAATGAGATTGCAACAACTTTGTGTATAAGTAATGTTGAAGTAATCTAAAATAAACATTGTAAACCATCACAATCTTACTTCTACTACTTCTACAAGTAAGATTGCAATCTTATACAAAATAAGATTGCAATCTTATACAAACCACACTTTTACAAGTAAGTGAGCCAAATTGTCGATAAATTGGGTTCAAATTAAATGCTCTACAAAACAACGTATATCTAGAACACGGGCTAAACTTTTCCCTCACATGAAATCCAAGATTTGAACAATTCGAGGAATTGCATCCCCTTGCAGCAAAACGTGTTCCCTAGGGTTTATATTAGAGCCACGAATGGGCTTATTGTTTGAAGATGAGACACGTCTTTGCCCAAAGAACAAAGAGACCATTTATCTTTTGGAAGAGTTTTAAATAGAAAATTCCAAAAAAAATTAAAAATTTCTCGAACTTTATGACTCATCTCAAGCCATCCAATTTGATTTGATTAGTGAAAATGAATGTGACTCCACCGTACAAAAGATAAATTATCTCTTTGTAAGCAATTTCATAAATATGCTCCCAGCTTGTACAACTGAGAATAGCAATCTTGTTTTGACAACCCCTTACAAAGAAATTTCTAAAGAGCTTTTCAAAACTCTAGATTCTCAGGGAAGATCTTCAAGAAAAATATCAGAAAACTATAAAAATAAAACATAGCAAATGAGGAATATTTAAAACAAGCAAAAAAAAAACAAAAAAACTATTTTTTCTTTTATCATCCAAATTTAAGTTTTCCTATGAGGTTATATTTTTCAATAGAACATATATTTTTAAGGCAAACCAACATTTAAAAATAAGTACATAATTTTGTTTTTTCTTTTTACCTTTTAGAACAAAAATTCGGTATGAAAATTTCATAATGTAAGGAAAATTTATTCATTTATTTTTAAAGTTCATAGCCTCTCTTTAATGGATTAAGAAAATGTAGCTATTTGTCCCCCAACTAAAAAGCATGGCCTAATATACTATGTGCATGCACCTGGCTTAGATTGGAATACCAATCCTGAATAACATTATATATATCACAAAGGCAGAAAGTCTCAACATATGTACATAAACTCTCATGCTGGCTGATCCTACTAACAAAATACAAGTAAACAAAAAAAAATTAAAAAAATAAAAACCTACATCGGTTGAGGTTAACATACACAGTTGCAAGTTGTACATTAAAGCACACCTTCGAGCTACACAAAATAGTACTCCGTGCATCGCTTTCCCATGATAACCTTGACAAAATTCTCGAAACCCAATCTTGTACCGAAGCTCAACTTCTCTTCCCCCCCCTCCCCCCCAAAACCATCTCTCTCTCTCTCTCTCTCTCTCTCTCTCATGCGCACACACGGAGATGCCCAAACGTGCACACACACACACTAGTGTACAACAATCTTTGTTACAGCACCTCCACTAATAAGGGGAGGGGTATCAAACGACCAGAGAAAGTCAATCATAGCTTGGCAATGTTGAAGACCATGCCTCCATCAATGGACAAAGATGAAGAGCATGAAGACATGGCAGATTTATTTTCCTCCTTGTCCTTGTTGAAGGCCATTCGGAGCATCTCTTGGACCTCTACGTATCGCTTCCTCTTCTTAGTCTGCTCCTCGCTTGTACCTTTCCCAAGGAAAGCAAGCTCCCAAACATCCGCATCATTCATAATCTTGTTCAGCTCAGCTGAACAACGAGGAAAGAAGCGCTTACCCAGCTCAACTGGTCAAACAATGTCATCACCATCACTTCTTAGATTTATAACCGAACCTTATGAATACTACAATCTATGGGATCTCCTCTTGGCTTTGTCAAGGCATAAAAGGCAAACAAATGTCCAAGATCCAAATCACATATTATCCAAAAATCACAAAAAAGGACATTTATAATTACTACATATTATACTTTCACAATGGGCAATGTAATAATTGCAGCACTTATCACCTCCTTTTTGGAAAAACAATTGCCAGAGGTTACTTTGTGTGTTTTCTAGTTAGGATAATTGAAATTGCCACATACTTAAATATATAATATATAAAAAAAAGGCCCATAGTGCCGCATATTGATGTTTCCACTAAACACTTAACTGAGAGTGTAAAGTGTCGTCCTTGGCTAACACCAAAATAGATCAACTAGAGAGCCATGTTGAAGAGCCAAATTTCTAATGGAATTCTATGTGCTTTGGGATGTAGCATTGAAGGGTTATGGTACTTGCAGACCGACCCTTCCAAGTATATTCAAAACCACATTAGCAAAAAATGAAGTAAAAAACGGAAGAATTTGGGAATTTAGCATGGTTTTGAATGGTCATATCTCTCATAATACCTTCACCAGCCTGCCTCATTTCTAGCCACATATAACTTCATCAGTACAGTTGCCAGGGCAGCAACGAGGTTTTTTTTTTTTTGTTGGGGGGAGGGAGGATGAAGCATTCAGGAGACAAGTTTATCTCCTCTTTCAAGTCCCACAATACATTTAATGTTACCTCCTATTTATAGTCCTCTATGTTAAATATATTTTAATTATTGGTTGTCATGTGGAGAAAAGCGATGTGAAACAAAGAAAGGATATGCATGTTTTTTTTACTTCTTTCATATAATAATAATTTCTCACAACTTCGACAACAAAAGAATTTATCACAGCAGGATTCTCTTGAATCTCAATCAACAGCAAAAAACACATCAAGACTATTTTTATATCGGGTAGGAATGATCAGGTAGAATCATTGAAATTGCAGAACTTTACTGTTCTGACTGTGACACTAGAAAATTGGAGAAGGGCTGCTTTTTAAATGATTACACAGTTTTCCTGCAGTGACAGAGAAGAGCCGGATCTCAGACTCCCAAAACTTCAAACCCTCCCAAATCATGCCCCCTCCCCCCTCTTCGTCTGCTTCTTCCTTTTTCCCCTATGTGTGTGAGAGAGAGAGATAGGGAAGCCAGATGGCAGGGTTGAGCTGAGGTTGGGAGGACTGTTTTTCAGTGTTTTAAAATGCGGGTTGCAGCCAAAAGCATTGGGGGGGGCTGACGCGGCGATGCGGTCAATAACAATAAAAAAATCTAATAAAATAGGTTAATGCAAAAAAAAATAAATGGAGGTGATATATGCGATAGTAGGTATTTAGATTATTCATTAACTTCAAAAGTATTAGCTGTCGGAGATTTAACATCCACCATCCCCTAATAGAAACTAAAAACAAGAAACTTGAAACTAACGTTATAAAACATTCAACAATCAATAACCATAAGCACAAATCTGCAACCAAAAACTTTAAAGTTACAAATTTTATAAACTTTTTAATCTTGTAAAGAGCCCATGAAGTTCTTCGACTCGATTTGTATACTTTTTATAAAGTTTATAAATTTATAAAAATGTTGTAACTTTCCGATATCAGAGCATTTATGAAGATCAATACATTTATAAACTCATTAATTTGTAACTTTATTGTATTAGTCCATGAAACTCTTTAAAGTTACAAATTTTATTTGAAAAGTACTAGGAAAAGTTCTTCAATTTGTAACTTTTCTCTTTTAGCAATACAACTGTTAACTTCTCCAAAAAAAAAAAATCTTCATGGACTTTTAGTTTGTAGTATCTTGTATTACAAATCGAAGAACTTCAACAAATAAAATTTCTGCCTAAATTTTTTTTCTTATTCAATCAATCCAATAAAAGCCACGGATGTGGCTGAAAAATGTTGTTTGGATGGTTTAATACCCCTCCAAACCCTTTCCCCCCATTTTCAAAGGTCAAAATGACCTTGTTGCCCCTAACCGAGGGGTACAATTTTCAAAAAAATGGCGGACAGATTATGCGACCTGATGCGGGATGCGGCTCTGATGCGGAGGGATGTGGCTCTGATGAGGGTTCATCTCTCCAAACCGCATATGCGGGAAAGTGCGATGCGCTGAGTGGCGCATAGCGTTTAATGCAGCCGCATTTTAAAACACTGCTGTTTTTTCACTTTTAACCAAGAAGTTTCATCTTGGCATCCGAGCAAGCCAATAGAACACCAGGTCCCATCTCAAATACCCCCCATCAGTAGAGATGGGCAAGGTACGGTTGCTATCTATCGTAGAATCATTTCCAACCTACTCATTCCTTCTTTCAAAACAATGTATCTGACCAGAAAACAATTGTTCGGTTGAAATCTAGAAGCATACCATACTCGAACCCTAGACCAAAAGTAGGAGAGTACATAACACAATGGCCACTAGTGTTACCTGTTCTAGAGAGGGCTTTCATTCTAGATAGGTACTCATCCTTGATCTTGAAAGGAGAGTCATTCAAGTCCACAGCTGTCATCATCTGCTCCCTTGATGTGAACTTGGAGATAGCAGCCAAAGGTAACTCCAATGTACCCTCCACCTGTGCAATCTCCATTGCAACTTGTGCTTCCATTGGGTACAGAAACTTTGCCAGACCAACTGCATCATAAAAAACATCTTAAGAGCATACTTAACACATCACCAAAAATCTTACTGAAAGAAAGAGGAAGAAACTACAGCTGAAAGAGTCCTATCATTGATGATGAATATTGGGTCTTCTATTTTCCATTGAGCTACGTATGGTGCAGGCAATGCAATTAAATAGTCCATCTGTGTATTTTCAATAGAATTCAGAACTACTCCAAGCATACAGTGCGGATAAAGAGTCAACTCAATAGTTTAGAACAATGAACAGTGCAGCTTAGTGAAAAAACAATGAGCAGTGCACATAAAAGCAGCCATGCAACTATATATAAAAATGCATTAATAAAAGATAACAATTATTGGAAACATTTACATTGACATCATCAACAACATCATTCACAGCCGATCACTTGGACACCAAGTCACTTATTTAGCTGCTCTGAGCACTTAGAAACATACATGATTGCAGCCATTGTAAAAATAAAGGCCACATTCAGGTTACACTGAATGGGAAAAAACATAGCTCAATGCATTCAAAGGTATATATGTCATCCAACAAAGATTTTGCCTCTAGGATCTAGAGATCTAACGAGTTACATGAATAATATCCATTCCAGCTCTATGGCAGTTGTCCATCAATAAAACACTTGTGACAATCACATATTTGAGGGAACACCAACAATCTTCCTATATCAGATGCCAAAAACAAATATGATAATTCACTCTACATTCAAACCTCTGGCATGTATTGACATGCCAATTACGTAGGTCCTCCTCATGCCAGCATCATACAGTTCATGGACATGTATCCTAAAATCATCAT
The DNA here is from genome assembly GCF_000471905.2 of Amborella trichopoda. The sequence continues at coordinate 1,488,242 of NW_006499912.1, read as the reverse complement.
CATCATCAGAGCCTTTTCCCAACTACTAAAAGTTGGTTATACGAATCCTGATTTGCTATTCTACTCTATTAATGACCATACCCTCAGTGAAGCCCTAAGCCCCCCTATTTTTCTCATTACTTTCAACCAGTGGTTTAAAAATCGTCGAGTCAGCATGGACTCGGGTGATTCGACACTAGAATCGGTCACCCGTGTCGATTCTAGCTTAAAACAAGAAACCACCCGTGTTTAGAAAGGAACTGGGCGAGTGGGGCGATTTTGATGTCACGACACAGTTTATGACGTCACTAAACGGGCGAGTCGGGCGATTTCTTTAAAAATGGGTCATTGTACAAGCGTCACCACATGTGGCAGACTGTTGGCCTTTTTCACGCACGTGGTAAAACGTGCTACCGAGGACTATTTTATTGACGTCAAACTTGTTTAGGTTTTTGTATGTGGGATTTTAGTAAGGTACTTAGACTTGAAAATGTAATGTAATATATATTTTTATTATAAAAGGTAAGACAACTATTGGTGCGTGGTGTAGTCGGTTATCACGTCCCTTTCCCTCTCAAGAAGTTCCTAGTTCAAACCTGGACAGCCACCATCTTTTTAGCTTTTGTCAAAAAATAAATAAAAGTTACCTTGACAAAAAAATAAAAGTTATGACAAAAAAATAAAAATTACCTTGACAAAAAAATAAATTTTTGTCAAAAAAAATAAAAGTTATAGCAAAAAAATAAACGTTACATTGACAAAAAAATAACAGTTATGACAAAAAAAGAAAAGTTACCTTTACAAAAAAATAATTTTTTGTCAAAAAAAATAAAAGTTACCTTGACAAAAAAATAAAATTTACCTTGACAAAAAAATAAAATTTAGAACAAAAAATAAAAAATTACGTTGACAAAAAAATAAATTTTTGTCAAAAAAAAATAAATAAAAGTTATCTTGACAAAAAAATAAAAGTTACCTTGACAAAAAAAAGTTACCTTGACAAAAAAATAAAAGTTATGGCAAAAAAATAAAAGTTACCTTGACAAAAAAATAAAAGTTATGACAAAAAAAATAAAAGTTACCTTAACAAAAAAATAATTTTTTGTCAAAAAAATAAAATAAAAGTTACCTTGACAAAAAAAATAAAAGTTATGGCACAAAAATAAAAGTTACCTTGACAAAAAAATAAAAGTTACCTGGGCAACACCGTCTTCTTATTTTTCTTGTCAAAAAAAAATAAAAGGTAATACAACAAGTATTTATTGTCAATAAATAAATAAAAGTAATACAACAAGTATCATGCTTTTCAAGCACGCATTTGAGCATCGATTATTCTAGAAACCTAAAAATAATTGATTTTTGAAACTTAAAAAATTAGATTTTTGAAAAACTAAAGTGTTATTTCGAAAATTGGTACGCATTCTAATAATTTCTACATTGATAACCAAATCGTTTATTTTATTTATTAATTTATTTGCATTATAAATTATGCAATGTAATATTTTTTCTTACAGTGGTTAATAATATATTTTAAATTAAATAATATTATACGCTATTTTGCATTTGTTATTATTTTTATAATAAAATAATTATAAAATGTAAACCAACAATTTCAATTTCAGTATATAATATTATAGTTAATTAGGTTGTAATAATTTTGGATTATAGCTAGTAGGTTGTAATAATCTGGTTTTTTTTTTTTAGCGGATTAGGGCTTTCTGCCAATTTGAGATTTTGGTGGCCATTTTTTCATCGATTTAATCCATTCTTTGTTGTAATCCATGTATGATTATATACTTCATCCATGATAATTCTATGATTTTTCTTTTGTGCGATGTAAATTTAATGGTTAACATAAGTTCATACAGGAAAAGAACATCTCAATATTCACATATTGATGAAAAAAATGAAAGTTAATAATGTAGTACCCCCGTTTCTTATTGGATTCCTAAAAAACAACATTTATAATGAATTTTAATAATTTTTTTGGATTTTTTTTAAGATTATTCAGACCGATTCGTCCAATTCCCAATCCGGATCGCTAATTCACTGATCCGGATGGGTTTTTGGGGTGCCCGATCAGGGGCACCGATCCGTTTTTTAAACCACTACTTACAACCATGTCCTTTTGGGCCTACCCCTTGCCCTTTTTGAGCCTTCCAATTAAATCAACTTGTACCTCTTAATAAGTGTTATACTGGCTCTGCATAGCACATGGACAACCCTCTAAGTCTACTTTCTCTCATCTTATCACCTATTGGAGTCCCACATAAGTTTTCCCTAATGTATTCATTTTGAATTCTATCCCTTCTTGTCTTGCCACTCATCGATTTCAACATTCTCATCTTAGCTACACTCATCCTATGGATATGTTGTTTCTTGACTGCCAAAAATTCTACCCCATGAAGCAAAACCGGTCTCATAGCTTTCCTATAGAACTTCCACTTCAACTTCACATAAAACTCTGGTTGCACATCTCCACTTCACCCACCGAACCTTAAATCTATATGTGATATCTTCCTCAATCCCTCCATTTACCTAGATTATCAACCCAAGATATCGAAAGTGCGCTTTTTTTAGTATTTCTTGGCTGTCAATCTTAATTGCTTCATTGTCTCTACTCGTATTATTACTAAACTTGCATTCCATATACTCTGTCTTAGTCCAGCTAAGTTTCAAACATTTAGATTCTAGAGCATCCCTCCCAAGTTCTAACTTTGTGTTGACACCACTGCGGATCTCATTAATCAAAATTATGTTGTCTGTGAAGAACATGCACCACGCAAACAACATACAGCATGCAGAGGACTTCTAACTTGAAATATTAGGGCCCAAAGAATGTTTACGTCCAAATCATCCTAGACGGCTACAATTCAACTTGTAACAAAGTTTTGATCATAGTTACTGGGATCTCCTACTTTGATAGGAGATCCCTTCTAGGATCTCAATTCTATCACTCTCGAAATGGATCTCTCAGGGATCTCGATGTTTAATTTTTGGGATTTCGATCCCCACTGTTAGGGATCCCGACTCTTGCTGTTAAGGATCTCAATCCCACCTTAAAGAGCAAGACAATAACCAAATGGATGATTTTCTTTATTTATAGACAACTAGCAACACAACTATACCTTTAATATAGTTGCATTGCTGGCTTATTGTAAATAATGAGATCCCTACTTCAAAGAGTATATATAATCCTAGATTGTTACACACTTTAGGTAGCAAGATCCCCAAAAAGTTGGGATCAAAATCCCAAAAGGTTGAGATCAAGATCCCCAAAAGGTTGGAATCTCGATCCCTAACATTTGGGGATCTCCATCGCCAACATGTGCATTGTATGGATGGCATTCCCTACCATAGGGATCTTCTAGCATTTCATGATCCCTCGCACCCAATCCCATTCCAATCCCAATCCCAATTCCAGTTATTGCCAAACTTAGCTTTCCTCGGAAGATTGATTTTGTAAGTGAACAAAACATGCACAGCAATCCACAAAAGCGCCCACTAAAAACCAACAATAACAATATTAAGTTCACAAGTAACATTAATAAACTGCCTCCGCAAAATTCAATAGAAGCACAAATTTAGCAATTAAACAATAAATTATCACACAAAGAAGCCAAATAAAAGTAAATCCCTATTACACAACCGATAAGTATATATAATTCGCTTGGGTTTGAGGAGCCAGAACCATGCATATTATCTAAAGAAAAGAACTCAAGTTCACCTTAATAGGACGTGAGGAGCCAGAACCATGCCTATTATTTTTTAATGTCCAAGAAGAGGAAAACAGTGAAAAGAAAGTGACTTCTATTTGATAAATAGCAATAGAGATGACATAAAACATGTCAGAGTTCGATTGAAGGCCTGGCGTACCTCTAGTTTCAAGGTATATCAAGCTCCTACGCAGATCGTCACCAGCAATAGCAAGAGAAACAGAAGCTTCCCCAGGTAAAGGATCCCTCCTCTCTGCTTGCTCCAATATCTCAATGCATAACCTTTCCTTAGGAGTAGGTTCTGCTTCTTCTGTAGACCTAGAAAAATCGATGAACTTGGTGAGCCTTTTTGATATATGAAGTGCTTTTCTTCCATCAGATGTTAGATCTGATGGCCGTGCTCCTTTTGTTAGAAGAGACACAATGATTTTAGGTTCTCTGCGCATTGCAGCAATATGAAGGACGGTGTATCCTCTTTGGTTCCTATGATTTACATCAGCCAGTCCAAGATCTAGAAGATCTATCGTGGTCTTTGAATCACAATATGCAACTGCATAATGGAGTGCATAAGCATCATCGAGATTAGAGTGCTCCTCCTTAAGTAACATCCTAACTAATTCAACATCATCAGAATCGAGGGCGCGATGTATTCTTTTCACATGTTTATCCGGAAATCCATCACCTCCTCCTGGCCCTACAAGGCCCAGCGCACTCCGTAAATCTGTGATTTCTTTAACAACAGCAATGGGCAATGCCTTCTCAAAAGAAGTAATATCTAGGTCAGAGTTCACCACAATTTCTTTGCACTTGAGCAGCAACCTCTCACTTGCTTTATCGCAAATGGTTGCAACAGATAGAATTACCAATATATCATCTATTGCCACCTTGTCCAGAATCTCAAGCAGATGTCGCTGAAATAAAAAGCAATGAAGAGGTTAAAGGTGGCTGCAAGTGAGAGTAAACACATTTTGCATAAGAGAGACACTGCAAAGTAAACTTAGTAAACAGGTTATATTACTAAAAACTTATGCTCGTGCATTTGTAAATGCAATATCTCTGTCAATATTAGCGTGGTAATCAACACAAATTCCATGCATGCACTCACACACATTCACATACACATATGATTCAAACCAAAGAACATAAGTGCAATGGTCCAGGCATTTGCTTTTCCCATGGCCTGTGCTACTGACCATTATTATTAGGTTAAGATTTTTCCATTTCTTCCTAGAGAATTCAATTCCATAATAGGAGTGCATCTATCATGTGGGTGACCTTGAAAAAGGAAATCTTATTATTTTAATGTTAACTTGGGATCCGGTAGGATTGGAACTCTAGATCTCATGTTGTAGCACCCATTACCCTGAAAAAGATAGTTTAAACTATAATGTGAACTGCTTAGAAGCTTACTTGTAGGTGTTATCCTTGCCTTATGTAGCAGATAGGTGCCAACACCCCCAAACTGCCCATTTTCTTGCATGAGTATTCATCATTCCAAGGGTAGTATTCTCATATAGTGCTCTGCAGTGGGACCCTAGAGCAACATTTCACATCAACTATCAAAACTTTCCCTCAGTCATCATCGGCTTTGAGTTTTGGTTGAAGCTGCCCTAAGTGGTGCCAACCTAGAAAATAGAAACCTGCCAGCCAATGTTTCATGTTAGGTCTTACTCTAGTCAAAGATCTTACGAGTAGAACGTCAGATTATTGATGACTGATTTTCCTTTGTGTCTGCATCATTTCACTTCTGAACTTTAGGACTATCTTCGTATATGTGCATTCTTGCAATATGTTACTAAGTAAAAGGGATACAGTTGCTATACTCCTAAAGTTGGATGATACAGATTAATTCACCGTGCTAATTTCCTGAGGGCATTATTACCTTACTGAATTTTTTCCTCTCTAACAATAACACTCCTTTTCACCCTCCTCACTTTCTAAACACTGCCAATGAGACAACCCAAAATGTGTGCTTGAATGTTAGAAGTGTGAAGAAGTTAGCATCAAATGTTTTACAATATTGAGCAAGAAGACATCCCAGTGAAACATATAATAGAAGAGAACTCAGTTCAGTACATCGAACTCCAATTGAAGGATTTACTTACTCCAGGGATTTTACCTCATCGACTACCACAATTGAATGTCTGGATAGCTACATCAGGCAACATCCTCTATGCATTCTAGTTCTATTTTGTTCTCTCTAAACTTGTGCTATGGTCCCCACAATTGATTTTTGTTTTGGATCTTCATTTGAATAGCAACCTACACTCTTGGTTTTGTTTACTTTTGTTCATGACCCCTTGCACTTGTAAAGATGGCCATGCAAGTATGACTGTTTGAGAAAAACAATACAAGGAAAGCTAGAAACATTTAAGTGTTATCATTTGTGAAGCGAGTTTCATGTTTGAGATGTAGGACCCACTGTGTGCATGTGGAAGTATAAGGTAAAGACCTTGACAATTAGCTCACTCAGTCAACAGAGGTATGCTTTGTTGCCAAAGGTTATATCTATGATTAAGACATAGATTACCAGAACACATTGCTCAAGTGGGAAAGCTCATAACACTAAAGTGTTTTATTGCCAGTTGCTGCAATTCAAAGATAGGTGCTCCATCACATGGATGTTAAGAATGCATTTCGTAAAGATGATTTACATGAAGATATCTTTTATGCAGCACGCGGCTACTCAACAAACCTTTAATGGATATGCATACTTAAGAAGGCAACCTATGGACTCAAAAAAGCTCCTCGGCTAAATGATTTTTGAGATGACATGCTTAAGGGATAAGATGCCCTGATATGGATATGGATACACCGATACACGGATGGATCAAGGAGAAGGAACATAACTGCATTTCTCAAAATCCAGAATACAAATCAGCTACAAAGTATCCTGATCATAGTTACCGGGAATGGCAGCGACAAGAGCTCCGGGATTCGAAGCAGGAGTGAGGTAGGCTTGAAGTCCATGGTTAATGGGAATCAGGTCCGTACATGGTCGAGTAAAGGGATCAAGATCCCTGACTTTTAGGGAGCACGTTCTATATCTACACATGAGCAAATTCTTTACCAAATAGGATCACTTTCCTCCATGATAAGGATCGAGGTTCCTGAAGGTCACTTATCAACTGTGTTGTAATTTGGGAGCAAATTCCATTGAACAATATGTTTAACTTTTTCCAAATTCACAAACCCAGTATTAATGTAAACAAAATTCATATCATTGAAATTCTCTTTAACATTTTCTTGTCATTGGAGTATGATCTCACATAGTGATAATAGAAATCCAATATAATGATATAATACCTAAGTCCTCAATTTCATGTTAACAATGGAATGGAGGGTGATAAAAATAGTTACTTAAGCAAGAATCAGAATAAAAAATTAATCATGTGAGTCTATTACAAAAATTGCACACCATACCTACGTTGGTCTGCCTACCATGCACACGTCCTCATTTTTGGCACCAATCAGTTGGATTGTGGGACTCCCACTCGAACATCAATTGATGATTAATATAAGAATGTTGGGATAGATGGCTTCCAAAAAACTAATGCCGTGATAGTTAAGCTCTCCTTTGCAAAGCAAGAAAAAGAAAAGACATTGCCATATATAATTTCCAATAGCTCTCTTCTATCAAATAGTGCCTGGGGCTCAAAGATATATACATGAGAGAGACCTCATATTTCCACGCATACATGTTATTCCATCACCCATGGGGCAATCCTATGAGTGGCTTGATTTGGTTGACCAACACTCAAGTAATAGAAGTCCTTCAGGAGGTAGACAAGACCAAATGAACTAGATCCAAGGAAGTTAAGTGTAATGGCATTCCTCAATAGAACCATAACACGACTAACTTTTGTATCTCCTTCCATCTTCTTGTTTCTCTCTCCTTATCCTCTCTTTTGTTGCCTTACTTTGAAACTAGATATACATCACGATTCACAAGGAGTGTAAAGTTGTGAATTGTAAAATATGTAGGAAAGCATGGTATTCAAAATGTTTGTAAGTCATAAAACTTGGATGTCCACACACCAATGTATATGAACCAAAAATGTGTTAGTGAAAATTGGCCCCAAAGTAGAGGATATTTGATTCCAAGTTGTGGTGGAATTGGGTTCTGCTTACTCATGGAACCAAGATTTTTGGCAACTATGATCCTGATACAGTGATAAGTATATGTTGTAGCTTATATAATATATAAGTAAATGCATCCAACCTATTGATGTATATCTAACTATATATACCATCTCTACTATATTGTTCATAGTTATTTTAATTTATATTTACAAGTACCCTAGGAGTATCCAGTACTAGAGTCAGTGTTGACACAGTATGAGACCTCGTTAAGTGCAATGATTGAAACAACAAAATAGGGCCCTGAATTGCCAGGGGCCCGACCTGATTTTCCCAGTCCAACTCGCTTGATTCCTCAGTCAGACTAGGCCACAATTAAAAAAGAGCTTCCACAAAAAAAAAAAGGAGAATAGAGGCACTCTGGGATTCCTCGAATCAGAATCACCCACGTATCAATCCTCGATTGACTCCAGCAAATTTGGGTCGGATCAGCGATTTTTAAGTCACTGGTTAAGTGTACGGAAGTATGTGTATCATAGGATCATAGCTTAAAGGGATTTGAGCAGCGACAACCAACCCCAACGTTTCGTATTTCCCAAGGAAGCAACTCCTTAGTATTATTTTGCCAAATCATGATTAAGATTGGCATATTTGAAGATGTTGACAACAATTTAATCATGAGCACAGTCTCATTATTTCATCGTAACTAAAGATAAGTTTTGGGACCCTTTTATTCATTAGTATGAAATAGCTGTAGAACTTTCATTGTGGTCTATGGGTGGGTTTCAGGAAATGTCTTCCAAACCATTTAAAATGGAATGACCCAACAAAATGCTGCTCCATCCTCCATGAAGATGGCAGGATCCTTTAAGCTCTTTTCATTTCTATCTAACAACAGAGCATTGCACCCACCGCATTCATTTTTCTAATATGGGGCGCTGACAAACTCTACCGTATGCATAATTTTGGTTGATCTCAAAAAGGACAAAAAGAAAAAAAGGACTCATGCGTATTCTAAAGAAACAGTTTAGTTGAAGGATGAATCACGTTTTTTACTTTTTAGAGGTCTTCATATTAATCGTGCCCCTAGGCATATTATATCATGAATCCAAGCCAATTGCTTCTTATGCAGTTTGGGCAGTGAATTAGTTTGTTTAGTTACCCAGCACATCTTACTTAACTATTATTCACTTCATTATCTGATATATTCACAAATACCCAACATATGGCCACACCATGTACACTTACCATATTCTCATTTTGACAGCATATGTATGCCCAAATGTGTTCAGATTACCAATAGAGAATGCATGAACTTTAAAAATTCACTTATTTTTTTGCAAGAAAACTGCAAGAATCCAAGTCCAACTCAAAGGCAGAATATTGAGCCAGGTCCCATACAACTAACTAGAGATATAATACAACATAAGGCATGTTTGCATTATGTGAAATACAGATTCACCGTCTTGATGAAATCTGTGTGATATATTTCTCAAAAAAAGAAAAAGAAATCTGTGTGATATACGTCCCAGTTTGCCTTTAGTTTTGAGTGCAACTAACATATATACTATTCTTATTAATACAATGTTTACAAAAAAAATGATTTCACCATCCACCAACTTCATGGAGACAATCTTGTGGCAATTGATAATGTTTCTAATGATGTGTCTCACTCTAATAGAGTACTTGATGCTATGGTCAAGCTGCCCAATATCACTCCATTTGGGCACGATGTGGATTTGTTCCCACAGTTATTACCATAAACAGACACAAACAGTTGGTGGAAAAACTATTTCTCCTCTACTTGATGAACTAGTTTAAAGATTTGAGATGTGTAAATGTGTAAGGAGACATTCATAAATGGGAAAGCATAATATCACCGATGTGACCATGGTAACAGTACTGTCATCGAGATTATCACAATCCAATCAGTCGGATGAAGGGAGATAAGAACATAGAAGTGAATTAGTGGCCTTTTTGGTGGGACACACTCTCCCTCCATCACCATATCCCACTGATGGTACAGCAATGAGCCCAATGACTATAATGTTACCATGATCCTGTGGACAGTAACATACTTCCCTCTTTAATTGGCGTGTTAGACACAATTACCCATACCAATGCGCGTAACTTTGTGTTTTTGCATTTGAGGATGTTTTAGCGACTCTGGACTTGTATATAGCTTTGAACCATCTCAATTATGTTACTCAAATGTAGTTTTCCAAGATTTTTTGATGTAAACATTCAGTTGAATAGTATTAGGACAAAAAGGAGTTTTACTCGAATATTATATGATCAATGGATCATGACCTAACACATCTCTAAGGGAGTTCACTATATATTTGCTTCGATTGCAAAACATGCAACCCACAAAAAAATGACTCTATTTAAAACATATCAGTTGGAGAAATCACGATGGCGATCCTAACAAAAAGAGCCATCATAATTCCATTGTATAATGAGATTATCAGCATTTTTAGCTGATGATAAAACCGTAGGAAATTTTAGCGTTCAGGATCCAAGAAAGATTAATCCATTGGATGATATGTTGGAAGAGTTTCAACTCCATATCCTATTTGGAATCGTGATTTAACCCTTATTCTTCCCTCCAAACATGGGATATAAGGCACATATAGTGTCTATTCAGGTTCAGCTCGTTTAGCGTGGGGGGGCAGCGCAGTATGGGTGACTGGTTAGCATAACTTTGTCCCCCTTCCCTGCTCCCAGCAAGTCCTTATAGGACTTGTTTATGACACACACTAGCTTGCATGCACCTGTAACTCACCATTGGCCCAGGTCTACATATAGTGAACCTAAAGTGTCTAAGAGTGTACCATGAACAAGGGTATGTCAGGTTTTTCTCGGAACATAATAGCATCAGCACAATTGGATGCTCCATAACAATGTTAATAAATGGTTCAATTCATGAATTGGGGTTAAACCTATTTTTCTGAATAAGTGGGGAGCAAAGTGGGACTTACTAATGAATAGCTGGATACCGCCAAACTTTGCTATAAAGTATTGGGGAAATTAGTCAATTAAGAATGAGACTTACTCATCAATAATTGTTCAGTCTAAATCTTGTATTTATTCTTAGAGCTATATTGGTCCCGATAATGGACCTATAATGCCATTATTTTGCTCTTATATATGCTATTTTAAGTTTGCTTTTGCCAACCACAAGTTTGTAGGGTCTAACCTCACATGTATTCTGGTGCTAATTTGAAGGTCATCAAATAGTCAGATATGTCTTCCTTCCATATTCACCAAGAGCATGAGGAGCATTGGTATTTGATATGGGTTTGCCATCCAATGCCCATCATGACTCGTGGGATCATGGGTGACGTGACGGTTGCATGCCCTGGCTATAGAGCGCAGCTGCATCTCATTTTCAGCCCAGATAGGATGATCTCGTGTTAGGGAACCTGCTTCTAGCCCATGTTGAGGCTAGATGCTCGTTGTTTCATATCCGACCATATAGAAAAATGCACCCAAATCTCAATCCAACACAAAAAGACCCCAACAGGAGATATTCAGAGGTGAGCAATGAGAATACCAATCGTGCAATTCCAACATATCTAAACAAGCTTGATTTTCATGGTCTACTCTATACTTTCAGCATAAGGGACTAAGTTTCTAAATTCATCGTTTGTTGGTATAAAAGTCAAATAACCTGTACCAATAGTAAAACATATAAACAACATACCAACAGTGAGGAAGGAACGACTAGGAATCACATATGCTATGTACAGTGAAGTGAGTTTCATGCTTTAAAAGTCAACGAACCTGTACCAATAGTGAAATATGTAAACAACATACCAACAGTGAGGAAAGGAAGGACTAGGAATCACATATGCTATGCACACTGAAGTGAAGTTCTCATGAAATTCGCTGTGGCAATAAATTTTCCAATGACAATCACATCACACCCATTCCAAAACTAGATGCAGCTATGATTCCTTCTGAAAGTCCATCAACAACAATTGAATTCCCAATTTTTTAGCCCATAAAGATGCTATCATCAATTCATCCAGAAATTTGAAAAGAAAAAATTACAGTGATCTACCCAGCTTGCAGAGGATTGAAAAAACCAACAACATTTTTTTTTTCTAGTAAAAACCAATAGAATAGAAAACACGCAAACTAGCAAACCCATGAAAAGTACGAGAACAAGAAAATGGGGCGAAAAGAAAATTAAAAAACAAAAAAAAAAGTCGGTTGGACCAACAAGAAGCAGAAATACCTGGAAAAGTGAAACCAACTCATTGATCTGAAAAATGAATGAAGCATACAAAACTTCCACTGCGAAATCAACAGCAGGCCTACAACCATGGTGAGAACATTCCTCATCAGCACAAACACAAACTCCTTGAGGAAGCACCCCCACCTTTCCACTGTAAATATAACCAAGCACCACCATTAAAGCATCAGGCCCAACCTCAAAATCCTTAGCCAACTCACCAATCTCAAACCTCTCCTTCCCTGAATTCTCCGCAAAAGCTTTCTGAAGAAAGGGACTACGACAGGCAAGTACGCACCGATGAACTGGAATCTCTCGTTTCCCAGCAATAATTCGGGCATCGGCACAAAACCCTAGATCAGAAGAGTGGAAGAGAGAGTCGAGGCATTCACTGAGCTTAGTTAGGGCAACAAGGTCAGGAGTGGTTTGCTGCAGGTAATCAGAAAAGACGGTGGTCTCGCCATTGGAGATACAGGAGCCCCCTCCATCCTGTGAAGGGGATGAGTGAGAAGCCATGAGAGAGAAAACGTAGAGAGAGATTGGAGCCCTAAGTTGCAGAAAGATTCATGATGGTGATGGTGATGATGATGAGCATTATGACCAGGTGTGATTGATTCTTGATAGTTGATTTCAGTTCGGAACCATACACAGGATAAGACATTAATTAATGGATTGCGTTTTTGTAAGGCGTAGGCTTTATAAAAACAAAAGGAAGAAGCAGTTTATATAAAGCCGAGGCTCTAAACAATCAAACTAGAGCTTACCTAAAAAACTTCTGAGGTTGTTTTGACGCACAAGTATCCTCAAATTGATCCTCTTGATATCAAGATGCATGAACATGATAAATATATGGATTTCGAGTTTTGGAAATAGTGTATCTTGTAAGGCATTTTTTATCATCAATTTTCAAGTTTTTATAAATTTGCTTGATCTACACTATTTTTTAAGCTTTAAATTTTATAATAAAAGATAAAAGTATATTTTAAGGCTATTGAATAAAATTTTTTTTTGATAGAACTTCTACTACTTTATTAAACTAAAATGAGATTACATAGTCAAATACAAGAATATCAGAAAGGAGAGAGCCCCTTCTCACTAGGGAATCAGCCAGAACATTAGCTTCCCCATAAACATGAACAAAAGAGAAAAAGAAAGGCTGAGCAAGGTCAATAATTTGAAGTAATAAATATTTGAATTCCCACGACAACTTCTGCTCTCCCTTACACCATTTGATGACATTCAAAGACTCTCTTTCAAGGACACAATAATGACCCAAATTTCTTTCCATAAAAATACGTAAATAAAAAAAACAGCTAATAATTCAGCATAATTAGTAATATGCACCCCTAAAAGACAAGCATAGGAGAAAACAACGGTCCCCTGCTAATCTCTAAGCACAACCCCAAATCCTGTTGGACCCGGATTACCTAAAGAGCTGCCGTCAAAGTTCAGTTTTAAAACCCCCATAGACGGGGGCATCCACCTTCCTTTAGGTCTACATTTAAAAAAGCCCAATTGAAATAACGGTTTTAAATTTCTCCTAACATCTACTTCCAAAATATCTTGGCCAAATTTAGTAATTGAAAGCTATTGCCAAATGCCATGTAAAATCTTATCCCAAACGACCTCAAAAGGTAAAACATATCCCATCAAACACTCGTCTATTTATTTCTTTCCAAATTTCCCATAAAATAACTCCTCTAGAGATTTGCTAAATGATAGCTCTTAATCTAAGCAAATTAAAAGATAAATTCAGCAATATACCTCTAACACTAGAAGGAATCACCTTTGCAAATCCAAACCGAGTAAAGAATCTCCTCCATATGCGATAGGTAAAAGAACAATGCATAAAAAGACGATCACCTGATTCCCTATCATTATTACACATCAGACAAATATTAGGCAGGATTTTCCCCCTCTTAATAAGGCTATCAATTGTGAACACCTTATTTTGAACAATCAATCATAAAAATCCTTGCACTTTCAGGGGTAATGGCCCTCCAAATGATAGCTAATTCAGGTCTTGACCAGCGCTACCTATCATGAAATAGAAGCTGGTACATCCACTTTACCGAGAAAACACCATCCTTATCAATCTCCCACACAATCTCATCTGAAGCATTTTGAGGGATATAAACCTCATCCAGCAGTTTGAGCAAATCAATAAATCGGGAGTTCGAGATCCTATTATAAGGAAGCTTAATATTCCAAAGAATGTGATCACCCCTACACTCATAAAAATCAGCAACTATACCATTTGAATTAGCCACTCTTTGAAAGAAATTAGGAAAAATAAGTTTCAAAGGAGCATCCCCAACCCATTTATAGTGCCAGAAAGAAATATTGTTACCATTGCCAATAGACCACCAAATGTCTCTTTGAATAAAAGCTTTTACAATTATGAATTGATTTTCACTAATGAGACAAGCCCTTAGTCCCCATTTTATTATTCACCCACATTTCAAACCTATCCACACCATACTTAAAAACAATTACCTGATACCAAAGATGATCTTTGCAAGTTAAACTCCTCTACCACCATTTACAAAGCAATGCTTGGTTGATTGTGATAATTTTCCTAATCCCAAGACCACTCTCTTCTCTAGATGTACACACCCTATCCCAAAGAAAAAGATGGAATCTCCTTCTCTCCACCGAGGATCCCCATAGAAAGTTTCTCATCATCATTTCAATCCTCCTTGCAATCGAGGAAGGAATTTGTAGGATTTACATTTGATAAATAGGTAAATTAGACAAACAAGCCTTTATCAATGTAATTCTACCTCTAAAAGAAAAATACTTAAACTTCCAAAGGTCTAATTTAACTTGAATACGTTACAGAATTTTATCCCAAACAACAATACGAAGACGATCATCCGAAATAGGCATACCCAGATAAATAATTGGGAACTTGTCAACCTTCTGGTGGTTTCTTTGGCACTATACAAACTGCACCCAAAACAAAATAAAGCCTCATCTCAAATCCTCCTCATAAATGAAACTTAAATCTCCATGATGGCTCAAAAATCAACTTTCGCCACCCACAATGAATTTCAAAGCTCAAAAAAATGGTATAGATCTTGCAGATCTATAAACACTTATTTTTAGAGCGCGATAGACGATCTAGATAATTTGTTACAATATACACTTTTTTAGAGCTTGAAATCCCTCCCCCCTTGTTTTTTTTTCACAACTATAATGTTGAAGCTAAAATGATCGATGTAAAATTTTTCTAAGGGTGCAGTTAGCATATGGATGCATCCGTAGGTATAGAGGTATATAATTTTATCATGGTATATAATTTTGATGTAAAATGTTATTAGGATTATCTCAAAATATTTTTTTATATCTAATTATAAAATTTTAAACTTAAAAAATGGTTAAAACCAAGTAGATCTATAAACCTATGAAAACCTTGAAAATGGATGGTGTAGATAATATGTTGTAAAATACACTATTTCTTATACTTAAAATCTTTTTATTTTTTATGGTCATACATCTTGATGTTGAGATGATCAATCGAAGGGTTTTTCAACATTAAAAATACGTTTTCCAGTGGATTTTTGATGTTCATTCGTAGTTCTACATATAAGGTTGCAACCGTATATAAACTTTTAGTTCTACATATAAAGTTGCAACCTTATATAAACATTTTCTTTTTTCTAATGCTTAAATTTTCGATGAGTTATGAAGTGAGGTTTTACTTATTTTGATAGGACTGCAACCTTATACAACCATTTTCTTTAATTATTCATGCATTAGAGTAAGTGGAGACATCATCCGGCATACATGGCGGGTGTTGCGACAAGGCAAAGCACCAAGTCAAAGGAGGGGCGGTGCACGAATCCGGTTTTTTTTGTTACACTGGAAATGACTGAAACTACTCTGAACTTTATTCAAAATGACCAATTCCTTTTGCCCTTTGGTTTTCATGTTGTCGTCATGGGATTACACTGTTGCTTATCATCCCCTGATTATCTAAAGAATGTAGAAGAGCATGTATACCATTTTATCTTGGGAGCATAGTTTACTTCTACTCCCTCGTTACATAACTTACTTGGGAGATATTTTTCAAGGGTACGGTTTGTATAGAGCTGAGGCTTTAAACAATCAAAGTGGAACCCCACCTTCATATGGTGTGGAGAAATATGGTTTCAATACTAAAAATCTTTGTAATAGCTTTAAAATATATTTTTATCTTTAATTATAAAATTTAAAACTTCAAAAATAGTACAGATCGAGCAAATCTATGAAAACTTGAAAAAATTAAAAATTAAAGGTCAAAAAGTACATTATAAGATGTACTCTTTCTAAAACTTGAAATCCATTTTTTTCTCATGTTGATGCATCTTGATGTCGAGATGATATGATGATATTTGGGCATCAAAACAACTTCTTTTAGTGAAATTTTTGAGATGGGCTCTAATTTGATTGTTTAGAGCCTCGGCTCTATATAAACTTTTTCCTTTTTTCAATATGAAATTTTGGTAACCAATGATTATTTTCAAAAAGCAAAATTTGAAATATGGGTTTTCTAACATTTAGATCTCATCCTGTAAAAAGCGGATGGTTTTTATTCAATTTTGAGATATTATTTTTTTCAAGTTTATAGAGAGTTAACAATTAGGAATTTTTTAATTGAAATTAATATATGTATTAAAGAGGTTATATCCCCAAAATTTAGTGTCTCAAGACTTATCCTAGTGGGATTTTACCTGAGAAAGTGAATAGACAGTATACTCCGGAGGGAGTAGACTATCTTTTGGCACGTATAATTTAAGTCCACATGGTCATATAAACAACTAACAACTATGACCAAGCACTTGATCACCGTCCAAAAAATAGTTCAAATGTGTATGGAGACTGGAGAGAATGCATAGTCTACTGTCCATTAGTCTGGTGGGACCCACTCATCTTGATCGGACGGTGGTAAGTTATAGATCATAACACTTTGCAGATGCCCTTTCATGGGATGAAATAATTGTCACAAGGCATTTTTTTTAAATACTAACTTGCATTTTCCCATGAACGCGTCTACAATGTACAATGATTTCCTTGGGCTTTACATCGCCTATAGAATTTCTCTTTTTTTTTCCCTTTTGGGTGTGGTTTCAATGAACTTGCATCCTTAAACTAAGCGGTATTTAAAAAACGCATCAGTGACTCGAATCAATTATACCCATATCCATTTCGGATCGGAGAAATCGGTAATTTTCGTTTCAAATTTTTTAAAACAATAATTCAAGAAAACATTGTTCTTTTTTTCTTGACTCGATAAAGAATCGGTGAAGAATCGATCGGACTAGGTGGAGAATCGTTGGAGTTGATGATTCTGTGAAAAAATTGACGAGTCTACCATTCTGAATCGACCAAATCCCAAATTTTTATTGGATCCGGGACAGTCATGATGATTTTTTATCCGGATCGCTAGATTCCAAATTAGGTCATTTTTTAATCACGGCCTTAAGCAATACCTCTAAAGTTTGTCATGACAAGGAATTTTTGGTGCTGAAATTGCGAATTGGTCAAATTTAAGTTTGTCTTAAAGCATAAAACAAAATGGAGTGGCTCATTCCCTTCCTTTTATAATGAAAAATGAGAATGAGTAATTCAAATGTCCCACGTCATCGTTGTTCACCACATGACCCGATCAATAGAGCAAGATGCCAACATCCTATTAAACGGTGCAGTTGGCATACGGATGCATCCGTAGGTGTAATGTGCACCTGCATACTACGGATGCATCCGTAGGTGTAGAGGTAAAGTGCACATTCAAATTTTGTCGTGGTATATAATTTGATGTAAAATATTTTTAGGATTATTTAAAAATCTATTTTTATATCTAATTATAAAATTTTAAATTTAAAAAGTAGTTAAAATCAAGTAGATTTATAAACATATGACAATCTTGAAAATAGATTGTGTAGATAATATGTTGTAAAATACACTATTTATGAGACTTAAAATATTTTTATTTTTCATAGTCATATATCTCGATGTCGAGATGTTCAATCAAATTTCAACATTAAAACGACCTTTTCCGATGGATTTTTGAAGGGCATCCATAATTCTACAGGTAGCATTCTTATATAAACTTTTTCCCCATTAAACTTTTTCCCCTATTAAATGTACTATATGTTTCACAATGGCATTATAATATTATTGTTATAATATTATTGTTATCAGGAACACATGGACCATGCGGGACCATCAATGTTTTTTAACTTTTCGTTTGGACAAAAATCTTAGGCTCTCCAACCATGGAATTAGTGGAGATGGTGTTTAATCCATCTTTTCATGAAACTCAAGAGGATTGGCTTCTAGTGTGCCATTCTTTTTATCAGTGTTCGGGAAATTTAAAAATATAAAAAAATCATAAAAAATAAGGAATTTGTGTTTAAAGTAAGATTAAGGAAAGGAAAATTGTTTCATGCGGCCTGGACCGCATTTCGACATATGCGATCTAGAAAGTGTAAAGCATCCTTTTTAAAGATGGATGCAAGTAGGTGTTCCATCTAAAAATAATGGAAACTAACGGTCCAAATGTTTTCTTACTAGAATTATCATTTCTAGTTTTTAAAATTTATTTATTTTTTCATATTCATGATATCCATGTTAGAAATTACCTGTCATTGAAAATTAAGTCTTAAAACCCATATCAAAAATAGATTTATTAAGGTGTCTGCATTTCTATATATGCGGGCTTGGCCGCATAGAAACTGGGTCCTTAAGCAAAAGACAACATGAGATTAAAAAACTAATGAAAAGAATAGATTTTAAAAAATCAATTTATGAAAGGGGGTATTTTTGAAATAATTTTAAAAAGATGGAAAAATATAAAAATAAATATTGACCAAACAAAAACTTGCCAAAATGAATTTCTTATTTTTAAGATTGTTTTTTATTTTTTATTTTTATTTTTTTAATATCTCCAAGTGGGACACACCCAACTTGATGAAATTTGGACCCACCGGCCCAGTACTCAGGGCTCGGACTGGCTGGCTCCATGGTTGTGGTGATAAAAATAATAAAATAAAATATTGAAAAAGCCTAAGTCCGGTTTACTTCCAAGTTTCAAACCAACTGACCCACATGCGGTGACATTTATCGACATATAGGAAAAGATCCAATCTCAAGTTTCACTTTTTCTGACCCTTAGATTTTGCCCTTTTAAGTGAGGGTGCGGTTTGTATAGAGCCGAGGCTCTAAACAATCAAATTAGAGCCCACTTTCAAATGGTGTCGAGAAATATAAGTCTTAAAAATATCTTAAGAATTTTTTATATCAAAATTATATTTATAATAAAATTTAGAGGTGTGCCTTAATTGGATTGTTTGAGGTTGCAACGTTATGCAAACCACACCCAAAAATTACTAGATGATTAATTTCAAATTTGAGTATTCTAACATGTAGATCTCGCTCTCTAAAAATTAGATTGTCCCCATTCAATCTCAAAGCCATTTTTTTTTTCAAGGGCATAGAAAATGCAATTAGGAAATTGTTTTCATCCATGAGATGAAAAGGTTACATCCCCAAAATTTGGATCCTAAAATTATTTCTAGGTGAGGTTTACCCGAGGGACTTAATAGATATTCTACTCTTCCGGGAGTAAAATATCTTTTAGCGTACTTTTTTCATGCAGGGCAACAATATCTACAAGCATCACTTTTCAAGAAAGTTTATGGGACTGTGATGGGGGCCGCTCTTAATTTTTGAAATATTTGGTCCGGAATGGTCATGACCATGAGATAGTGTTTTAAAAGTCGGATTGGTTTTATGATCATTAGAGGATTGATTATCGATTCGACCAATCCAACCCAATGTAAGATCGATGTGGAAAGATAACTAAACAGTTTAAAAAGTTACAAATCAAAGTAATCATGTGATTAGAGGTTACCTTGGAGTCGAATCAGTTTGTATAGCATGATTCAAATTCAAATTCCGATTTTTAAAACACTGCATGGAACCACTCATATAGAGAATTTGATTTTATGAGATTGACACCTTATATAAACTTTTTCCCTCTACGAGAGGAAAGTAATTTGTGCGATCATTGGATACACTTCTACAATAACATCCCTTGACATCCTCAACATCCATACTATAGATGGATGTCAATGTCAATGAATGGTGGTCCCACTCAAATTCAAAACTAAGGTGTTAAAATTGCATTAAATTTTTTTTTTTTTTCTTAAATTTTTTTTTTTTCATATTTATACTCATCATGGTTTAGGTTTCTTTAAAATTTTAGATCCAAAACCATCTTTAAAATGGATTTTGGAGAGAGAACTCATTTAAATAGAAGAGGCGGGGACCTCATAACAACCTTTTCCATTTTTTGTTTTTGACAAGAGTGGTAAATATTATTTAAATCATGGAGTCATTACAACCATGACAACAGATAAACTGAAAAAAACCAACATTAAAAGATAGAATGGGAAACCCTTAACGAGGGAAGGGATGCCTCCTTCTTAACAAGGTCATCTACCAAAGTATTAGCCTCTCTATATACATGGTTGAAGGTAATGTTGCTGGCAGCAGATAATTCTTTAATGTGCAACCAATATATCTCATACGCCAAGGTGTAATAGATAAGCAGTTACACTAGTCCCTCGCATTCTTAGAGTCCCCTTCCACAAATAGGGAATCCCCCAAGCTCATCTCCTTCCATAGCTTGATACCTTGTAGGACCGTTACCATTTCAACATAGTTCGTAGTGGCATCACCACACGGTCCTGCAAAATAGAAAGCAAAATTCCCACTTGAATCCTTGCATACTCTACCCACCCCAGCCCTACCTGGATTTCCCATAAAAGAGCCATCAACATTCAATTTAAAGCAAGCACTCAAAGGAGGCTGTCAATTGCTTCAAGGCCTCACCTTAAGAAATCTTAACGAGATTAATTGATCACGATTATCATCTACATCCATTTTTGAAATCCCCCATCCGTCTTCCGTAATTCTAAACCAATTCCATGTATTGAATAATATCTTATTCTTTAATGTTGCCAAATCCACTGCTATACCTTCGAAAGTCCTCCTATTTCTTTCAAGCCATACTACCCATAACAAGGAACCACGAAAAATATTCTAAAGAACTCCCCCAACCCTTGGAACTCCAACAATTTTCAATTGACTTACAATATGCCAAAAAAGATTCATAGAAAACCCAATTTTTTGTAAAGCCCAATACCAAAGTACAGAAGCAATCGGACAATGTAAAAACATGTGATCATGCGTTTCCTCATCATTTTTACATAAAAGGAAAACATTAACCATGGTCTTACCTCGTTTTCGCAAATTGTCTACTGGTAAGCATTTACTTTGTGCCAAAATCCAAATAAAAGCTTGCACTTTATGAGGGATTTTCCAACTCTATATATCTTTTAAAAAAGGCCGATTCCATCTTACACGATCATGTAACAAAATATCATATGCTACCATACTGAGAAGGCACCATCAGATTCCAACTCCCATATGGCATCATCCTCGTCAAAACTTGAGATGAAAAAATTCCCCAAGAAACTTTGCAATTCCAAATACTGATCAACAACAGCAATAGGTAATCTATTGTATAAGCAATTAACATTCCATACAGTTGACTACCCACTGCAACTCCCTACTTCATGCACTGTAGCTATCTGTTGCAACTTCTATGATAAATATCAAGGAAAAGTACTTTCAATGGGAGGTCAGATGCCCATTTGGAGTGCTAAAACAAAGGCATATCACCTTTACCCACCGTCCATCTTAAATGGCAAAGGAAAAAAGATCGCATAGACACTATTGTCATCCAAATGGTAGACTATCTACCAACATGACCTATTGCAACTATATTATAACATGGATCAACTACATATTTGGCTTTCAAGACATCAATCCAAAGATGGCCTTCCCTATTCAACAACCACCACCACCATTTCGCAATTAGAAATTGATTGACACGCTTTAATTTTTGAATCCCAAAACCCCCTCAGCCTTGGGTGTACAAATTCTATCCCAACTAACAAGATGATATCTCTTCGTTTCAGCATCAGATCCGTACAAAAAATCCCTCATCAACTTTTCCAATTTCTTGATGATATCTGTAGGTATGAGAAGCAATGACATTTGATAAATAGGGAGGTTAGAAAAAGAATACTTAATCAAAGTTACTCTCCCTCCTAACGAGAGATGTTTTTGATTTCCAAATATCAAGTTTAGAATTAGCTCTCTTAATCACTGAATCCCAAATCTCTTTAGGCAACCTAGGATCTGAAAGAGGCATACCCTAATATGTAATTAGAAAAGATTCAACTTTACATTGAAGCAATTATGCTGATGTTTCTACAACTTGAACACAACTCTTTGGTCACCTCGAGTGCTCGAAAACCCAACACTCGCGAAGAGAGGAAAATCTTCACCACCCTTCCGTCGCACTCTATCATTTTGCCAGTCAGCCCCCTTTGAGAGGATCTTCATGGAGAGGGATAATCGAACCCACATCGCAATTGCAAGCACGAGAGAGAAAATAGACCTTTTGAAAAGCCTGAAGAGAGTCCTCATCCAAACCGCGCTGTCAGACAACCGGAGGGTTTCGTTATTTTTCTAAGAGGGAGAACCACCCGGATGTGTTCCCCGAACCCCAAACAGCGAGATAAGTGTCTGAACATACCCCCGTCGTAAAATCTCTCTCGTTGTTAGTTCTTATCCGTACTCAAGAGAGCTCGCGTATGCGCAACCACGAATGTGAGATGCACGTAAACCCTCCGCAGTTGTTTGAGAGAGGATTTTCTCCCCCGCGCATGCATCACTGCATTTGTGCGAGGACCGAAAGGGAAAATTAGGCCCCGACCAACTAGCGAATCCACTGGGGACACACCACCTTATAGTTGGCTCGGGCTATTTTAAGGTAACAACTTCTCTTCTTTCTCTCTCTAAAATTGCAATGGGATTCCATTATTCCTCCTTTATCCAGATTGTGGATTTCTTCATCCCCATGTTTGAGACCCCATATGTGGTGGGCAGATCAGCTGATCCTACGTCCCCCTTTTCCTACTCAAGTGGACTGACTGGCCCTTCCATCTTAGTCCAACCTAGGAAAACGCGGGGCACGGGCGTTCAAAGCCCTTGTCCCTCCTCCTCCGGCATCAAAGGAAAATCCGTTGATGTTAACTGCATGGGTGGCACCACAATCGCCCCCTTGCATAAGCACCCTGTCATTGGCGGGCACCCCGCCAATCGCAAGCGTCGACGTGGTCCCTGGGCCACTACTACTCTTCGCTCGGTGGGTCCTAGTAAGACCACTGTCTCTGTAGGTAACCAAAAGATAACCCCACCTGTGTTGCATGCAGGCGTCGCTAGTGTTAGCATGTCAATGCACACACCACGCTCTGGCAAGTCCTACGCCAGTCCGTGCAAACTTACAATCACTGCGTACACATGCACCCGCATCATCACTGACAGGCTAACTATCACTGTGATGAGATAGGGCAAGCAACAACCCACCCTGGTCTCCTCATCTGCTTCGGGTTTCTTTAGACCTAGACTCAACACAGGTGGCCATAAGGCCACCCATGTCACGCATATTAATCCTGTAACTCGGGGCAGCCCAAGGGTTGTAACCAAACGAGACATGACTTTCAAAATAATTGAAAGTTCCACAAGCAAGTGCACATGCATGCTCGAGGCCTTAAGGCCTCTCAAACTAAACCGAGTATGTTTGCAATACTCAGCCTCCTGCTCCACAAGGGATTGGGCCTAGAACCATTCCAAACACCGCTGTGAATTGTGCACACACATGCAGGTCCAATGACGCTGTCCACAGTAAAGGGAAAGGAGCATTCATCACACCCCCGGCTGTCCCAAAGCCACTTGCTACATGGTACTCAAAGAAGTTCCCCTCAAGCACCATCCTCTCCACTCCTTCTTTTTTGCACGTGAGAGTTAGCCCTCGGGGCAGGGCTTGAGACAAGAGGACACCCTTAGTGATGACCAGTCAGCACCCCCCTCATTCGAATGGATCTAAGCTCCCGATGCCTACTATGAGCTCCCTTCTTCTCGGGTGCCATATGCTGCCCGAGTTGATCAACTTTGCCCGCGCCTCTGTGGAGAGCCAGTCGATAGGGAAACTAGAGTCGTATACAAAAAAACCAAGATACAAATAATAAAGTCAAGAACAATCAAGAACCCCAAAAAAATACAAAAAGTATAAAAGCATAGTTTTAATCTACTCAGAAGTCATCATTGGGATCCAAAAGCAGCTTGTTTCTTTTTTAGCATGGATCCAAAAAGCATAATCACTGAACTCATGTTTACACTAGGATTTGTACCGATCTCAAAGCGAGATCAACTCATATCTCTTGTGGAACGAGTTAATTTTAGAGATTAGTAGAGAGAGTGGGGTCACTCAAATTATTGGCTCAGAAACATTACACATGTATACAGATCAAGTCATTTTTTGAGTCCACTGGCAACACCAGCTCCAAATCTGTATATTAGATATTAAAAGCTTCCTAAAATTTAACTAAATCAAAGAATAAAGAAATATAAAAAATACAGTAAAACAGAAAAAGAAGAAGAAGAAATAAATAAAAATAAGAGAGAGAGAGAGAGAGAGAGAGAGAAGAAAAGAGAGAGAGAGAGAGAGAGTACACACACCTGAGAAACCCAGAGAGCGCCTGTACCAGGGCCGTGGGTTGATTTCCACCTTTTGATTTCTTCTCTTGCCTTCTTGTATATCTCTAATGTTTAGATCTAAAAGAACTTGTTCTTAGAATTGGATCTTGATTTTGAAGAGATTTTGGGAAGATTTGGGTTTAGGAGCTTTTATCGAAAACTTTCTATTTTTCTAAGGGTTTTAGGATTTCTCTTATTTTTTTAGGGTTTTTGGATGAATTTCCAATTTTATAGGCTTTCTAGGATTTATCCTAAATTTTGTAGTAGGTTTTCCTATTTATCTGTAATATTTTGAGATTTTTCTAAATATTTGAAAAAATGCTAGGGAGTTTCAATCTATTTTTTGGATGGATATTTTAGGATTTTAGATGGGGTGTTTATAGGTTTTCATTAGAGTTAGGGTTTAAATAATTTGATCTAATCTCCTAGTTCTGTTTGAATTGGGTTTAGGGCTCTTTTCATATTTTTTTGGAATAATCCTGACCACAAAACTGCCTCAAAATCCCATTTTTAAAAAGATAAGGGAGTCTAGGCCCATCGGGCCGCATGACACGTGGTGTGTCGTTGTGGCTTACGCGGCCCGTGCATGGGTGTTTTGGTCATTTTGACATGGTAAACTTCTCCAGGCCTTAATTTTGCATGGTAGGACCAATTTGAGTGATTCTTGAACTGTTGGAAATCTCTCGGGGCCTATGATGATTTGGGAGAGGCTTTGGGTGGTTTTGGGACAATTTAGCTAGGTCAAAGTATGCTAAGGTTCACTAGGGTATTTTTGTCAAAGTATGCTAGGGTTCCCTCCATCCATTCTCGAAGGAATGGATCTTCCTTTGGGTCTTCCTTAGAGGACAATTTAATTGAATCTCCTAGGCTTGGCTCCTTCATTTTTTATTGAATTACACTTTCGAGATTAAAGCATTCAACACTAATGTAGTATGAGATTAAGGCACTTTCGAGAAAATTTCATAGTGTAAGGAAAATGTATTTTCTTTTTTAGAAGCTTATAGCCTCTATTTATTTGATTAAGAAGATATGGCTACTTGTCCCCCAACTACAAAGCAAGGCCTAATATAGATATGGGAGCATGCACTTGGATTAGATGGGCAATACTGGTCCTGAATAATATTACATATATCACATATGTACATAGCCTCTCGTGTGGGCTGATCAAACAAATTACATGTATAAAAAAAATTGTAAAAATTAAAAACCCAACAGTAATCGAAATCAACATATACAACTGCAAATTGATAAATTACAGGACACCTTCAGCGACACAAAATAGTATTCCCAGCATGGCTTTCTCATGATACCTTCACAAAAATCCAGAAAGCCAATCTTGTATCCAAGCTCCACCCCTCTCTCTCTCACACACACACATGCACAAACACACACTCATGCGCAAAACGTACACAACCGTACACTATTGTACAACAATCTCTGCTACAACACCTGCACTAGTTAGAAGGGAAGGTATCAATGGATCACAAAGAAGTCAATCATAGCTTGCTAATGTTGAAGCACATGCGCATGGCTTCATCGATGGAGGCAGCCATGCAGATAATGAGCACGAAGACATGGCAGATCTATTTTCCTCCTGGTCCTTGTTGAAGGCCCTTTGGATCATCTCTTGGACCTCTACGTATCGCTTCCTCTTCTTCGTCTGCTCCTCGCTTGTGCCTTTCTGAAGGAAAGCAAGTTCCCAAACATACGTATCATTCATAATCTTGTTCAGCTCAGCCGAACAATGAGGAAAGTAGCGCTTCCCCAGCTCAACTGGTTAAACAATCCAATGTCGTCACCATCTCTTCTTAGATTTATAACCAAACCTTAAGAATGCTACAATGCATGGGATTGCCTCTTGGCTTTGTCCAAGTCCTAAGAGCCCCACAAATGTCCAAGATCCAAATCACAGATTATCCAAAAATCACAAAAGAGGAAATTTATAATGATTAGATATTATACTTTGACCATGGGCAATCGAATAATTGCATAAGTTATCAACTCTTTTTCTAGAAAAATTTGCCAGAGGTTACCTTCTGTGTTTTCTAGTTATGACAATGGAAAGCTCCACATTCTTTTTTTAAAGTGCTCCATATTGTTGTTTTCGCTAAACCGAGGGTTCAAAGTGTTGGGGAATATTGACCAAGATCAATGTTCAGAAAATCAACTCAGCGCCTTGGCCGAGGCCAACTCATTTTCCTTTTAAATCATTTTTCTTTTAAAGAAGAGAAAGATAAAACATTGTTATATATAATATGAGCACTACCTTTATTAATCAGTTAGTGAGTAGCATGCTGGTTAGGTCGCCCCCACATCAAGGGATCTCTACACAAGAGATCATGAGTTTCATTCTTAAAAAATGACGGTCTTTGTTCCCATCATATAGAAAAAAATGACGGTCGTTAAAAGTGGTGTTCGAACCCTTCCCATCATATAAAAACATGGCGGTCTTTAGAAGTGGTGTTCGAACCCCTACCACATTAAAACATGTGTGAGCACTAACCGTGAAGCCATTCAAACACATTTGAGTTTAATTAGACGTATTAATATGATTGAACTTTTAAAAAAGGCCGATCCGAGTGGCCTCGGCCAAGTCTCAAAACGTTGACCAAGATATGGCGCAGTTATGTCGCTAACACCAAAATATATCAACGGGTGAGCCATGTTGAGGATCCACATTTATTAGCAACAACTGATGTACTCTAATATCAGACGAATTTGAGAATTTAGCATAGTTTTCAATGGCCATATCTCGCATAGTACATCCATCAACCTGCCTCATTTCTAGCCACAAATAGAGCTTCAAATCCCACCAATACATTTCATCTGATCTCCTATTTGTCTTCTCTCTAATATACTTAAGTTATTGGTTGTCATGTGGAGAAAGAAATGAAATACAAAGAAAAGATATGCATGAGTTCTTGACTTCTTTCATATGATAACAATTTCTCCCAATATTGACTATAAAAGAATTGATCACAACGGGGAGGGACTTGAATCTCAATTAATTGCAAAGAAACACATCAAGACTATTTCTATAGGGACTGTGTACTATGAGACCATTTATTTTTTATACAAGAAGGTCACAATTCCTACTAGACATTAAATGTCAAATTGGATGACTTGAGGTATGTCACAAAGTTTGAGAATTTTTGAAATTTTTTTTTCTGAACTTTGAGTCTAGTCAATGATAGACTCACAACCACCCGATTTGAAATAGGATGGATGAGAGTGATTGTGACCTCCTTTTTCAAACTTCAAACCATGCCCAAATCTGCATTTTTACTTTTGAACAAGAAGTTTCATCTTGGCAACCGAGTAAGCCAGTAGAATACCAGGTCCCATCCAATGATGGGCAAGGTTCGGTCTACTATCTATTGTAGACTACTTTTACCGATTCATTCCTTCTTTTGAAAACAATCATTTGGCCAGTAAATTTGGTGAAATCTAGAAGCAAACCATACTGGAATCCTGGACCAAAAGTAGGAGAATACCATAATGTATATAACATGGAAGGGCCACTAGTAGTTATCTGTTCTAGAGAGGGCTTTCATTTTAGATAGATACTCCTTCTTGATCTTGAAAGGAGAGTCATTCAAGTCCACCGCTGTCATCACCACCCTTGATGCAAACTTGAAGGTACCAGCCAAAAGAACGTCTGATGTACCCTCCAACTGTGCAATCTCCATTGCAACTTGTGCTTCCATTGGGTATAAAAACTTTCCCAGACCAACTGCATCAATCTTACAAACATATTTAAGAAATCTGACTGAAAGAAAGAGAATGAAACTTGGGCAGACTGAGTCCTATAGTTGATGATGAAGATTGGGTCTTCTACTTTCCATTGAGCTATGTATGAAGCAGTCAATGTAATTAAATAGTTCAGTTGTGTATTTTTGGTAGCATTTAGAACAACTTCAAACATACAGTGGGGATAGAGAGTCAACTAAATAGTTCAGAACAATCAACAGTGCAGCTTAGCAAAAAGAATAATGAACAGTGCACATAAATGCAGTCATGCAATTATATATGAAAATATATTGATAAAAGATGACATGACTGGAAACATTTATATTGACATTATCAACAACATGGTTCACAGCCAAATCACCACATATGCATATGGTCAGAAGTGTTGTTACTAATCCAGCTGCTTTGAGCACCTTGGATACATCCATGATTGCGGCCACTGTCAGAATAAAGGAGAAAGGAAACAGAATGAGTGAGTTCTATTCAGGTTACACCGAATGGGAAAAGACAGTCAATGCATTCAAAGGTATATATGTTATCCAACTAAGACTTTGCCTATAGGATCTAAGATCGAACGAGTTACATGAACAATATCCACTCCAGCTCTATGGCTATTGTCCATGACAAAAACACTTCTAACAAACACATATTTCAGGGAATACCGATAATCTTCCTTTATCAGATGCCAAAAACAGTTTTGATTATTCACCCTACATTCAATCCTCTGACATGTATTGATATGCCCATTACACAACTCCTGTTCATGCCAACGTTATGCAGTTCATGGGCGTCTCCTAAAATATTTTCGGAACATCATGCGTTAGAAACACATTGACATATATGACACCTTCCAACACTATCCAAACTGTCGGAAGAGCATGTTTAACTTCCATTGATACCTCTCACAAAGAATATTTCCCTAAATCGTTGAGTTGTGCAGTGCTTAGATTCGAGGGACTCAATATATCAAGCATGCAGGAAAGGAAATTGAAAAGAAAGAAATTTCAGTTGTAAATCTAACACAAAACTTATTTCTGTAGAAAAGTAATGACATGCAAACACTATCATTTTTTAATGTCCAAGAAAATGAAAACAATGAAAAGCAAATAACTTACATATGAAAAATAGCAATAGAGATGACATATAACAAGTCAGAGATCGATTGAAGGTCTGGCATACCTCTAGTTTCAAGGTATATCAAGTTCTTACGCAGATCGTCACCTGCCATAGCAAGAAAAGCAGAAGCTTCCTCAGGTAAAGGATCCATTCTCTCTGCTTGCTCCAATATCTCTACGCACAACCTTTCCTTAGGAGAAGCTTCTGCCTCTCTTGTGAACCTAGAAAAATGTTGCTAAACGCTGCTAATGGGACCCCCAAAATATTGGCTTGAATGTTGAAGTTTGAACAAATCAGCATCAAATTATCATCATCATCCGTGCCTTATCCCAACTATTTGGGGTTGGCTCTACGAATCTTGTTCAGCTATTCTGTTCTATCAAGGGCCATACCCTCAATAAAATCATAAGTCACCATATATTTTCTCAATACTTCCGTCCATATCCTTTTGCACATTCCCCTTGCCATTTTAGAGTCTTCTACTTGAACTAAATCGCACCTCCTAACCGGCATTGTATTAGACCTCCGTTATATAAGGCCAGCCTACCAACGTCGACTTTCCCTCATTTTATTGTCCATTGAAGCCACCCCTAAGTCCCCTCGAATATATTCATTTTGAATTCTATCGTTTCTTGACTTGTCACTCATCCATCTCAACATCTTCATTTCAACTACATTCATTCTATGGGTATGTTGTTTTTGGACTGTTAAAAATTTATTTATAGTAAAGCATGGTTGGTCTTACGGCTGTCAGATAGAACTTTCTGTTCAATTTTATTGGTATGTGGTGATTATAGAAAGCTCTAGATGCACATCTCTACTGTGCCCACCCATGTCTAATTTTATGTTTGACATCTTCCTCAGTTTCTCTATTGTTCTAGATTAGACCCAAGATATCGAAAATAATTTCTTTTAGGTGTTTTTTAGCTATCAATCTTAACTACTTCTTTGTTTCTACTCCTATTATTACTAAACTTATATTTCATATATTTGAACCATCTCAATTATGTTACTCTTTTTCTGACATAAACATTTAGTTGAATAGTGTTAGGATAAAAAGGAGGTTTATTCCAATATTTTATGATAAATGAATGATGACATAAAAACATCTCAAGGGAGTGCAGTATAAATTTGCTTGGATTACAAAAAATACAAACCTTGGAAAAAGTTTCTAATGCTCTTTTGCACGGTTAAAAATATAAGATGGAGAAAACATGATAGAGATCATAACAAAAAGAGCCACCAAAATTCCACTGTATAATGAGATTATCAGCATTTTTAGCTCATGGAAGAACTGAAGGAACTTTTCGATTTCAGGTTCCAGGAGAGATAAATCCATTGGATGAAATGTTGGAGGAGTTTTCAATTCCAAACTCCGTTGCGGAATAAAGAACCCTTCTTCTTGCCACCACAAATGGGATGCAATGCATAAATAAATCCACGCACAGTCAACCTAAATTTTGTCTAAGATCACGCAAGTTTGTATGAAATTTTTTTCGTGAAAATATTTTCATCTGAAAAAACTCTCCCAAAGTTTACAATAAAAATGGACCGACCAATTGGTATGAAAAAAATTGCCGTACCTAATTACTTGGTGAAGTTCTTTCGTATTTTTTCACAGGAGCCAAATATGCCCTAAGAATAATGTCCTACGAGCAAGGGTATGTCATATTTTTCCGAAAACATAGCATCGACACAGTTGGATGCTCTGTAACAATGTTCATAAATTGGTCAATTCATGAATTGGGGTTAAACTTATTTTCCTCAGTAAGTGGGGGAGCAAAGTGGGACTTTCTAATGAATAGCTGGATATAATCTTTGCTATGAATTATTAGGGAATTAGTTAATTAAGAACAGGATTTACTCATGAATAACCGGCGAGTCCAAACCTTGTATTCATTCTTGAAGCTATATTGGTCCCAATAATGAAGCTATTATCATCATTATTATCCGAGCTCTATCCGATAATGGACCTATGATGCCATTATTATGCTCATATATTTGCCATGGTAAGTCAACATGAAGACCCATATGTTGCTTTTGCCAATCACAAGTTTGTGGAGTCCAACATCATTAAATAAAGGACCCAGTTTTTATGCGGCCAGGCCGTAGAAATGCGGGTCTCTTAATAAATCTATTTTTGAAATGAATTTTAAGATTTAATTGTTAAGGACATATAATCTCTAACATGGAGATCATGAATATGAAAAAATAAATAAATTTTAAAAACTAGAAATAATAATTTTAGTAAGAAAACATTTGGGCCATTAGTTTCCATTGTTTTTAGATGGACAACTACTTGCATCCATCTTTAAGAAGGATGCTTTACACTTTTTGGACCGCATATGTAGAAATGTGGTTTAGCCCGCATGAAACAATTTTCCTTAAAAAAATGCATTACTTTTTGTTTAAAGATCATTCAAATCAAAATAAAAAAAAGCATTATTTTTTGTTTGAAAATTATTTTAAAAGGTAACTTGATCACTAAGAAAGGGTAAATTATAAATTTTTATAAAAGTACAATAATATTTTGGAAGTTAGTGTTCTAGAATTTTATTTGTAGAGCACACTTATTTTTTAGTAAAAATTTCAACTCTACCCCTTATGGAGATAACAAAAGTACCCTTTATCTTTAAGTGATATTCATAAAAACACTCTTATTTGATGAACAAATTATCACAAAAAGTCAAGTAAATCCACATTTTTCAACTCAGTCTATCATTAATCTTTGTAATTTGAAAATTTGAATGGTTGTGAATTGTAA
>NW_006499912.1:1436437-1455229 GCF_000471905.2 Amborella trichopoda | reverse complement strand
TTTTATCTATGGTATATAATTTTGTATGTAAAATATCCTTAGGATTATCTCAAAATCTATTTTTATATCTAATTATAAAATTTTAAATTTAAAAAATGGTTAAAATCAAGTAGATCTATAAACATATGAAAATCTTGAAAATGGACGGTGTAGATAATATGTTGTAAAATGTACTATTTCTAAGACTTAAAATCTTTTTATTTTTCATAATCATACATCTCGATGTCGAGATGATCAATCAAAGAGTTTTTCAACATTAAAACTACCTTTTCCGATAGATTTTTGAGGGGCATCCGTAGTTCTACATTATAAGGTTGCATCCTTATATAAACTTTTTCCTTTTTATAAACATATTAATGATTTTTGTAATGAAGATTATATATAAATAAAATATTAGATTCAAAATACATCTCAAAAATAGATAATGGAGAGATGACTCATATCTACATATGAGGCAAGCAACACATATAAATCGTGTCCATCATAATATGACCATAGTAACAAATTAACAAGTATGACTAAGTGGTTTATAACCGTCAAATGAATTGATTGAATGGCGATGTAGAGAACTCATGGTGGACTGTTTGTTAGTCTACTGGAACCCACTCCTCGTCATCACCGCTCAATTCATAGATGGAATAGTGATATGGTTATTGGTTATGATAACCACATGGTCTTGAGATTTTGATGACCATTTGGATCGATGGTTGTTTATGATCGTATGATCATATTTGTAATAAAATACTTATGTCACATTGCTTTCCGTGAACTCGTATCTATCGATTATTTTTAGGAAAATACTTATATAAGTTTACAACCTTATACTATTGAAGTAAGAGGCATCTCAAAAATCCTCTAGAAGAGAGTGTTTCTATGTCAGAGAAGTCTTGAATTGATCTTCTCAACCTCGAGATATGTGGATATAAAGAAAGAATAGAATTTTAAGTCCTAAATAGTGGATCTTGTAACAAGTTATCTGGACCATCTATTATCAAGATTATCAAGGGTTTATAGAACACTCAATTTGTAATATTTTTGAAATTTTAAAGTTTGTAATTAAGGATAAAAATAGATTTTGAATCCATTCTAACGTTTCCAATACCAGAACTACATCCCCCAGCCAATTTTAGAGGTGCTCCTTGCTTCTACACTAAAAGGACGGCGCCTAATAGAAACCTCACTCTTGTTCTTATCAAAATTTACACGTCCCTCTAAAATTTTGAACTTTGCTCGTTGAATGCCTTTGAACTTTCGGCCTATTGAGATGAATAATAAGGATCAGTGTTTTAAAACGTAGATTAGTGGGGCAAATCTTTCACTCATAGATCCATGTTGGATCGCTGGATTGACGATCTAAATTGGTTTGAATTGGTGATCCAAAAATATTAAAAATAAATAAAATAAAATAAAGATTAAAATTGGAGATTATATGATGGGGATTTAAGGGGACTTAAGAATACATTAAATATATTTGAAAAGATATACATATATAATTGGGGGTTTTTAGGTCGTTCCCATCCAGATCAGTGTTCCACATTGGAAATCACCATATTTTAAAATACTAATAATGATTTTGTCAATCACAGTTGAATAAAATGACGGGGGAATTGGACAAATTTAATTTATGTTTCAAAATATTTTTCCACATGGTTTACAACTTGCAATTTGGTGTGAAAGCACAAAAGGCAATCTTAAAGTGTAGAATTAAAGATGCACCTCAAAAATCCATTATAAATGATTGTTTGGATTATGGAAAACCCTTTAATTGATCATCTCAGCATGGAGATGTCTGAATATGAAAAGGGAAAACGATTTCCAGTCCTCGAAATAGTGTATCTTGCAATACATTATCTGGAACATCCATATTCAATATTTTAATGTGTTTATAGATCTAATTGATTTGAACCCTTTTTAGAGTTTAAAATTTTATAATTAGAGATGGAAATATATTATCAAGACATCCTAAGAATTTTTTATATCAAAATTATATTTATGATAAAA
The DNA here is from genome assembly GCF_000471905.2 of Amborella trichopoda. The sequence continues at coordinate 1,453,228 of NW_006499912.1, read as the reverse complement.
TTTAAAGGTGCGCCTTAACCGGACATTTGAAGGTTGCAACCTTATGCAAACCACACCCTTTTATAAATGAAAATGGAAGAGAAAAAAAAAGAAAAAAAAAAAAAATGATAAGATGTGCACCATATGCTTTATCAATAAAGCAAGAGGCCACATCCAAAGGAAAATAATTATTAAAATGCACCTATATGTTTGAAAATGTCATTATAATATTTTATTTTCAATTAAGAATTTTGGTAATCTCTCCACCTTAACCTTGTTTGAGTGTGCGTACATCCTTTTCAAAGACTCCTTTCAACGAAAATGCATAAAACATGGACTCCATGGTTGGAGAGCCTAATATTTGTCCAAACAAAAAGTTAAAACATCGAGGGTCTCGCCTAATATGGTCAACATGTTCCTGATAAGAACTCGATCCAATGCAATCTTTCCCGGAGTTCGATTTCAAATCATCCTATACAAACAGGATTGGGGGCAATTTGCCTTCACAAAAGCTGAGAATCACATGGTTTCTTTGATGCTCAAATTTTTAAAATTTTTACTTATCCATCTCAGCGTAGGAAAAATCAGGCGGCTATAATTCTAACCGTCCGATTAATCGGTTTAGTCTGGTTATAGTGATCCAGTCGGGTATTTTTAATTTTTTTAAAAATAATTATATAAAATTTTTAAAAATAAGGGATTTTGTTTGTAATGTATTTTTAAAATTTTTCATCATTTTGACAAAGATTGGAAGTTATTTTGGCCATTAATATTTATTTTTACATTTTTCTATCTTACTTTAAAATATCAAAAATACTATTGGGCACAAATCAATTCTTTTAAAAATATATTTTTTCGTTAATTTTTAACTAAATTTGGATATTTTTTGTTTAATTATGTTTTAAATATACTGTTCATAGTTCTTTAGATTTTTTATTTATATACTGTTCATATTTTATTAAATTTTTTTATTTATTTTGTTAGGTTGGTAGGTTGAATTGGTCGGTTGAACCGCTTCTGACCCATGTTCAGTTAACTGTTCCGATTTGAGTTTTTCTACACTGATCCATCAGCACCCGATCCTATTTGGTCGAATCTCTAATGATCAGAAAATCAATCCGATTTTTAAAACACCGTCTCAAGGTTATGACCATCCCGGAACAAAGATTTCTACTTTCCCCCATCACTTTCCAAAACATTTAATTAACATGTAGATATTGTGGTCCTCCATGAAAAAAAGCAAAAAAAATGAAAAATCTCTTGTGGATGTTTCGATGAAAAGCAGTGTTGTTTTTGGACGGAAGTGAGGAAGGCATTACTATCATATTTGCGTCTATCACAAGCAATTAATTAATGTTAAATGGGGCAAATGCCATGTTTTTCTTCCATTTAAAAATTAATTAAATGAGACAACTACGATGTCTTTTTCCATATTTCTGGTGGGTCCGGAGCATTGTTTACTCTTACTCCTTTGGTCAGATGACCCACTTGGGAAGATTTATTCATTATGAAATTTTGGTATCTACCTTAGAATCCCCATATGATTATTCTCATAAAATAAAATTGAAATTTTAGTTTTCTTACACTTAGATTGTGCTCTATAAAAAGTAGACTGTTTCATTCAACCTTGAGACAATATTGTTTCAAGTGCTTAGAAGGTACAATTAAGAAATTGTTTTATTAAGGTTAAAGATGTTATATCCTCAAAATTTGAGGCCCCGAACTAATCCTAGGTGAGGTTTTTATCAGAAAGGGGAATGGGTGTTTTGGCCATGTTCTCATGCTTGTAGGGTGTGTTTATGAAATGAATAGGGTCAATTTTTTATTTTTCAAAAGGCGAGGGAAATAAGTGTACCGAAAACAAGTCCACGGACAATTCTTTATTTTAGGGAGTCCATGGGATACTTGTGGACCCAAGGGTGTTTGGAGTCCATGGAATACTTGTGAACCCAAGGGTGTTTGTAGGTTTATATATCTACTTGGGGAAATTTACATCATTTTCCCTTAGTTTTCTCACGTTAGTTTATTCATTTAGAGGTCGTTTGGATACCTGAAAATATATTGTCTGTGAAATATATTACTGACGTAATGCATGACCTAGAAATAGATTGTTACTGTTTGGGCAGTATTTAGATGCAATCTAGAAATAAATTGCTAGTGTTTGGCTATGTCTGGAAGAAATATGAGAAATACATTGCCAATATTTTACAAGCACTTACTTATAAACTATTATTTCTTGTTTTTTTTGTCACAAAATTCTACAGAAATGCAGAATTAATGTCATCATCACACCATTGCAAAAAGATTTTCTAATAATAATATTATCACCATTCTAGAGAGAGAGAGAGAGAGAGAGAGAGAGAGAGAGAGAGAGATAAGTGTATTAATAATCACATTACCAAAAATAGAGTGAGTTCAAAATGTTGTTCCTAATCATCACCATTTTAGAGAGCAAATGAGAACGTCAAATAAAATTGTCATTGTTCCAACCAGATGTATTAATGTTATCATATATATAGAAACTGATAGAGAAGTTCATCATCATCCGCCAAAAGACATAGATATAATGTATGTGTATGTTAGAGAGTAAGTATAACAATTCGACAACAAAAATTCCCAAGTCCAAAAACCATCTCGGTCAAATAAAGAGAGAGAGGAACATAAATAAAAAAAGTGTGGATTTCACTCCAATTTACATGTCACCAACTTCTTGAAAATATTTCGAGTTAATCCAAAACACCGGCTCTTTTTCAGTCATTTACAAGAATCCCTCACTAATATTTATGTCGACCATCATTTCATTATATGCTCGCATGAAGACGGGTCGATCAAGGTCGTGAACCTGTTTAAGAGCTCAGTAGACCTATTGTATATGTGGGTTTGCTGCTGGTTTCCTCAACTATACAATTGTAGTACCAATTTCTTTCACGGCTACACCTATTGACTCCACAGTATCAACCGTGTTTTTTTTTTTCTTCTTTGATGGCATAACCGATGTTGATTTCTCAAATGAATTGGTGGTTATTCCATTCGTCCTTGATTGGACCGGTGTCTCTGGGAAGTCCTCATCACCTATGTCCTCAACGCCATCTATATCATCTAAGCCTATAATTGTCTCTTGAACATCCTCAACATCCTTATCAATGTCCCTCTCTAGTTGTGTTGCCGTCTTGGCAGCAGCATCCTCGCCAAAATCATTGCCGACAAATATACTCAGCTCCTTCTACTATTCAAAGGACTTCCCTTTGAAGTTCTTTGCAAGTGGATTAGACTGCACGATTAATATGATATGCATTAACTTAAATAACTAATTTATATTTGTTTCAAAATAATAAAAAATTAGATAGATGAGAAATATACGCATACCATTACATAGTCATCTCATAAAGATTCATCGATAATAACTATACGTGATTCTTCATTCCATCAAAAGCCACTTTGATCCTTCATTTTTTTGACAATCTTGTAGTTCTTTGACTACGTTCTAAGTTTATTTTTAAAAGCAATCATTCTCAAATTCATTCCAAGATTAGCATTGAACTTCTGCTCAATTGCACTTCATTGCTCATTTTAAAACCTGATTCAGGCTTCTTAATGAGCAAGCATTGCTCAACAAGTAGTTCTGACAAAATTATCTCCATTTTTTAAATCCATTTAAGTTTCCTCACTATCTTGAGATTTGACCGAGTCATTGGAATTTCATTCGTCATGTCTAACATGAATTATCAAATATCATTATCACATCAACTATTAAAAAAAATTTACATGGAATGTATTCATCTAATATAGCAATATAAAATACAATTACAAAACAAAGTTATGCATAAAAAAAATAGAAATTTTTAATAGATTTAGAAAGGTCACTCTTAGGAATGGAACTCTTGACGTCATGGGCCAACCTGACCACCTAGGTCGAAAGGCTACTCCTAGTATCAAACATATTCTTAATAATGCATTTCTAGAGTTATTTCCTATGAATTCAAATGCATAGCAGTAAAAATAAATATCCCCAACATTCTATTATCAACTTTCCTATTTCTTAGTAACCTAGAACTCTTTTTGCATGGGATATTATAAAGTCATAGATGGTTTAGAAAATCTCAACCCGTGGCCAACATGAATCACCTCTTTGAACAATTACCAAAAATTAGAAACACTTGAAATTCCCAACATAGATACTTTAAATAGAAATCCAAAAAAGTTGCTGCAGTAATGAAAATCCTTGTACACAAAATCAGAAAAACACATCTAATTTGTCCACATCAGAAATCAGCCTTTTCAACAACATACACATCTACCCTATTAGCCATGCTCCAAAGCAACCTAATAAGGCTGGCTACTAAATTAGTGTGCTTCAAAGCTTTCTTTTCATACTCAAGTCGAACTATGGGAGGGTGGGACCAGCTCAAATGGGGTATCATCTAGGAAGAGAGCCCTCTATTACATCCAGATGAGTCGCACACAATCTTAAACATAACCCCGATTGTTTCAAACTGGTTTAGAGACTATGTGATCAAACACTTTCTCCACTCAAGTCATTTGGTTACAAAAAATGCGACTACACATTCTAAACAAATACTCCAGATCATAGCTAGGACCATTAGCCACCACATGAAAAGCCCCGAGGTCTCTAGTTCGATAACATATCATAACATTCAAGCCATAAATTTTCTTGTCAGCATCTATCTCAGACATGTATGCCAAGCTAGTTTCAAGAACTTCAGTAGAGAATTGAGAGTAATGGCTTTTGTCATGAAACAACTACTTGATATTCAAATGAAAGTTAGAAAACTGATTTTCATGTCAATGAATTAGCGGTTATTAGAGTAGATATTACTTAATTTCAAGGCTTGAAAATGTATGTCCATTCTCGTGAAATAATGAAGATAACAGGTCTTATATATAGCAATGTCAAATACAATCATAAAGCTAAGTTATACATGTGCAAAATAGAAATTTGCATAGATTGAAAATAGTCATAATGTCTAGCAGAAAAACATAAAGCAAAATCAAGTTTACCTCCCATAAAGTTTTTCTCATGAATTCATCTCAATTAGAAAAATTAAAATTATGAGCTTCAGTTAAGACGACTCCTATAATCTGTCCACATCCGAATCGCAAGGTCATCTCTGAACTTAGACCACTCATCTCTCTCCCTTTGACTCCTCCCAAATACTTACGACTCTAGAACTTCTACTAATGGTGACTGGTTTTGATAAGTTATTAGATCTTCATGATAAGGTCACCGCCTTCACTTATAATGAAATTGTGTAAAATACAGCATGCAACAACTATCTTGACTTGTGTTTTGATTGAATAGGTAGTAGCCACTTTCAAGATAGGGAAACATGCCTTCAAAACTCTAAAAACAAGTTCAATGGCATTTTTGAGTGAGGAATGTAGTTTATTAAACAATTCCTTGTAGTTCTGTGATCTTTCTCTACCACGACTATAGTCATTCAAATGGTAACGAGTCATACGATAAGGGGCGAGAAATCCTTAAACATTAAGGTACCCAGCATCCACAAGGTAGTATTTTCATACAAAATGAATATTAATTGAAGTTAAGATCAATTGGTAATATATTGTTATGTGAACAAAAATAGTATCAAAGATAGATTCGAATTACTATTGGAAACTACAAGAGCATCATCACAGGAGAGTGATGATTGCAAAACACGAGAATCAGCAGTAGAGCCTTCCCATCCAGCAAGAATATATTGGAACTAAAGGTTAAATTAGCAAATGGCCATCACATTTTGTGATGTAAAACCCTTTCTATTACGATTTTGTTTTTAGACTAGTCCGAATAGTTGCTAAGATATGAGTGCCATCAATGGCTCCAACACAATCATATTATTGACAAGCAATTATTAGAAACAACTTTTTTATGTTGAAGAATTAGAAACTTGTTGATAAGAGTTTTAAATTTACCCATTGTATTTTCAAAACAATCAGAAGTTTGTCTTTTAAATAAATTCGAAACAATTGTCTTAAAAGTGTTGTTTGCCTAGAATCAGAACAATAAGAAGTGTGTCTTTTAAATAAATTCGAAATAACTGTCTTAGAAATTTACCCATTGGATTTCCAGAACAATCAGAACTTAAAATTGGTTATTGATAATCCCTAGAACCTATTTAATAGCAAAACCCTATTAGACGTGGGTACTATCTATAACAAAACAAACTTTAACTGTAAAACCCTATCTAGGTTTTAGAGAGAGACCAATGAAACTCCAACCACAATGTTTAGAGATGGACCAAAATCATCTCAAAGTTGTAGAGAGAGATTAAAACCCATCAAAATATTTAACATTATCCAAAAACATCACAAAAATTTTTGTGATAACATACTTTCCATAGAATGCTATAGCAATTATTAATCAATTTATACATCACAATCCTGACCCACATACAATAAAACAATTCAACAAGTAAAAAATTACATAAATTTGCAATAGCACACCTTCCATAGAATGCTTTAACTGTTAGTAATCAATGGATACATTACAATCATGACCCACAAACAGCTAGTGATGCACAATAACATGAAGAGATATTCATTTGCTGATATTTGGCTTTAGCAGTTGATCAACAACCTAAGACCCCTTATTCAAAACGCTTCATTAGGGCTTTTACAGATCATTATCTTAGGAACATTTTGAGATAAACATAAATGAAATAGATGAAATTGAGACAAATAAACATTTTCAATCTTGAGTTAAAAAAACATTTGAAAATTTGGAAGTTTGATTTTTTATATTGCTTATTGTTCCAATTTATAATAGGGTTGTTAGCTTGTGTTAAGATTTGAGGGAGAATAACAAAGAATCGAAAGTCAAAATTTTGAGAGCTAAGAACTAACTGGTTTTGGATTTTGTTGCTTCTGATATACACCAAAAAGATACCTTGTGAAAACAGTGGAGATGCTCCTAATTCTCTATCTTTCTAGATTACCAGTTGGAAAAAAATCGTAAAAATATGAGAGAGAGAGAGAGCTTAGAAAGAGAAATGACACATCTTATGGTAGAAAGAGAGAGAGATACAAATGACCCCTTAGGGGCTTAATATGAGAGAGACATGGAGAAGAGAGAGAGGGGGGTGGTAGGCTTACCAGGTTGAGAGGGAAAATGGTGAGCATGAGAGACAGAGGGAGGTGGTAGGCTTACCAGGTGGAGAGGGAAAATGGCGAGCATGAGAGAGGGAGAAAAGTTTTGGCGAGAGTAGCCGCGCGCATAAACAATTAACCATCGCACCCCGTAATTGATTTATTAACTATCTTGTGTGTAATAGTTTTCACAGTATTTGGGAAAATGACGTGTAATCTATTTTCATTTCCTTACCCTTTAGGTGTATTCATATTTGGTGGCTTTGTTTATCTTGGTGATAATCGAACTTGCAAAATTTGGGACATTGAAAATATTATTATTAGGCAATTAAATGGAAAGAAGCATATATTGAGAAATGTTAGGCATGTTCATAATTTAAAGACAAATCTAATTTCATTTTACAATGACTTTTAAAAATGAGTCATAGAAGATTTCAATTTTTGCATGACAATGTTAAAGAGGCAAAAAGATAAAAGTCCCTACATTCTTCATGACACCGCTAAAGGGAATGATGCTACAGAGAAGATAGTTCCTACAACTAGTAAGCATCAGGATATGTAGATTTGACATAGTTGCTTGGGTCATTTCAGTAAGCATGGTATGAAGGTATTATAAAAAAAAAATCTTATTCTTATTTCTAAGTATTGTTTTTTAGAATTTTGTGGTCATTGTGCCATGGGTAGGCAACGTAGAGTTAGCCTTAAAAGTAAGAAATTTTATAGAAAAAGTAAAGCATTACAATTAATATATCCTGATATTTGTGGCCCTGTTGATATTAAATCTCTTAGTGGAGCAAATTATTTTATCACTTTCTTAGATGATTATTCTAGATAGTATTGGTTGTATTTTTTAGCATTTAAGAATCAAGTTTTTAATGTTTTCAAATTTTTCAAAGCCAAGGTTGAAAAAAGAACAAGAAGATTTATTAAGTGTTTGCAAATTAATAATCATAGCGAATATTGCTTAAATGATTTCGATGCTTTTTGTAATGAGAATGGAATTGTCAAAGTAAGATTGTCACTGGAACACGACAACAAAATGCTATCATCGAGAGGATGAAAAGGACTATCATTGAACATGCGAGAAGTATGCTTTCACAATTGGGTATTGGCAAGCAATTTTATGCCGAAGCTGCTAATACAATTGTGTATTTGATCAATAGATCTCCTAATGTACCCTTAAATAGTCAAACACCTAAAATTCTTTGGAGAGGTAAACAAGTGTCATATGATCAGTTGAGAACATTTCGGTGTGAAACTTATATTAAAGTGCTAAGTGAAAATAAAATTATGCTGAATGCCAAGTCAAGAAGATGTGCTTTTTTTCAGGTATGATGCTGATGAAAGAGGCTATGGGCTTTGGGATCCTATGCAAAGAAGACTATAAGGAGTATGAATGTTCTCTTTAATGAGAATGTGATGTTTCCCTAAAGAAGGAAGAAGGACTAAAGCAATAGAGGCTTGTTGTGGATATGCAAGTCTAAAATCCAATTATTTTACATAAGCAAATGTAAAAACTCATCTTCAATCTCAAGATGATGTAGATGGACGTAATGTTAGTTATGAGGAAGACATTGAATTGATTGAAAATGAAGAAAGCCTATTGATTACACCTATGCAAGAATTGAGAAAATTCACACGTCGTCACAAGCCCACATAAAGGTCTTATCCTTACTTATATTATACTTTGTATACTGATGGTGGTGAACGTGAGTCTTTTAAAGAGGCTATCTATTGTCTTAATGCTGAAAAGTGGCATACAGCAATGGAGGATGAGATCGATATTTTGTACAAGCATAATATATGGTAGTTGGTCGAACTTCTACAAAGGAAGAAAACATTGAAGAATATGTGGTGTATACAATTAAGTGGAAGGCAAGGTCTTATGTGATATAAGGTGTGCGCATGTGGTGAAAGATTATGGACAAAAACCAAGTGTTGATTTTAATGAAATTTTTACCCATGTAATTAGGCATACTCTATTAGAGTTGTTTTATATTTGGTAGCTAACTTAAATTTCGAGCTAGTACAACTTGATATTAAAACTACCTTATTGCACGGTGATCTTGAATAATAAAATTATATACGTCAGTCTGAAGGTTTTGAGGAAACAATCCCAACTTGGTTCACAAGTTGAAAAATGGATTGTATCGTCTAAAGCAAACACATAGGCCATGGTATAAAAAATTTGACATTCTTATACATGTTAAAGGCTGTATTAGATGCAAATTTGACCATTGTGTGTACTTTTAAGGTATCAACATGTGGTTCTTTTACTGTTTTGTTGTTTTATGTTGATGCTATGCTTATTTCTAGTAGTGATCTAAAAGAGATCAAACGTTTAAAGCTTGATATGTCCAAATATTTTGCTACTAAGGATTTTGAACTAGCCAATAAGATATTGAGTATGCACATTCACAGAGATAGGAAGAACTTTGGTTGAGTCAATCTAAATATGTTTCAAAAGTTATTGAGATCATAAGATTAACTGTAAAGTTGATTCTACACCATTATCTGCACATTTTAAGTTGTTTAAGAATGATTCCCCAATTGCTATGTTGTTCAAACAATTGATATGTTGACAAAGGTCATTTCAACTTACAAGAATCAAATGTATAGAAAGCTTTCAGGGTTGGATGATACGTAACTTCAAAGGGATGAAGAATTGTGCATTTGTATTAGAGGAGACAACCTCAAACAGACAGAGAATGATGCATTTGTAGTTATTTTAGAGATTTGGTAATTTATCTTCAAGTAAAAGATTGTTACATATGTGAATCATATGACACATGAAATTTGGGTTTTATTTAACTATATTTCCTTTTGACTTTTCTCCCTTATTTCTTGGCCATTGGATTACATATAATCCAAGGGATATGATGCCTTGTAACGTCCCACATGTATGGGGCTTAGGTCTTTTATAGTGAGAAAAGGAGAAAAAAGAGAGCTCACGGTGGAATTTTGCAGGCTTCTATCTTGTGTCCTATTTTGTAGAGAAAGAAAGTGAGGGTTCTGAGTTATTTTGTTGGGTCTTTGGAGCCATGCTAATAACCCTATTTTAGTGAGAGAAATAATCAAGAGACAACCCAGTTTGGGTGTATTTGGTACCCGTTTTGGGTGCTATTTTAAGAGAGAGAAGTCTGTTGTAGTTTGATGTTTTGGGCCTTAGTTTCATCTTCTAATGTTTTTAAATTAGTAAGTAAAACCTCACACTATTTTCCTGTGGATGTGGATCACAATTTGTGTCTGAACTATATTAAATCCTTGTGTGTTATGTTATGTGGTCGTTGCTGAATTTATTCCATATTGTTGCTTTGATTCCATATTGTTTCTATGGCTTATTTATGTGATCTTGGATGCACAATAACTATTCATATTACACACCCTTGTTTTTCCACCACTATCAAATTCACGAAGGAGTAGAATATAACAAGATAGAAAAAAAAGTATATTGCACGTGCAATATATAGAAAATTATTGACAATGTAAATTGTATATAAGCTATATTCCCTTACCATTGTATCACCATGAAATGAACTTCCACAAAGGTGTGGGAGGCACAATTTTTCTCTCAAAAAGTTCCCCTCTCAAGATTTCTTTAATAGTATCCAATGCAAACACAAATTCTAATAACGTTGGAAACCAAGCATACTCACACATTTTGACTATTAACAAACCCAACTTCAATTTAAGTTCCCAGTGGAGCATGAATAGGGAGAGACATCCACACTGGGATTAACTAGAGGGCAGAGAGATGCAAATTTCAAAAGTGTGGACAATAATCAAATATGGTTCACAACATGATCAGAGCCCAAAATGATGGTTATTCTTCAATAAATGAACATAAATTGTTTAGCTGCACAACAAAGAAACATTCACTTAAAAAAAAGAAACATAGTAAACCATAGTCTACACCATGATCGAAGCCCAAATGATATAATTTCTTCAAATGAGTATAAAAACACAAACACATTAGGAAACAAATTCAAGCAAGTTCTTTTCCAAGATTAAAACCGATGATGAACATGTTGATTCATAGTTTTATTTTTCTTTATCTAATTTTAGGGACATATTTTTGAGATGTTTTAGGATTGTTTTTGAGAGTTTTATGTTTAATTCAAGGTCGTTACTCTATTTTGGTCAAAGATCAGATAATTTTAATTATAAAAAGTAGTTTGACTCCCGTTTTTTTTTTTTTTTCTGCTCGTATATCCTTGTTGGGAAACGTTCTACCACGGATGGTGTGGTTATTCGAGATGTTGAAATCACTGATGTTGCCTCTTCTTCATCTTCTTTAAAGGACGCTGAAGAGGAGTCTTTGGAGGATGCCATGCTGCTTGAAGACTTTTACTTTGGGCCCAGGAAGGATGCCTCAGGTTCTTCCTACCCTTAATTTTAATGCTTTTACTATCTTGGAACGTCAGAGGCCTTGGTGACCCAAAGAGGAAAAAAGATATCTTGTTTTGGTTAGTAAGTATCGACTTACTGCTCTTATCTTGCAAGAAACCAAACTCTTGAGCCCTACTATGTCTGAGGTCGGGAGGCGTGGGGTCATGGAGCAGTAGAATTTATGGGAATTGATAGTATGGGCCAGTCTGGGGGTATATGGATTTTATGGGACCCATCTGTTTTGCTTTCTTTTTCAGTTGTTAAAAAACATTTTTTCTTACTTGTTGGTTTTGTGGGTCCTCAAGCTGAATTCCAATGGGGTCTTATGAATGTTTATGGGTCACAAAATTTGGCTAAAAAATTGTGCTTTATTTATGATATGTTAGAAGTTTTCTCCCAATTTTAATTTCCTATTTGTATTGAGGGGAGGGGGGGGGGGGGGTGGATTTTAATTTTACTATATGGCTAGAAGAAAGCTTTGCTAGGGGTGTAATTTCGTCTTCGATACGTCTATTCAATAGATTCATTGAATCAAATGCACTCATTGACTTACCAATAGCGGGGGTAAAATACACTTGGACCAATGGGAGCTCTTCTGTGCTTTCCATATCTAAGATTGATAGGTTCCCGGTGTCCCCTGAGTGGTCAGAACTTTTCTCGCTGGCCTCTGTGAGAGCTCTCCCTAGACTCTCTTCAGACCATACTCCGATTTTGTTAACCTCTAAGGTATGTTTTGGAGGTCTTAGACCTTTTTATTTTGAAATTGCTTGGTTAAAGGAGAAGGAGGTCTCATATATTATCAGAAGTACGTGATAAAATTTTGTTACTAGTGGATCACTTGATTTCCAATTCCATAAGAAGTTGTTAAGTATTAAACATAAACTTTTGGAGTGGAAAAAAGAGAAGCATTTTCCTATTACGAGAAAGGTTGATGAGCTTCTGCTCTCTATTGAGGACATTGACCAAGTTATGCAACAAATTGGTTCGTGGTCTAAGGAGGTGGCTGGGGAGAGGAGTGTCGAACTCAATGAGTTGCAGGAGCTAAGGAGGGTGGAAGAGGTGTATTGGAGACAGAGGTTGAGGGTGAAGTGGTTTAAGGAGGGGAATATGAATACAAAATGCTTCCATGCTATTGCCAATGCTAGAAGACGCCAAAATAATATTTATGGATTGACTGTGGATGGTGTTGACTTGGAAGATAGTGAGAGTATATCCCAAGCAATCATTGATCATTTTCAGCATGCTTTTTCCTCAGAAGTGCCTCACACACCTAGATTAAGCCGGGTGGGATTTAGAGTTATTCCGCCACATCTTATTTTGATTTTGGATAGGGATGTTTCGTTGAGGAATTAAAGAAGGCGGTTTCACTTTACCTGACGATAAGGCACCTGGGCCAAATGGATTCCCTCTAATCTTTTTTCATAAGTTCTGGAGTTTGATTAGTTCAGAACTTTTGAAAATGATCAGGGGATTCTTAAGGAGATGGCAGCTATTCAAGGTGTAAATTCTATGTTTATTGATCTAATCCCAAAGAAATTTGTGATTGCTACCTTGGGAGATATTAGACATATTAGCCTTCTTACGAGTCTTTACAAAATTGTAGCTAAGGTCTTGGTTGAGAGACTTTTGGAGATCTCACCTGTAGTCATTTCTGGCCCTCAATTTACTTTTATTAGGATAGATTAATTTCTGACAGTGTCTTGGTAGCACAAAAAAGCATTCACTCTAAGATACTTGAGGGCACTCCTGGAGTGGTTATTAAACTAGATATGGAGAAGGCCTATGATAGAGTGAAGTAATATGTTTTATTAGAAATATGAGATTTAGTGATAAATGGAGATAGTGGATTTTGGGTTGCCTATCCTCGGCCCACTTCTCAGTACTGTATCAGTTCTATGGGGGTTTTTAAGGCTACTCATGGACTGTGTCAAGGACATCCTCTTTCCCCCTTCCCTTTTACAATTTATGCAGAATGCTTCAGTTTAATACTCTCTAATTACCTAATGAAGGCCCTTGTGTTTCCCATCTACAATATGCGGATGATACCCTGTTGTTTTGTGGTGCACAAAGGCTTCAAATATCTAATATTGCTATTTTTCTTAAGTGTTGTGAAGTTGCTTTGGGCTTAAAGATTAACTTTGGAAAAATAAGTATGGTGGGCCTTAATTGCCCTGATGAGGAGGCCTCTTTTTTGGCACAGGTGTTTGGTTGCAAGGTTGATAATTTCCCTATTACCTACTTGGGAATGCCATTATTAGATGGTAGGCTCTCTATTACAATTTGGGACAAAATAATACAACATATTCAAGTTAAGTTAGATATCTGGAAATTTAAATATTTGTCATTTGGGGGCAGGATTACGCTTATTAAGGCATGTTTGTCGAACTTTCCCATCTACCAAGTGTCTATTCTCCAGATCCCTACTTCAGTAGTCAGGAAGATTGAGACCATGATGAGGAACTTTCTAAGGGGATCTTTGGTGGATAAGAAAAAGTTTCACCTTCTGCGTTGCGATAGGATATGTACACCAAAGAAGGAAGGGGGCCTTGGTATTAGAAAGATTAAATTGGTAAATCATGCTCTACTTTGCAAATGACGGTGAAGAAGTTTGACTCTTAAAAGTCATCTTTGGTATAAAGTGGTTGCTTTAAAGTATGGTACTGATAGGTATGAATTGTGGGTGGGGACCATGAGGGGAACTTCAAGCATGTCGACATGTTGGAAGGCTATTCAGCTGTGTAAAGGATTCATTCATAGAGATATAAGGTGGTGTATGGGTAGTGGTAGCAATATTTTCTTTTGGCATCACAAATGGGTTAGGGACTGTCCACTTAAATTACTTTTCCCATTGGTTTTTCAAAGGGTGGTTAATCAAGAAATAATTATCTGAGATTACTATGCTTGCAAGGGTGATCTTATTGTCTGGAATATCAACCTACCCTATAATAGAATTCTTGATTTGCTTTCTCTCAATTATCTGACCTTTTCAAGCTTTTGGAAGACGTTTATATTTCTCAGAATACTGCTAATGAAGTTGCATGGAAACTTAACAAGAATGGGATTTATTCTGTAAAATCCATGTATAATATGCTTTTCCATGATAAGGTTAGATGGTCCATGCTTGTTCTTGCTAGGTCGTGGAAGTGGCCTCTACCTCTTAAAATACAAAGATTTTTGTACTGGCACCCCAAGCTAGAGTGCTTACTATTGATAGTCTTATAAAGCGAGGGAAGATTTCACCCAATATTTGTGATTTGTGTAAGGAGGATGGGGAGTCCGGTGATCATCTCTTCCTTCACTGCCCTTTTGCTAATAAGATATGGAGATGGTTTTTTGAAAAGCTGGGTTTTACAATTGTAATGCCTCCTTCGGTGGTGGGGATAATAGAGGGGCTTTTGGCTACTCTTCCAAAGATTGGGGCTGTTGCGTGGCAAATTTCAAGTGGAACCATCCTTTGGGAAATCTGGAAAGAGAGAAATAGGAGAGTTTTTGAAGGAGTTTCATTACCTTTTGGAAAAGTGTTAGATAGAATATTGCACTCAATATGACTTTTTCTTTCAGTCACTCCTAGGGGGAAGGATATTTCTGAAGTGGATGTTAGAAGAAATTTAAATAACATTTTCCAATTGGGTTTCCTTAAATGTAGGCCGAAAGGTAGATGGATGACTATGCCTCCTGGGGTGTATAAAATTTTGATGACAGCTCGATACGCAACCCGGGTGCAGCTAGTTTGGAGGGGTGATACGAGATTGGGCTGGAAATGTGGTTCTTTCGTATGCGGGTCCGCTTGGGGTGCAGACTGCTAACTACGCTGAACTCTTTGCCCTTCTTTTTGGGCTGAGAGTTATTGTGAAGAGGAAGTTGGGGCATGATTTCATCATAGAAGGGGACTCCCTTAATGTGATTATGAGGTACAAAAAGGAACAATTATTTTCATGGGCGTTCAAACCTATGCCGTTGCAGATTGGATCTCTCCTCCTCCCTTTCGACCTCTTTTGTTCATGTTTATAGCGAGGCTAATGTATTGACAGATTTTCTTGTCAAAGATGGTACTTCCCTTTCTGATGTATCCATTTTGGACTATGTAATTTCATTCTAGAGTAATAAAAATTTTGAGCCTTCTGCCATAAAAAAAAAAGAGTAGTTTGATTATCTCCTCTTATGATGTCATCAAGAGTCCGATTATAAAGAATTCTATTATATTCCATGATGAAATTAGTATTACAGTACATGATATGTACAATGAAGAGGCATGTATAAAAAAGTAATACATACATTAGTCAACTTCTTAGTTTCCATAGATGTAGTCATGAAAGATATAGTTTCTATATGCATTCAAAAATTCTAATTAGATTGGAATTAAAGTTTTCTTGAAATCTAAGTTACCTTTAGTTTATAAAAGGTTATAAGAGTTTTGATTGAGAGTTGGATATTATTTGGTTTTGGAGTCTAGGTAAAACCAATGGTTTAAAAAACGGATCGGTGACCCGGATCAGGCACCCAAAAAACCGATCCGGATCGGCGAATCGGCGATCCGGATCGGGAATCGGGTGAATCGGCCAGAATAAAGCTTAAAAAAAATCCGAAAAAAATATTAAAATTCATTATAAATATTTTTTTTTAGGAATTCAATAAGAAATGAGGGTACTCCATTAAGAATTTTCATGTTTTTGAATGAATATGCAAATATTGATATGTTCTTTCCCTGCATGAACCGCCATTCAGCATTTAATTTACATCACACAAAAGGATAAACATAGAATTATCATGGAATAAGTATATCAACATACATGGACTAAAATAAAGCATAAAATTAGTAACATATGATCTAAAAATAAAATGATAGACGACATTATTGTTCTTCTTGGTCACGCTGGTGCCATTGATTGAATTCGTTTAACAATTCATTGATTCGATCTAAAAACGAATTATCGATATTAGCAGGCGTCTGACTATTCCCAAGTCCTTGAGTGTTAGTGTTTTGTTGTGTTCCCAATCTAAAATTTCCGAAGCTTGTCCATCCTTCATGCTCACATGCACTGTCGTGCTCATTCGTACACTGTTGCTGTTGGGACTCGATATGTGAATAATATGGCTGGGATAGGGTGGCCTCAGAATCATCATCTCTCTCATTTTCTCTTTGAATAAAAAAAAAAAATTTAACAAATTTTCAAAAAAATCGATCATGGATTAAAAAAAAAAAATCACAAATTTTCAAAAAATTCTATCATGGATTACAAAAAAAAATTCGATCATGGATTAAAAAAAAATCACAAATTTTCAAAAAATTCAATCATGGATTTCAAAAAATTTGAT
>NW_006499912.1:1397006-1423228 GCF_000471905.2 Amborella trichopoda | reverse complement strand
AGAGAGAGAGAGAGAGAGAGAGAAAGAGATTCATATTAACAGTTACGAACTTATGATACAATAACAATAATAAGGATAGATATCCTTTTCTCAGAAGCCTCCATTTTTAAGAGCTTGAACTCGTTCAAGGTGTATGTACAAAGCTTTGAGCGATGGAGACGAAAAGGCATCCATACAAACCAGAACAAGGAAGAGAGAGAGAGAACAAGTATCATCATCATTCATTTTAAGTTTAAGCAAAAGAGAAGAAAGCATAACAAATGTAGAACTTTGGAGTACTAAGAAAACCAGAAAGAGAAACCACTCCAACTACTGAAATAATAGAAAGGTGAAATAATAGTTAGAGCCAGAGAGCGCCAGAGTCCTTGAGCCTGGTGAGAAGGTCCCCACTAAGGTGAAGGCCCATCAAGCTTTCAAGCCCACCGACGAGCTCCCCCCCAATGAAGACAGCAGGTGCAGAGAGCGAAGAGGAGAGGGCACGGAGGGCATCGTCGTCGGATTCGATAACGGTGGGGTGGACGCCGAGGGTGAGAAGGAGACGCTTCATCACGTGGCACATGCAGCACGATGGATTGCTGAAGATGATGACGGGGTTCTCTTCGATCAAACGCTTCGCCCTTTCGCAGGCAGTCTCCGTCTCGGAAGCAGCCGTTGTCGAGAGGGCCGACGTCGAGAGCGCTAGGCATGTCGCCCCGCCCCGACCGCGCTGCATCTCTCTGAGAATAATTTGAGAGAAAGAGAGAGAGAGAGAGGGAGGGAAAGAGGTCCTCCAAAATGATTCAAGGGAAGACAGAGAGTGAATTGACTGGTTAAGAGAATGAGGAGAGAGAAAAAGGATTTGCTTTGAATTTTAGAGAGAGAAAATTGGGGTAGGTCGAGGGGGATGGAATTCCGGTAACGTCGCCGCTGCGGGTAGACGTGCCGTACAGAGCGAAAGAGAGAGAGAGAGACTTAAGTGAGAGAGAGAGGGACTCTTGGTTTTTGAGGACGACTTTGTGGTTTTATAAGGCAAACACACGAGTAGGACCCTGTATTCCACGAAAATATCACAAATAGGTTTATTCCCAAAAAGTAAAGCCCCATCTCATTCCTACTTTCCCTCTCTAAATTGCAGCGTTAACCTCAAAAACTATTTTTACCCTAAAATAATTGAAAAATTAAAAGATGCGTAAGATTTTTTGAATTGGAGAATACTTGAAAATGGAGGAGTACAGATATTGGGTCAAAGAAATATCAGAGTGCCTTGCATTAGTGAAGGGGATTCAATGAATGTGATAAATTGATGTAATGGGTACCATAAAATTTGAAAAAAAATTGGCCAAATATTATGGATATGTGTGAAGCTTTTCAAATCTGCTTTAATCGTGTGTATAGGGATCCAAACAATATTTTACATAATGTTATTATTTCTTATGTTTTTCCTTTCTCGATGGTCATAAGTCTTGATTGATCAATAAAGTTAAAATACTCTTTTCAAAATAAAGTCATGAGAAGGGCACCCAAATAGAAGGTGCCAAAATTTTGAAAAGATATTTTTAATTTTTTAAATTTTATTCTCATTCAAGATCACCGATCCTGCAAATATTTAAAGTGCATTTTAATTCTACAATATAATCATTTTCTATTTTTTTTTGTTCAATCGGGTGACGGTACTTTTTTCTTCTTTTTTTTTTTAAACACGCATGATTTTTATTTAATTATTTTCTTTGAGGCTGGCTATTAGGTTTTCTTATGTATTCTTGGGAAATTTTACTGCAGAGAGCAAATGCACATTACAATCCCATGGAAGTAACAAGTCTTTTCACTTTCTTATCTTATTGTAATGTTTAAAATATAAGGACACATGGGCTCAATAAAAGTATGACTATTACTAAAACAGGATGAAGGATAAAATTTGTGTAGTCACTATCAAATATTTAAAAAAAAAAAAACTCTTACAGTCTCTAAAGGACAAAACCGATATTTCGAACATATAAAAAATCATTTTACGAGCATGCCCTTGCTAAAAACGAAGTGCGCGGTTTTGGACGTGAGCGTGACCCACATGGGCTAGGAGAGGCGCGTGACGTCGTAGTGACGTCACTGTGTCTTCGCTGACGTGGCGGATCAACGGGCCCACCGCCTCCCCTCTTCTCTTGCGTCATCCCACGACCCGTTACTGTTGCCTTACGCCGCTGATGCCATTGTCGTGGCCAATGACGTCATTGGAATACACGCCACGTCGTCCCCCGAATCTACACCTCCGTCTACAGAAGGTGCCCCTGCCACGTCGGATGCGGAGTACGTGAAGGGTGGACTATCGAGCTTGGATGTCTCGAGGTTTCTATTTTTTAAAAAACTTTCATATAAAACTATAATGCTTCATATTATTTGTGGACCCTCTTTCTGTTTTTTTTTCAAATGGCATAACTAAATTCTTAAAGATTTCATTATACCCCATCATCTCTTATCTTCCTCTTTTAATGACTTTTGATCATAAAAATTAACCCTAAAAACTTTTTTAATGGGTGGAAAGGAAAAAAAAGTTCAAAAAGTTTTTTTTGATTGAAATGGTATAAAAAGATTTATTAGGGCTAATTTTATAGTCAAAAGTCAATTAAAGAGAGAGATAAGAGATGAGGGGTGCCATGAAATCTTCAGGAGTTTCCTTATGCCGCTTTAAAAACGGAAGGAGGGTCTACTGTGAAATAATATAAAGAATTAGGGTTCTATATGAAATTTTCCCTTTATATTTACATAAGGACTCGGTTCCCACATATGTAGAAATATGAGCCTATTAATAAATCTATTTTTGAGATGGATTTGAGGACTCAATTTTTAAGGACATGAAATCTCTAACATGGAGATCATGAATATGAAAAAATAAATAAATTTCAAAAACTACAAATAACAATTCTAGTAAGAAAACATTTAGACCATTATTTTTTATTGTTTTTAGATGGAATGCCTACTTGCAACCATCTTTAAGATGGATGCTTTACTCTTTTTGAACAGCATATGTAAAAATCCGGCCCAACCCACATGAAACAATTTTCCTTTACTTAAAATGCCCCTACCATGGTTTCAATACTGTCTGTGAAAAATTTCTATATGGCATGTGCATGCCTGTCTTGAATCTTAACCAGTGTTTTAAAATGTGGATCAGAACCGATCAATCTGGATAGGAATTGCTCATGCCAATCTGGATGCTGTAAAATATTAAGAATAAGTAGGTTTCCCCAAATAGTTGGGAAAATGCTTACTGAGGGACTTATGACCTCACTGAGGTATGGTCCTTGATAGAGCATAATGATGGACCAGTACTCGTATAGTCGACCTTAAATAATTGGGAAAATGTTATGATGATAATGGTAGGTTTCCCCATGAATCGGCTGGTTTTGATTGGTTTCGACTGGTTCTGTCAGAGAACTTTATAGAACCAGCCCCACTTTTTAAAATTTTTAAATTTTTAATTTTTAATGACCGAAACTTATGGGTTTGAATCAGTTTTGGCATGTTCTAAAATAGAATCGATCAGTTCTATTAGAGAACTAGTTGAGAATGCATGAGTAGCTTTGAGATGGAATTTTATTGAAGCGTATGAGGAGCATATTGTATACTAACTCTTTGAGCAAAATAAGTGTTTAAAAGGATTTTGTCTACTAATTTTTTTTGAAATAAATGTAAGAATCGAAAACTTGATTATTGTTAAAAAAGTAAATAATTTTGGATTTTGAGTTCTAAATGCTTAGATATCGTGATCCAAAAAAATTGATATGCTCAATCTTAGGATGCTATTATTTTCAACGACATACATGATTTATTTTATTCGACTTCATTTATTTCATTTTATTTTTAAAGTTTAGCAGCTAGTTTGAGGAGGCTACATCAGGGGCTGTAAAAATACTCCTAGACTGGTTTTACCTAAGGGAGTAAATGAAGGAAATGCTACCTCAAGGGAGCATAGAACATTGCTATTTGCAATATAATTTTGGGTGGCAATACAAAGGCAAATCCTGACCAGAAATATCACCATTTTAAATTGAATGTTATTTGCATTCTTGATTTTGCTACTCCCATGGAAAATATGGAAGGCAATACAAGAGCCCCTATTGGCTAGATTTGTACCATAAAATAGTAATACATGGACAAAAATAAAAAACTTTCCCTTTTTATTTCTCAAAATCTTGTGAATCTGTTCAACAAAAAACATACTTATTGTTTCAAAATTAAATTTTTTAACTTAAAGTTACGCGTCAAGTGAGTTGGCTGATCAATCTTAATTATTAGATGATAAAATAGATTGAGGTTTTCCTTCCTTTGAAAAAATTCATTATTCATTGATATTCCTCTTTCACTTGATGCATGAAAAATGTGAACTAAAATTCATTCAAGGTGTTTCAATTTGACACGTGGGGTTGCGTTAGGCTCGGTAAAATGTATAAGATAATTACGTATTCATTTTAAGTTTCTAGACCACCGTCTAGGTTGTGTCTGGGTCCAAGTGACCCAACCGAGGTCTAGGTTAGGTTTGGGTCCAAGTGAAACCTAGTTGGCTCAAAACGCATCCGGAACCAAGTCACCCGGACCCGACCCTTTCCCACCCTTGAAACAACCATAGCGAAATCTAAGTTTCAAATGGAACTTAGCCCACCACTACTGTCCAAGGTATAACCAAGTTTAAAATAAGGAAAACCAGACTTCATTGAGACGCACTCATCCCTTTTATTTTGAGTATTGGACACGAATGCGCGAGATGGTTTAGCTTTCTTCCAGGATTAAATGACATTATCTTGGAGAGTACAAGATGCTCCCAGGTCATGATGAGAATATAACCAAGATACAATCAAGTTCAATGAAGCACAATATATAGAATTTTTTGTGTTGCATACTCGAGATGAAATCTTCGAAAAATATAGTTTCTTATGTTGATTTGGCCTTTAGTCGGTTTGGACCAAACTTCAATTTGGAGCAGGTTTTAAGGAATTTGGTTGGATAAATCTCAAGATACATATTTTTTAAATCGGATGTTTGTAGGAGTGCCATTGACTAGACTAAAAGTTCAAATTTTTTTTTCAAACTTCATGAAACATCGCAAACCATCTAATTTGACATTTAATGATTAAAAATAATTGTGACCTCCTTGTAACAAATATAAATAGCCAATATACAATCCCATTTTTTTATATATTCACTTATCTCATTTCTCCCTTCTTCACCTCTCCTCCCCTATCATTACCCTCATGTGATTTTCAATTTTTAATTTAGCATGCATGTTTTGTTCCCTTAGGACAAAAATATACTCTTTCTCTCTCAAGAAAGACCTTCCAAGGAGGAATCTTTTGATATTGAATTTTAGAATCCTTTACCTACTAAGAGAAGAGTTGTGTTAGGTAGGACAGCTAGCGTAAAACTGTTATATCTTTTCATAAATACTTAACCTATTAACAAACCAAATAGTTAGGATAAGGCTCAAATTATAATGATAATGATTCTACTTATGAATTGAGGGTGGCTCGGACTAGGCTGCAGGGTTTCCCTCGTGTCCTACATTTCCGAAACAATGAACCACCAGGGGACTTCTCATGTGTCCCAACCTGCGTCCTACAATGTCCCAAACAGTGAAACGTAAGGGCAGACTTTGGTACTTTTCTTTTATATTTATTTAGAAGACAATTAAAAACAATTGTAATTGCCGCATTAGGACAAGGTCCTGCGCCCGCCCAAGGTCTCATGAGCGTCGCAAGAATGATTGGGAGAGCTGATGACATGGCATCAGTTGACACGTGGCAGGAGGACATAGTTCCTTAGCATAGAAGTATCGGTGAGCCATCAAATAATAATTTAGTATTGTTAAAGCTGGGGTGGGTTACTTTAGGGTAAAGGCTGTCCCCCATGAAGAGGGAAAAAGCCCATAACAAACAAATCGAACCCCAGTTAAAATTAAACATTCAAAAGGCAAAGGCACAGTGCCAGTCTTGAAGACTTCCAAAGGCCCTGCCTCCAATCTATATCACCCCCCCTCAATCTAACTAATCTCGACTACATCCTTGTCTTTCTGCTTCGGTTATCAAAGGTTTCTTATTTCGCAATAACGGAAGCACTTTTTCATTCTTGCACTCGAAAAAGAAGATGTTCCACATTAATGGATTTGGGTCCATAACTGTAGGTTCCAATGCACGAGATCTTGTAGCACAAGGAGTACAATAGAAAACCTGAGATCCGTTGAGAACAGTCGGTCAAAGGAGTGGAGCTTATAGCGAAACGGCGGGCACACTCACGCTAACAACGTACCTTTCACATGATGGGTCAATGAGGAAATGGGAATAATGGCTTAAGCCATTAGGTGTAGGTGCTTTCCATTTGATGACGAGTTGACATCAACTTTTTATAAGCCGTTCTCAGTTGATTTTGGAACATTCATCCGAGGATGATCCTAATCGATTCCAAAACTTATTTGAATATACTTGAGGATGTCTACCAACTATGACCGAGCTTTTTAAAAAAAAGGTGAGGTTTGTATATGGTGCCATCTTATACGATAAAAGTTATAGTGTAACAGTTTCGATTTTCGAAACTTTATGATGGCTTGAAAATCCAAGTCTTACCCTAATTGTAAAATTTAAAATTTAAAAAACAATGCAGATCAATCGAAGTTATGACTATAAGACGGTACATGTAACTTATTACAAGATGTATTGTTTTTAAAGATTTGAAATTCTTTTTTTTCTTCATATCCATGCATCTTGAGGTTGAGATAATAAATTGAAAGATTTTTTAACTTTAAAATACTCTTTTCCTATATTTTTGGTGTAGTATAAAGTATGAAGTGGTTACTTCTATGGCATAAAGTTGCACCCCCGTATAAACTTTTTCCTTTAAAAGATCCCACACATCGTTCGAAAAGTACAAATTTCTAATTATCGACTCTACAAATGCACACGGAATCGGTCGAGCTGACTCGCCAGGGCAGTGCCGAATTCCAAGGCTAAAAACACTGCTCTCAGCCAACCCATACTTTGACTTTAAAGTGGATGTTTACCTATTTTCAAAGGAGTAAAAAATATGGCATCTCTAGATTCAATGAGGATACGTGATTAAGTTTTCGCTGACTCAAATCAATTTGCCCATCTCAACTTTCCTTCTCTCTCTCGAGATGCTTTTACCTGATCCACTTTGGTTCAAATTTAGGCTCCCCAAAATCCACATGAAGGGGCCGCTCTCCAAAATCGGAATAGAGGATAGGGAGTCTTAGGCCTTCTCTTCAGTAAGGGAAGAGATTTTCTCACAATGTTTTTTTTTTTTGGGTGTGGTTTGCATAAGGTTGCAATCAGTATTCGAAAAATCGAACTGGCCTTGAAAATTGGTTATGCGCTGGGGTTCAAGTAGCCAACCGAGCGGCTCTTGACCGGTCTAAAATGTATTTTAAAAATAAAATTATAAAAATTATAAAAGTATATTTATAGTTCGATTTATCAAAGCACATCTAAATGAAGTTGAAAAATATGAAAAAAAAAAAAACCGATTTTAAAAAATCTATTTGTGCCAAGGGTATTTTTGAAGTTTTTAAAAAAAGATGGGAAAATGTTAGAATAGGTATTCATAGCCAAACACTTTCCAATCTTTGCCCAAATAATAAAAATACATTACAAACAAATCTCTTTTTTTGGGGATTATATATATATATATATATCCGGTCGATCCACCAAAACCAACCAATACCGGATCCGCAAATGCCCAATTCTGGTTTGACAAGGCGGTTCTAAGTTGAACCGGTTAAGTTTGCAAACACTAGTTGCCACCTTAAACAATCAAAATAAGGTGCATCTCAAAACTTTGTCACGAGATGCAATTATGGCATAGAAAATTTTTAGGATGGTCCTAAAATCCATTTTTTCTTTAATTATAAAATTTTAAACTCCAAAAAATCATACAGATCTACAAAAGTATGAAAATCATGAAAATGGATAGTCCAAGTATCATAAAATTACTATTATTAGGACTTGAAAATATCTTTTTTCTTCCATATTTGTACATCTTGATGTCAAAATTATTAGATATATATTTTCCAACATCTAAACAACCTTTTTCGAAGTCAAAACAACCTTTTTCCAAAGAATTTAGAGCTGTACCTTCATTTTATATTTTAAAGTGCCAACCTTATATAGACTTTTTCCCTTTTTTTTTTTTTTAACACCACAATTAAATATATCATTCTTCCTACATTTGTTTTCATAACAATTGGAAGATACCTTGGAATTTGATGAAGAACGATATATTTAATTGCGACACAAAGATATATTCTTGTTAATATTCTTGTTAAGCTCACATCTGCAGTTCATAATAGTTCCTTCATATGTTAAACAAAAACTCATGATATGACATATGAAACCGAGTGACATAGCTAATTGCATCCAATCCGTATTTGACTATTTTGTTTTGATTTGTTCCATTATGAAAGTGATCTAGCTAATTCCATCCAATATGAATTTGGTTAATTCTCTATCGTTCTTTAGTGAAAATAGACATATAGAGAGAGTTGGGCAGCCCATTTGTTGATTAATTTTACACTAATTTCTCAAGGGATTAAACCAGAGTTTCTAAAATCGGATTCTTGGGCTGGATTTGCTTGGTTCGACTAGGGCCAGGTGAAGCGTGATCCAGGGAACCAAGGAATCACTTGATCCCCCTAGTTCTATTGGATTTGAGAATTGCCAATTCGGATCGGGTGAATCGGGAATCAATCGCTTGGCACTTTTGAGATTTTGGATTTTGATTTGTAGATCATTGGATTATACTAGTGATTTAGAAAACGTCAAGTTGGAACAGAATCGCACGGTCTGACCTGAGAATCGGTCACTCCATGTCGATTCTATTAATATATCGGAAATCATCCAAGTCTAGAATAGAACTGGCGATTTGCTACAGTAAAAACAACGTTTCGCTATAGTAAAAACAATGTTTTGCTATAGTAAAATTACCGATACATTGATTTGAACTAGTTTTTGGCTGGTTCACTATTTTTGCATTCGTTTTTTTCGCCGGATCAAATTTTTTTGCCATACAGTAAAAATACGATCTGGATCGCCAAATCACCTATCAAAATTGATTTTTGCAATACCCGATCCAAATCATTGATCCATTTTTTAAATCACAAGATAATATACCATGCAAAACCTTGCATACTCTAGAAATTGGGGACTGGCACTTTCCTAAATACCAAGCAATGAGGGGGATGATTCCTTAAACAGTCCCCAAACACCATCAATTAAAAGAAAAAGATAGGTCAGTGCGGTCGGCAAATGACTTTAATAAAATTTGAGTCTACGAGAAAATTTGAAAAAGTTAGAGAGAGAAAAAGAAACCAAGTGAAGAGAGAGAGGGTTAAATAGTGACCATGAGAAAAGACAAAGGTTAGTTTCGTGCACACGTCAGCATCTTCCCCGTTTCTAAGGATTCGGGTCAACACGTGGCATTGTTTGCACATGGTGATGGGGGGCCGCTGTCGTCGCTGACTGGTTCGTTGACGGGTTAAAAGTACGCCAGCGATGACGTCACTGGATGAGACAGCTCGCCAATACGTGACGCCATCCCTGGATCCCTGTCGGGCCGTTAACATTTTTATTCCCACAATACCCTTGGGGCATATTATATTTATCATTTACCAATCCTTGGGGTTGCCATGTGCGAATACGACCGGTTCATGTGGTGTAGTTAGGGACGTCGGTTGCTTGGTAAGATCATGGGAACCGGTAACGACCTTGTCATTGGGATGACCGTCAGATCATGCGTTTGACGGTGATGGAGTGGGTAGTAAGCAATGTATTTAATAATATTTTTTGGAAAGTGTGCGGTTTGTATAGTGCCTAGGCTCTAAACAATCAAATTAGAGTCTATCTTCAAATAATATCGAGAAAAATGGTTTTAATATTGGAAACTTTTATGATAGCCTTAAAATATATTTTTATATTAATTTATAAATTTTAAAGCTTCAAAAATAGTGTAGATTGACAGATTTAAAAAAACTTAAAAATCTAGAAAATTGTCAATCCAAAAATACATTACAAAATATACTATTTTCAAAACTTGAAATCCCTTTATTTGTCATGTCCATGCATCTTGATGTTGAGATGATCAATTTAAAGATATTTGAGCATCAAAACAACCTCTTCTAGGAAAATTTTTTAGGTAGGCTCAAATTTGATTGTTTAGAGCCTCGGTTCTATATAAACTTTTCCCTTTACGAAATTGATCAAAATATCTAAGAAAATTGTTTCATGCGGTGGGGATCACATTGCTGACACTTGCAATCCTCGAGAGTTAAGGTGGTCCATCTAAAAACAATTGAAACTAACGATCCAACTTAATAGAATTATTATTTTTAGTATTCAATTTATTTATTTATTTATTTATTATTTTTTTCATATTCATGATCTCCATGTTAGAGATTGCTTGTCCTTAAAAATTAGGTCAAAAACTCCATCTCAAAAATAGAGTAAGAGGTGATTCATTTCTACATGGACTCATAGAAACCGTGTCCAAATATCTATGGGAGATGATCTATTAACAATTTACTCTTTTCTAACAATTACCCTATAGTAGCACAATGTATGTTGTTCACAGATGCCATATTTTTTATTAATAAGATTAGAGGTAGTGTCAAGGCAAAGTTAGAACTTTTGAAAGATGATGTAGAATCTTCAAAAATATTTGGAATGCAAGATTAGTAATAATATGGGTAGAAATGAGGAAGTAGTTAAAATTGATGGCAAGTAAAAAACTAAAAGAGATTTTTTGATATCTTTGGCCTGTAATCTAAACGAATGACGAGATTGAGGAAGATGTCACACATAGAATTAGAGTTGGTTGGGTAAACTAGAGGTGTGCATCTAAAGTTTTATATAATTGTCTGATATCAATGAAACTAAAAGAATATTTTGTAGGACAAGTGTAAGACCAGCCATGCTTTATGGGATTGAATGTTGGGTGGTCAATAAACAACATATCGATAGGATGAATGTTGGGTGGTCAATAAACAACATATCGATAGGATGAGTGTAGCTAAGATGCGGATGTTGAGATAGATGAGTGATAAGACAAGAAATGATAGAATTCAAAATGAAATGAGGGAACTTATGGGTGACTCCAATAGGAGATAAAATGAGGGAATATAGACTTAGGTGGGCTGTGTTACAGTTCAAGAGAGCATGCACACAGACATTGAATGTGAAGAGAAGAAAAAGAAGAGAAAAGAGATAATACAAGATTTACATGGTTCAGGCTGAAACCTTACGTCCATGGATCAAAATCCTAACTGGCTACATCTTCACTATTTTTAGATAAAAGCTTATACAAATACGTGCCTTTATATATAAAGGACAATCACAATAAATCCTAGAGATAAAGGAAAATAATATAAGGCTTAGCACCAATAACCAACTTGACCAAGCAATTTGACGTGGTCTATCTTCAATACTCCCCTTCAAGTTGGTGCATAGCTTGAAGTGAGGTGCCCAACTTGCCAAACTAAAATTGGAACTGGAAGGTTTTTTTTGCTCGGTGCTTTCGAGAGAATGTTTTCTTTTGTACGGCACTGGGGCCGAAGGTTTTCTTGCCTGGAGGTTTTCTTTTGTGCGGCACTGGGGCCGAAGGTTTTCTTGCCTGGAGGTTTTCTTTTGTGCGGCACTGGGGTCAAAGGTTTTCTTTTGCGCTGCACGACACTTGGGGCCGGAGGTTTTCGTTTGCGCAACACGACACTTGGGGCCGGAGGTTTTCATTTACGCAGCACGGCACGACACGACACGTGGGACTGGAGGTTTTCTTTTGAGCCACACGACACTTGGGGCCAGAGGTTTTCTGTTGCGCCGCACGACACTTGGGGCCGGAGGTTTTCTTTTGCGCAACACGACACTTGGGGCCGAAGGATTTCTTTTGCTCTGATACCATGTTAAAGTTCGAGAGAGCATGAGCACAAACATTGAATGTAAAGAGAAGAAGAGAGATAACACAAGATTATGGAGAGAGAAGAAGAGAGATAACACAAGATTATAGAGATAGAAGAAGAGAGATAACACAAGATTACAGAGAGAGAAGAAGAGAGATAACACAAGATTATGGAGAGAGAAGAAGAGAGATAACACAAGATTTACGTGGTTCAGGCTGAAGTCTTATGTCTCAGCAACTTATTCTTTTTTTTTCTTCCTCTTCTTTCTTTCTCTTCTTCTTCCTCCTCTTCGGAGTCTGCTCAGCAACTTCTTCGTCCCTCCTCTTCGGAGTCCGCTCAACAACTTCTTCATCCTCTTTCTACCTCTTCTTCCGCTTCTTCGGAGTCCGCTCAACAACTTCTTTGTCCCTCTTCTTCGGAATCCGCTCAGCAACTTCTTCATCCTCTTTCTTCCTCTTCGGAGTCGGGTCAACAACTTCTTCGTCCCTCCTCTTCGAAGCCCACTCAGCAACTTCTTTGTCCGTTCTCTTCGGAGTTCGCTCAACAACTTATTCGTCCCTCTTCTTCGGAGTTCGCTCGGCAATTTTTTCGTCCCTCCTCTTCGGAGTCAGCTCAACAACTTCTTTGTCCCTCCTTTTCGGAGTCTGCTCAACAACTTCTTCGTCCTCTTTCTTCCTCTTTCTCCTCTTCGGAGTCCACTCAGCAACTTCTTCGTCCCTCCTCTTCGGAGTCCGCTCAGTAACTTCTTCATCCTCTTTCTTCCTCTTCTTACTCCTTTTTGGAGTCCGCTCAACAACTTCTTCATCACAAGTTTTTGTATTACATATTGTTCAAAATATCTATTTTTTGAAATATATAATAGCTCTTAGGACCAGTTTGGATAGGAGGAAATTAAGAATCTTGGATATTTGAAAATCAAGAAAATCTATGGGTTTTTAGTATGAAAGATTCTTGTCATAGATTCCTCAAACCTCTTGTTTGGATAAACTATACAAAATTAATGAATTTCTTACAGTCATTTCCATGCGCATTGTTTTGGAATCAAATAGATTTTCATGGATTTTTCAAGTTGTAATTTCTATTTATTTTTAAATGGTGAACGGAATTTAGTAATTTCATGAAACATGATTGTTAAGTATATAATTAGCATTCACATATAGATGTAGGAGAATATGTTTGGGAAGTAATAAGTCCCTTTGACATCTCTTCATCAGCAAATAATTCTCAACATGCAAACATTGAGACAAGGAGCTGATATTTGAATGGGAAAAAGAATGGATTTGTGGGGTCCCAAATGAATTGCTCCAAAGAAAAGAGGGCGGCCCCTACGTTTGAGACAAAAATTATTACATTGGCATACTATCCAATTATTTAATAATACATGACATTTATGAAAAGCACGAATATTAATAAACCAAGTTTATTTACTTGATCATTTTTTAAAATATGAATATTTAAAAGATGAGATGATTTAATAAAACAATAAGTTTTTAAATAAACAACATTGATTGAATATTACATTATTTTTTTATAATAATAAAAATTTAACAAAACAAGAATATTCATTAAAACAATTATTTCAAGCATAATTACTCAACAAGACATAATTATTTTACAATATTCACCACCATTGTCTGCTTTACAAACCCATCAAATATTTCATAATATCCATGACCATCATATTCGCAATCATTCATAACATTCATGACCATCATATTTCCTACCATTCATAACATTCATGACCATTTCAATGCATAAAAATTAATCACATTTCATAACATCCATACAATCCATAACCATCATATTTAATAGTATTCTATAACATTTACAAAATTTATCCCCTTAACAGGCCATAACCATCAATCACGATCCAAAAAAGGTCATGACCATCAAGGTATGACTATTCATATCTTATTACCAAAACGAAAAAAAGGTATCAAGCACAACCAATATGACTTTCATAAATCTATTTGACATATTATTTAGTATTTTTAGTAGAATATAAATCAATCATTAGCATAAAGTAAAAAGAACAACTCGTCCTTGCATGACTCCAACTCCATGTCTATGAACATTGCTGCAATATTAAAGTGTTTAATAAGATATTTAATTGCTTTCAAAATAATCATAGGATGCAGTCCCTCGACCATCTTCAGTTTTGTAATTAGCTTTTGATTATTTACAACTTTCCTCCTCTTCTTAGTTATCTCATCCATTGCAATACCAAAGCAACTGCGATCTCAGACAGAGATGTGGCAATTGCCTTACCCACACAACTTTTCTTTGTTTCTGGTTGTTTTCTCTTTGAAGCTAATGAAGAAGTACCTCCATCTCTATGCATAGAAACCGTTGATTCATCGAGGTCATGGCCATCACCGCCCTCGCTATAATAGAAATTTTAGAGAGAGGAACTCTTTGAAAAATAATTGTGCCCCACACATAATGACTTGTGGTAGTTCTTTTATTGTATATATAATGTTGCAATATACACTTTCTTATTTTGTTACATGCAATGTACACTTTTCTATCTTGTTATATTCTCCTCTCAAGAGGAAAGAGTGTTGGTTATATGGCATTTCAAAGCCTTAAAGCCAATAATCTTGCGCTCAGTGGGAGTTAGAGAGAGATTGAATCTGGGTGCTTGGCGTACTGAGGCCCAGATTCATATACCTTGAGTATTTGAGTCATTGAGAGTATACGTTTTGAGAGTGTGAACTCTCAAGGAGGTGTGATGGTCACCTCACAGTCGAAGACTATATTGATTAAAATGCCTCATAGTTGTTGTGATAAGCCAAGGCTTAGAGAATCCAATCGAGAATAATAGAAACAGAGTATTTGAAAGAATATTCGTCCTGTATGGAATGGTCGGTTCATGGGACATGATCCTGTATCCTGACACGAGACCATTCTATAGCATATGCAACTACAGTCGTATGAGGAAGCCTTTCTTCTATAATATTATCTGACTTAGAAGAGCTAGTACACATGTGCTTTGAGATGACTCCTGTATTTGAGTAGGAACATGTCTCACAGGGGTGCACCAGTAATCCATTGAACCCCCAATGACGAGAAGCTCTGAATCAATGACTTTGATATGACCAATAATGTGTCCCTGCCATAGAATGTGGAGCATAGGTCCATTGGGTCGGCTTGAAACACCGGTGGAATGTCATTCGGGTTAGCCCAATGGAAGACTTCGGCTAGTGTTTTAAGTCTAGATATCTCATTTACTTTTGGCCCATATTAATCTAAAATTGATGAGAAAATATTTTATGTTGATGAAAAATTGTGTAATAATGTTGAGAAATCTTGTAGAGAATTTTTGGGATTTTTGGAGAATTTTTCAAAATTTTTTAAACAATAAAAACATGATTTTGAAATTTGTTTGACATAAATACCAAATAAAGACATTCTATGGGGATGTCATATAGATCCCAAATGGCCATAGGGATGCTACGTCGTACCCCCACCTCCCTACTCGTGGATGACATCATACTGACATCATATCCATGTGGGAACCTATTTATCATTAATTCTTTTATTGGTATTATGTTATAACATGTTATCTTGTTATTTAAAGTGTTATATATTGTTATGACTTAAGTCACATGTTGTTTTTGCTCATATGTGTTATTTTTGGCATATGTGAAGTCATGAGATTTTGAGAATTAATTTAATTCATATTATTATCTATTTCTAGTATAAGGGTATATCTTATTGGCACCACCTTATGGGCTTGACCGAAGTGAAACTTTAGTGTTGTTAAAATCCTATTGGTGGTGCCATAAAATATTTTATTCACATGTGTGGATGTCCCATATTACCTTTATGTCCATGTCCTTGTATTTTATTGACTCTCGCAAATTATTCAAAAACCATAGGCATAAGTGTAAACATGAATTTGGACTTAAAGAGAAATAAAATATGGAGCTAAGGGCTTCAAGGTAAAGTGACTATAAGCTTAGGTTTTAAGGAGTGAGGGGTGTCAAAAGCTCATTCACTGATCTTGGTGATAAGATATGAATGTGTGGTTTAGATAAAAGCCTCTCATATGCCATTGATCTAAGGCATCAAGAATCAAGATCAAATCCATCGTTATGATCTAAGTATAAAAGTAACTTATGAGATCAATTATAACCCTAACTTGAGTATTCACTTCAAAGAGAGAGAGAGAGAGCCCCTTTGACAAAAATATGGTCACCCATGAGACTATCTTCTTCTTTGAGCTTTCATTTGAAACCCTTCCATGGAGTAGTCCCTCACTTATGTGATCAAGCTCATACCATTGCTTCATTAAGGTATTGATTTTTCTTTGTATATTTTTAATTCCTACCTCATTTTCATTATCAAATCTTGCTGGAATTCTTAATTTACAGGAGCTTTTTTTCATTTTTGGTCATAAAAACTTGATATTTGAAGAATCCCAAAGCAATGGTGTAGTCCATACACATGGTATGTGTAGACTAGCTTGCTTACTCCATGATCTTGAGTAGTTTCAACTAAATTTTTTTGATCTTATTTTTCTGAAATTTTTACTGGGAATATACAACTGATGCGAGGTTTATTTCATCATATTTGAGCATATGAAATAGTCCATTGAGTTATTTTTTGAATGTTGAAAAGTTCGTGTAGTCCCTTATGGACCACATGGTGTAGTTTCACCGTTATTTCTTATTTTGTGTAGTATCTTTCTCAAATTTTAAAGGGTTATTTTGACACATGTCTATCTCATGATTTGATCATTATTAAGTGAAATAAAAGTGACCATTTTCTTCTGATTGGATTGATCTCCTTGAATTATTATTATCACCCGTGCCTTAAACAATGTGACAAAATTAAGTCGTCAAAAGGCCCTTTTGTGGCCTGGGCACAAGGGGTTAGAACCATAGTTTCCCCATGTATGTTTGCATATTAATTTGATGTATTTACAGTTATTAAATGTATTCATAATTGGTTAAATTGAGTATGTGGTGTGTATATTGAGATTGTTCTTTAATCTTGCGGTATGAACTTTAATGCTATACATTATTGTTTATAAGAATTGAAACCATATCGAATTATTATGATCTAGTGTATGAGGCATTATGATATATGATGAGAATGAAGAATGAAGATGAAATTATTATATAATTTTGATAAAATGAGGAATTGCGAGTACAAGTCATGCAATATATTGTAGAGATGTACATTATAAATATTTGAATATTGTATTGAGCTAATTGTATTTTTTAGTAGAGAATGTAAGGGACCTATTAGGGTTGAATTTTATTATTCAAATGTGTATAAACTATGTTTGTAGGCTGGAATATATGTATTATGGTTTTGTATTGAGATACTCATAGATTTAAACCCTTGAGTTTTTATACAATGGAAATTTTTAAAAAGATTACATTTCTAGCCCATTGTTCTTATACCACCAACAAAGAGTAATGTGTTTTCCTATCTTATTTGAATTTTGTTTCTATTACTCCGCTTCAAACTCGGTAGAGGAGGCAGTTAAAGCCTTAGTTTGAAGCAAAGATCCCGGAAAACATCTCATGGCAAAAGCTTAGTAAAGATATCAGCTAGCGTGAGGAAACAAATTGTATGATAAGTAAATCAAGAGCAACCTTTTCATGCACAAAATGATAGTTCAACTCAATATGCTTTGTCCGAGCATGAAAAACAAGATTAACTGTCACGTAGGGAGTACTGATGTATCACAAAAAAGTGTTGGTAGTTGAGAAAGAGACACCCCATATCTCGAAGAATAAAAGAAAACGATGTCAATTCTACAACAGTGGATGCCATAGATCGATCTTCTGTTTCAACACTTGAACGAGCCACAATTGATTGTTTCTTAACACTCCAAGATATGTAGTTAGAAACAAGATATGTATAGAAACTAGTGGGTGAAAGGCAAGTGTGTGGCCACCAGCCCAAACATAACTATCATGTAGAGAGCACTGATATTATCACAAAAAATTATTTGTGGTTGAGGAAGAGGCACCTCAACATCCCAAAGAATAAAAGAAAGCCATGTCAATTCTGCAGCAGTGGATGCCATAGATCGGTATTCTGCTTTAGCACTGGAACGAGCAATAGTCGATTATTTTTTAGCACTTCAAGAT
The DNA here is from genome assembly GCF_000471905.2 of Amborella trichopoda. The sequence goes on along the minus strand of NW_006499912.1, from coordinate 1,405,195 downwards.
ATGCATTTAGAACCAAGATAGGTATAGAAACCAGTGGTTTGAACGGCGAGTATGTGCATCAGAGAAAACATATAACTCTCCGCATGACTATGTACTACTGAGATAACGAAGAATCTAATTCACTGCTTGCAAATGTGCAATTGTAGGGGCATGCATAAATTGGTACACTGTCTTAACTTTATGGGAAAGGTCAGACCGTGTTATGGTAATGTATTGGAGTGCACCAACAATGCGCTGATAAACGGATGGATAAGGAAACAGATCAGAATTCTCATGAATATCATTCTTCATTGCCATTGGTGTTGAAATAGGTTTCGCACTGAGCATTTGAGCATGATTAAGAAGATCCCGAACATATTTGCTTTGTGATAGAAAAATTCCACCTGAAAAATAAAATACCTCGATGCCAAGAAAGTAGTGAAGATGTCCAAGATCTTTAATTGCAAATTTCATTCTGAGTTGGGAAATGAACCATTCTAGAAAATTTGAATTGTCACAAGTAACAATAATATCATCAACATAAAGAAGAAGGATAATAACGCCTTGAGTAGTGCGAGAAACAAACAGAGATGTATAAGCTAGGTTGCAATAAAAGCCCAATAATAACAAATAGGGACTAAGTCGGTCAAACCAAGCCAGTGGTGCAAACTTGAGATGATATAAGGCTCTTTTTAATTTGCAGACATGATTTGAATATTTTGAGCTCACAAATTCAAGAGGTTGTTCCATAAATACAGGTTCTTTGAAAAAGTCATGTAGGAAAGCATTTTTCACATCAAGTTGTTTGATAGACCAATGATGCACAATAGCTATGGTGAGCGCAATTCGAATACTAGCAGACTTAATTACATGATTGAATGTTTCAGAGAAATCAATTCCAACAACCCGATTGTATCATTTAGCAACTAGTCTAGCCTTAAGTCTCTCTAGACAACCATTAGAATTTACTTTAGTCTTATAAACCCAACAACAACCAACAATATTCATACCTGGAATGCGTGGAATTAGCTCCCAAGTTGAGTTAACATGTACGGCTTCAATTTCCTCTTTCATCGCATGATGCCAACCTGGATGACCCAAGGCAGATCTAATGGTTTTAGGTTCAGACGGGATATCTTCAAAAGTAGGAGCCCTTGAGATTACTATCATGGATGAGAGAATCCAAGGTCTTTGAGTACCATCTTGAGATCTTGTGACCATCTGATGATGAGAATGCTCAGAGTTTGGAAACAAAATTAGATTGGTTGGTTTCTTGAGTTGCAACACTTTTATCACCATGATTGTGTGTTGCATCATCTTGCACATCTTGGATTGGTGTTGCAGTGATGAGATCTTCTTTTACAAGAGAAGTTGGAGAGCTATCATTAGTGATGGGCAAAACAAGACATGAGGGACTAAATACATCAATGGTGTCCCATATGGGTGATTTATATGGAGGTGATGAATCAGAAGAAGAATGAGTCAGTATGTTAGGCTCATAACAATGATCATTTTGCATAGGTGGACAACTCCCCCTGAATCTGAGTACTATCAAACAAAGAATTGGGGTTAGCATAAAGATATATATTTTCATCAAATATAACATGTGTAGAGATATAGACTCGCTTTGTGGGTGGATGAAGACACCCGTAATCCTCATGTTGAATACTGTAACCCAAAAATACACATGGAAGAGAATAAGGGCAGAAATTATATGCAACATGGTTTGGAAGGTATGGAAAACATCGACAACCAAAAACCCGGAGTGAAGAATAGTCTGGTAGCCAGCTAAACAACAAAGAATATGGTGAATCCATTTACAAATTGGTCGAGGAAATCCTGTTTATTACAAAGATTGCAGTATAGAAGCATCAATTCAATACCGTTTAGGAATTCCTGCATGAAACATCATTGTAAAACCCATTTTTACAATATCTCTATGTTTCCTTTCAGCTATTTCATTTTGTTCAAGGGTTCCCAAACATGATATCTGTTGCAAAATTTCATTCTCTTTAAGATTAGTAATGAATTCTTTCTTAGCAAACTCACCAGCTTCATCACATTGAAAAATTCGAATTCGTTTATCAAATATCCTTTCAACCAAATGATGCAATTTTATGAATGCAGAGAAACGTTCAAATTTTCTTTTCAAAGGATAAATCCAAGAAAACCGAGTGTAACCATCCACAAACACCACATAAAAACGATAACTATGAGTAGATAAAACTAAAGTAAAAATTTGAATGAATCTTAAAAAGAGGTTATGTGGAGGTCCTATCAGTACTATTAAACGGGAGTTGATAACTTTTTCCCATCTGATAATTAGTATAAACATAATGAGATTTATCCTTTGCATCAAACATTAATCAACTGTTTAGATTCTAAGTAACATACTACTTTAATTTGAAGATGTCCGAGTCGTTGATGACATACAACTTTTGATGTTATCTTATTTCGATAGAAAATAAAGCGCCATTCACATCCTCAAATACATAAAGTCCACCCTTTCTACTCCCATTGGTTAGAGTTCTCCCTGTACTCATTTTCTTAATCCAAAACCATTTGATGAGAACTGAAAAACACAAAGAAAATATTTTGTAAATTGACAAGCAGATAGTAAATTATTTTTCATATCTCGCACCAAGAGAACATTAGAAATATTAAATTTTTCAGACTCAACATCAATATTTGCATTATCAACATGTGAAATAGTCAATTGCTCACCATTGCCAACCATGACTGTATCTCTACCACTATAAGGGCGAATATTTTGCAGTTTACCTGGGTCTCCGATCATATGAGTTGAGGCACCAGTGTCTGAGAACCATTCTGAGCCTTGGGAATTTGTTATAGTCATTGTAGCAAGAGCTTGAGGATTGTCTGTTTTTTTTTATACATATGATTGAATCAGTGTCAGCACTTTGATGCAGTATGTCTATATTTTCCACAAATTTAACAATTTTCCTGGGGTGTCTGAGCTGATTGCTATATTTGTGAATCTTGCTAAAACCTGTAATTCACATTTTGCATAGGTGTACCACCACTTTCTTGGTTTTTTTGAGGCACGCCACGTCCCCCATTATTGTTCTACCATGTTTGAGCAAATCCACACCCGCGAGAATTTGAAAAACTGTTGACCACCAAAGTTATGTATGCCTTTACCTTTGTAATTTATAGTACCTCTGTTAGGTCCAAAGTTCTATGTTGTCCAGCAAGAGTCATATTCTAATTGGGATATGAGTATTCTTCAGAGACATGAGACTGCTTTCTAATCTCATGGCTTTGAAGAAGTAGTAAAATTTCATAATAGAAAGGAATTAAAGGCTTAAGCATAGTGGTAGCAAAACTCTCATATTTTAGACCAAATCCACTAAGAAGCCAAAATACCTTATTTTCATTAAGTACAAGTTTGCCAATAGTAGCTAAATTATCACAAATACTGTTGAATTTCCAAATGTATTTTGATACAGTTGAATTCCCTTCTTGCAGAGTTGCAGTTGCTGGAAAAGTTGGAACTCTCTAGCTTGAGAATTACCTACATAGGCATTTCCAAACTTCTGCAGAAGTCTTGAGGCCAACAACAAGGATTAGACAATCTTCTGATAATGTCATTGTGATCCAGGCTTTAAGAAGCCAGTCAGACTTTAACCATGATTTATAGTTTGGGTTTTTGATTTTAGTCTTACCATCAGGAGAGAAATTTTTTTGACTTGGTGTATGACAATCACCATTAATGAGTCCAAAAAGTTCTCGACTCTCAATGAGAGAGAGAATTTGGGTTTCCCATAATAAATATTTGTTGTGTGTTAAATTAATAGATATAAAATTTCTTATATTCAGGGTGGAGGATAGGGATATGTGTTTAGTGAGTATAAAGTGTCCATTAGAATAAAGAGGTATTTTGAGGATAGATGGATCGACTGAGAAAAATTGAAAATTAGAGACAATAGGTGATACGAATGATATGATAATCAAAAGAGCTACCAATATATCAACCAGGATGAGGGGTTTTAATATAAGCTAATAAATAATGTGTGATGAAGATGCAAAGAGAGAGAGAGAGAGAGAGAGAGAGAGAGAGAGAGTTGGGCGTCAGTTAAAAACCTTGCAAAACATGCTCAACTTTGAGAGAGAGTTGGGCATTAATTAAAAACCTTACACAACAAGCTCAACTTTAAGACTTAAACGCACCACAAAAAGAAGAATGGCTATCACAAAATAATGCAAAACAGGAAAATAAAATCAAGCACCCTAAGATCACTGAGAGGTAGAGAGAGAGAACGTCAAAATATTGATAAAAAAAGGCTGATGTAAAACATAAGGAAGATAATATGTACGGATACTTAGATACAAGAGAAGCAAAGATGTAAAAAGAAAAAAAAAAAGTAAAAAGCAAGTGAGGGTTGGATGTTTAGGAAAGAGACGAAGTGTAGAGAAGAGAGCCGAGAGAGAATAGAAGGACTTACTTCAAGGAGAGAAATTGTAGATCGATGAGTTTAATCTCTTAACAGGAACCCGTAGAGAAAGACACCTATTGCTCTGATACCAAATAGAAATTTTAGAGAGAGGAACTCTTTGAAAAATAATTGCGTCCTGCACACAATGACTTGTGGTGGTTTTTTCATTGTATGTATAATTGTACAATATACACTTTTCTATCTCGTTACATGCACAATATACACTTTTCTATCAATATGCATTTTCCTATCTTGTTAAATTCTCCTCTCAAAAGGAAAGAGTAATGTACTTTCATATCTTATATGAATTTTGTTTATATTAGCAGTCACTTCCAATATCATCTATGGGGGGCCTACCACCTTCCAAATCCATCCCAACCACACTATATCTTCCATCGGCCCTATCATCCCCAAGTACAATAAGCAATGAACTAAAGAATGGTAGCAACTTGGTTTTTTACATTTTTAGCTTTTAGATAATCCTGCAATTAAGTAATACATACATTTATAAGCAAATAATATTTACATTGATAAAATTAAAATACATGCCTAACAACTACTATACCTTTATGTAATCACTCCATAATTCCTTGGTAACTGTGACCTTGTGTAATTTATAATCCCAACCAAACCCACTTTTGGCAAAAATATCATTCACTTGAGTGTAATATTGCTTCCAGGTCTTCATTTTGTGTTTTATGTTTCTGAAGTCAATACAATCCCATTTATGTTTTCAAACTCATTACATGTTTCAATATACACCTCACGTCTGAAACTAATTTCAACTCTACGCCCCAATTGCACCTGTTTAAGTAGCTACTCCATAAGGTTGTTGTTCATTTCATCTGTCCACATTAGATTTTTCCCTTCATTATCCTATTTTTCCTCCTCTTTGCATTTTTTATTCTTCTCCATTCCTATTACCAAGTTCCAAGTTAATACAAAAACACCAATTCAAATGCACCATATAAACACATCAATTCAAATGCACCATACCTTTATTAGTGGCTTTCAAAATGTTAGTCAAATTGACAAGAAATTCCCTAGCATCGCTTCTCTTTCATGTGCTAAACATGGACAAGTAAACAAGAATGCAAGGAACTTCAATGTTGTAAGAAATAAATAGGAGTAAGTGCAAGATGGGAAAGTATTTCAGAGGAGTTTTCTGCTATTGAAGCTTAGACATAGACAAGTAACAATAAGAACACGAAAAATTTCTAGACAAGAAATTTCCCACTTTTTAAGATAACATCATCTTATGCATTTTTGTAAGCTTTTGAGCGCAAACCATTAAAGAGTTCAGTGGCTCAAGAGATATCATGCAAAACTCACCTGAGCAACATTAGGGGTTCCATACAACATCAGAGCTCAATGGCTCAAGATATGTCTTGCAAAACTCACCTAAGAAACATAAGGGGTTTCATACATCTCACCGAATTTTTTGCTAACAAAATCTAGTTTGTTAAAGGTCTTACAGGATAAAGAATTTTATTTATTTATTTATGTTCTTTGACGCAAACTTAGAATTGTATTGATTAGGACAAAAATCGGAGTTCTATTTTTGTTGGAACAGCCCAAACTCTGAGTCTTAATGACACAAGGCATTTTTAAGTTCCTTTCCATTATGAATATAAGTCCATTCGTAAGAACAATAAACATGCAAGTGATAAATATTTACTTGATCTTCTTGAAATTAGGCTTGGCTTAGAGTTCAAGTTCCATTAGAAGTAATTGTGCGCATGTGCAGACGTAGTTGCCATTATTTCTCCAATTTAGTCTTAATCTCCTCCAAAATCCCAACCCCCAACAATGTTTTCTCTACCTCAAATAATTTCCAAACGCTTGTGTCTCCCACATAATTTGTTTTATATTATTCCACTAAATTACATAAGATTTCTCATACTACTACATAAAATTTCACCATCATCGCTTTGCCCACCCCTTTCTGCTTGTCTTGCTCTTCTTCTCCCTCAACCTCACCACTCTGCCTACCTCCTCCTCCATCCCCGCCCCACACAGGCCGTCTTCACCTCCCCCTCTCCCTCCCCTCTACTTGACCTTGGCCCGCGATTACACATGAAGGAACTCGTGATCAGTGACACTCTCATCGGTCAACGCCCTGACACAATTGGGAATTTAGTTGATAATTTTTGCCTAAAGTTTAAAACATGAAAAAAAATAAGAAGAAAATATGATCAATGCTTTGTTTCCTCAAGTCCAAAACGTGACAGACAACATAGGTGGTAGGGCTGGCAATGGGTTGGGTCCAGCAGGAACTGTACTCGGACTCGAAATGCCCTGTATGAACTGGGATCTGGACCCGTATCTGACGGGTCCAATTTGAAACTACCCATACCTATACCCGTTGGGTAGTGTTGGACCCGAGACCCGTACTCGACCCTGGTCCAATGAGGGGGTTTGGAAATAGTTAAATGCCCCAATGTTTCTGCTTTTATAAATCTCAACCTACTTATTTCTTTCTATCCCCATCAATGTGGGACTAATCTTCATATCTATAGAAGATGGTACATGCACACAGGGTTGGAGTTAGAGAGAGATAAAAATTCATGACGCACCAAAGTAATTGGCTAGCACCTCACACCCTAATAATGAGTCAAAATGCCCTCATTTTCGTAAATGTTCTCTCTCTCTTAACGGGTTGTGCTAGGCTGACACTAAAGAAAAAACTCACACCCTAATTAAGAGGCAAGATGCCCTCATTTCCAACGTTCTCTCTTTCTTAATGGGCTGGCTCAAAGCTGGCACACAAGATGCCCAACTCATATGTCTCTCACGTTAAGATCTCTCTCTTTTATTGGCATGGGATTAATCCCACATCGAAGAGGTGTGTGGAGTCTTTGGGATATAAGCTCTATAAAAAGGTTGGGGAACTTAAAATTGTTATAAAAAAAAATCCACGAAAACAAGAAAGAAGAAGCAAACACAAAAGAAAGAGACAACCAACCACAATGCAAAGATATACATGGTTTGACAACGTGTCTACGTCCACGGGAGAAGAGAGCTTCTTTACTAGCAATGGATGTAAATATATACATGGTTCGACAATGTGCTTAATTCCACAGGTGGTTCTACGTCTACGGAAGACGAGAGCTTCTTTACTAGCAATGGACACAAAAATATACATGGTTCGGCAACGTGCCTAAGTCCACAGGTGTTTCTCCAACGTGCCTATGTCCACGGGAAATGAGAACTTATTTACTGGCAATACGCAAAGATATACATGGTTCGGCAACGTGTCTACCTGCATGGGAGATGAGAGCTTCTTTACTGGCAATGGAGAATAGGGTTACAATAGCTTTCTTTACTGGCAATGCGCAAAGATATACATAGTTCGGCAACGTGCCTACATGCATGGGAGATGAGAGCTTCTTTACTGGCAATGGAGAATAGGGTTACAATAGCTTTCTTTACTGACAATAGAGAATATGGTTACAATAGCTCTCTAACTCATGCCTTTTTGTTCTCGCCTCTTTGTTCTCTCTGATCTGGTAATGGAGAATAGGGTTACAATAGCTCTTTTCCTCACGCCTCTCTGTTCTCTCTGATTACAAAGCAATCTGCGTTTTTCCCTTAACCCCAAAAAAAAACCAATCGTTACAATATATATAGAGTCCCATACAAATTACCAAAATTCCCATGTACGGATATATATCAAGTCCCAGATAGATGGTACAAATTATCGAAATACCTTTGTATGGATATTCAAAATTTTCCATATCTATTTGACTCTAC
>NW_006499912.1:1384324-1394371 GCF_000471905.2 Amborella trichopoda | reverse complement strand
AGATTGAATCTGGGCCGATTGATGATCATTGATGTCCGATAGTGTTTGAATTTTAATGTTTTTTTTACAAATCCAAATCACTTGAAATTTTAGAAGTGCGTTCATAAAAAATAATTGAATCTTTGAAAAATATCAAAAAATATTTTACATGAAATAAATTGACCAAAATACTCCCGAAAAATTTCAGAAGCATTTTGGTCAGTTTTTTAGCCAATAAATTTTTTTTTATATTTTTATTAGGTGTGCCTTGATGAGAAGAACACGTACTTAAAATTTAAAGTAATTTAGATAAGTAGAAAAAAGATTAGAATTTAAACACAAAATGAGGCCGTGATCGTCAAATCGGCCTAGATTGTTGGGCTCATATGTTCATATGAGCTAGTGGGCTAATCCCAGTTTTTTCCTATATATATATGTAGAAGATACTACAAAATGCATATAGGTGAAAATACACAGCGATTTCGCCTACCCTCATCACCGTTTAAAGTTCATCGCATGGTCACGATTATCTGATAGTATTTCATTTTTTATTTTTTTTATAAATCAGAATTATCTGAAATTTGGATCGTGTGTTCATAAAAAGTAGGCGAATCTACAAAAAATATCAAAAATTTTTTTTTACATGAAATAGATTGATCAAAATACCCTTGAAAAGTTTTAAGGGTATTTTGATCAATTTTGTTTTCTCGAATTCTTTTTTTATATTTTTATTAGGTGTGCCTCACTAAGATGTACAAACACTCCAAATTTCAGATCATTTTGATTTGTAAAAAAAATGAAAAATGAAACACTACTGGACAATCGTGATAGTGCGATGAACTTTAGACGGTGATGAAAGTAAGCGAAATAACTGTTTATATATATATATATATATATAACAAATACACAATTGAAGCCTGAAAATAGATCCCACGCTTACAAGCACAAGGATGTAATTCCCTAGCCCTTGATGAGTGACAGGATAGGTCTTATGGTGCTTCAAGGGGGACACCGTTTATTAGAAAATTGGAATCCCCCAATTTTCATAAAATCAACGTCAGTGGCCCAATTGAGCCAAAGTAGGAAGAATATCAAATTGAAAGAATATGAAAGTATGCAACCAAATTGGGTACCAAGAAAGAAAACACTAGAACATTTAATGATAAGAATTAGGTGAAGAGAAAAATGACTAAGAGTACCGATTTCATAAAATATTAGTATGCTGAAAAGTAATTATTAGCATCTCAAGTCTCCTACAATGTGAGACAAAAATAAGAGAAAATTATAAAAAAAAAGAATATTAATTAGTTTAATCAATTATAACAAAAATATCAAGAACTCGAGACTCAAATTCCCAACCATTTGAAGGGCACAAAATAAAAAAAAGTTAATACAGTTTAATACTTCAAGTAGCCACTACTACAACAAAAATAACCACACATTCAAAGCATAGAAGAATAAATCTTTGAGAGGTCAGGCAAAAAAAAAACAAACTTCAACAAGTTTGATGTACCCAACATTCTAATAAGAAACCATATTCACAAATGAATACACACCATCTTCAATTAAAAAACTACCCATTATCTCAACAATTAAATATATACACTTCAACCAAATTGATGTTTCAACCAAAAAACAAAATTTAGGAAAGAAGTAACTATCCTCTTTTTAATCAAAGACCATTGTTTGGATTGTCTCAATATATATCAACCACCACAAAATTTCAGTCGCCAAGTGCCCACCAGTAGATTCACAATAAAGCCTATTTGACGCCCCTTGGATATATGCAGTAATCAATATATTTATATAGTAATCGAAGAAATTGTTGGCCCAAATACAATAGATCTTCAAAATTTTCAGAAGTAAATATAGCTATATCAACATGCAAGATATGTTTTGAACTCAATCAGAATATCCACAAACATATTGCATGCGATTCTTATTAAAATACCCACAAAAGTTGTAAATTATTTGGAACTCAAGAGGATGTACAAATATCTATAACTTTGTAATCCACTAAAGAATCTCAACCAAAAATCAATTGCACCTATTGCTAAGCTCTTCTAACAAATCCCAATAGAATTTTCAGTCAACATACACTCATCAAAAACCCATCATAAACCATTCCAATAATATAAGATAATGCTTAATACCTTTTTCCTTACTCATACAATATTTATTAACCTTCTTGTAGTATTTCTGGATGCAAAAGATGAAGAAGAAAGTTGAAACAACCTCACGAAATTCGTATGAAATAGTAGGCACAGTTTATAGCTTTTCTAGAGAGAAAATATGGCTGAAAATGTGGTTTCCAGCAATATATAGCGCAAAATAGAACACAAGTTTCCTGCAAAACAGTTATTAGTAAATAATCTAGAGAGAGAAAGTTTCTTCAAGATACAACACGGTACTGCAATTGATCATGTGACATTGAAGGGCTCTCATGGATATGAGAGACACGTCTCTTGCACCCAGTTCACAAGGAAGCATAAGATAGAGTACGAGGGTTTTAGGGAGAGAAAAAAAGCTCGTGCTTAGTATTTAGCTTCCCAAAACCCATTTATCTAAATATAGCTACAAAAAAAAGGGGGAAATAGAGCGACAGATGTAGAGAGAGAAATGACCAGTATTGTCTTTTAATAGCCACTTGTCCTCTCTTCACATGGGTTTTTTTTATTATTTATACGAAGCATTAGCTTATCTTAAAATATATATTATGTAAGGTAGAAAAGAAAATAAATAAATAAATAATTTTGGGCCCTTATTTTGTAATATTTGAAAATACAATTTTCTCCAACAGAAAAATCCCCAATTGCAAATGTACTTGTGTGCTTGCAGAGGGATTGAACAAACTAACCTTGTGTATATATTTTTAAAATATACGCAGAATGGCGAGAGAGAAATTGGAACGTAACCCTAAGGAATGAGAGAGAGACGGGGCTTATAAAGATGTAAAAATTAAAAGAAATATAATAGGGGAATGGCGAGAGAGAAATTGGAGAGAAACCCTAAGGAATGATGAGAGACGGGGCTTATAAAGAGAAAGAGAGAGAGAGAGGGAGAGAGAGAGAGGGAGGCGTCTAGTTAGAGAGAGAATGAGAGGGAGAAAAGATCTTGTTTTTGAGAGAGTGGGCTTAGAGCGAGAGAGCGAGGACTGTGGTTTGGTTAGAGAGAGAGTGGGGGGGAGAAGAGATTTGGGTGTTGAGAGAGTGAGCTTAGAGAGAGAGAGAGAGAGAAAGGGAGAGCAGGTTGAGGAATGAGTGACTGAGATTTCCTAGCATGGAAATGGTGTGGAAAAAGGAAAAATTGATATTTTGTGAGGAAATGAGATCCTGAAAATGTATGTTTCATTTATATGATTTTGATTTTCTTGATTTTAGGTATCTTAGCCATTAAGCCATCCAAATGGTGGATTTTAGTAATAATAAAGATATTAAAACGCCCTAAATCCGTGTACCTAAACTGGCCATTAGTTCAAAAGATACCAAAAGAATCACGTCTTTTTGATAGAAACGACATAAATGCACATTTTTTTTTTCGTAAAAAAACTTCTATGTATTTTGATTTTAATGTTCTCATTTATAATTATTTCTTGAGGCTTCATTTCTCTTCATTGATTTCAAATAATTGAGTTTTAGTTTTGAGAGAAGCTCACTCAAAGTGGAATTACATCAAGAATCTTGATTTAACAAAAAATATTATCAAAATTTCATCAACAGAAACATATTTACAAAGAAAATCGTATTTGAAAAATACTGTTAGTAATGTATTTTAGGACAAGAATATTTGCCAATAAATCATCTTTCCTAAAAACGTTGAGTTAGAGATATAGAAAGCGAATGTAATTCCTTCCTTTCTATAGACAATAGGCATTAGCACAAAGAGTAAAAGAGAGTGGTTTGGTCACATGTAGGTAAGGATTGAAATGACTTTATGATAAAGCACGGTGTATATATTTTAAAAAATTCTTTACCCCCCTACACCGGTAAGTTCACCTACAATGTCCAATTATAATCAAACCACTCTTAAAATAAATAAAATGAAAATAACATTGATTCTCAATTGCTGCATCTTCAAATACAATTCTTTATTCAAGAAACAAAAAATAGACTTTAATATTTTATAGGAAGAGAAATAAATATTTAAAAAGGTCAAATTGCTGGAGATTACTTCAATTGGGCTTAGTACACCCCGCGTCGAGTCTCATCTTTTCAATGGTACTCGAAATTCGGTATATTGATTTCTCTACTATGACAAAAATCCACTCAATGTCTTAATCTTCATCAAGTCCCTTAGCTTGATTTTAGATAGAAGAGAGATGAATATGAAGAGGGAGGGATATGACTTAATCTTCCCCAAGCCTCTTAGCTTGATTTTAGATAGATGAGAGATGAATATGAAGAGAGAGAGATCTACTAACAAGGAGTTCCATCCCTTTGCCACTCACAAAGAATAGAAGTGGTGCATGCCACAAAACCATAATACAACTTAGAAAGAGATAAAATTGGGGCATGTCTCCCTTTTGGAAGAGAGGGGAATTTTGGGTAGGGAGAGAGAATTGTTAAAGAGAGAGAAGAGAAGATATATCTCATTTTATGAGGGAACACCTCTTTTTTTAAATTTTCTATGCTATAGATTTTGCCTCAATTCATAGGGTCAAATCTCCACCGTCGATCTAAGGAGACTTGTGGGATGAGAGATTTGAGCTATCAATCTCTTTGATCCACCATCAATATTCAAAGAGATGAGCTAGAGCATTATCCTCCATTTCCTAAATCTAATCCCATCAAATAAGGAAATGCTATATTTTAATATATCAAATCCTTATTTATTTGATCAATCAAACTTGATTCAAAGAATGAGTAAATATCTAAAATGTTCAACCTTAATACATAAGTTGGCTATACCTAAAAAGATAAGCCAACCAAAAGGATAAACATTATTTCCAAAGAATGTTACGTGAATGGGTGGGGGCGTGCCACCCTTTTGGTGGCCACGTGTGGGCCCCACCTAATCCACATCTTTTTAAATTTTGGGCCCTATATTTTATGGAGGTCCCAAATATTTTCAAAAAATATTTTATTTTATATTTAAAATTTTTAAATCTTATATTTTATTTAAAACATTGAAAAATTAATTTCTCTTAATTTATAAATTCATACGATAAAAATAAAATATCAGAAGATTCACAAAAATTCAAATAAACATTCTAAAAATCACATAATATAAAATTAATTAATTTTGATTGGAACCAGATCCGTTAGATCTAGGAAATTATCAATACATGGGAGCACTTCACCTTCAACTGCGAATCACGATCCACCGAGCTTTCTCAAACTGACTCAGCAGTTCCCATAACCCACAGTCCACTGCAGGGGTTCATGATTGGACCACCAAAGCCAACCAATAGACTAGGGGACGTAGTCTCAGTTTATGGATTTCAGGTTCTCTCCTAGAGACAAAAAATTATGGTCCTTCAGACCATGATGCAACTATGACTCTATGGTGCCTAGGGATAATCTCTCGCATATGTACACGCTTCATCCTCACTAGTGAATATCAAAACGGCTATTTATATACATGCCATGTGATGATATAACGATGAGGTTTTAGCCCTGTCTCTAAATATTATTCATTACACGCAATGGCTACACAGTCCCTTGGCTCTCATATAAGCATACTCTGACCTCATCAAGGGATAACCTACTAAACCCTTCTCGGTAGATCCCTATGCCTAGGTATCTTGGGTTTTTTGAAACCTCGACTGGCCTAGCTCGTCAAGCCTTGTCCGAGTATCAACAAATAACATTTGTCTAGTATGGTTCACAAAATGACCAAACTCGCACTGAGTTTATGTTCTACTATATAAAATGCTCATACAAGTTCTCATAAGGCCTTCAAAGGCCACATAACCCAACAAGGATTAGGGGTTTAAATTTGCTTACGTATTGGTTTAGTTCAAATAAACCTTAATTTACACTCTATATATACATAGGTTTAAATAGTTTTAATTTTTATGGATTTTTGGAATTTTATAAGTGTATGCAAAACCACGATTTGGATGGACCACTATTTCATACATTTAGATTTTTCAGTTTTTGTGGACGACAACCCTATGTTAAAGTTCTTATTTTTTTGCCCTAACAACACTCATATACTTCATGTTGTTGCTCTTGTTACTGTTAATGTGATTATTGTATTTAGTAATGTTGTTGTATCATTATATGATCCCAATAATATCATTCTATGTTTTATTTAACAACAGAGGAATAATCATACCCTGCTGTTGTGTTCAATGAAATTTAGACAAAAGATTTATCAAATAAGATAAATGTTACAAAGTCATTTTAGGGTTATGTGGCCTTCAAAGCCCTTGGGAGCATGTAAAAACTCATGATTATAATGATATTAAACTCCAATGAAAGTGTTGTCCATATGGGACCACATATGCATTTTTTGTGGTACCCATTAACTTATGGGGGTTGGCCGGTTTAGACTCGGGAGACGAGTCCAAAACCCTTTAACAGGACCTAAGGTGCAACCATATAGGAATTGTAGGGTTATTCCTTTTTGAGGTTGGAAAGATGTCTAGGTTGGGTTAGCTAGTAGGTGGTGGATCTCTTATGAGTGGTTGATAGCTTGTGAGAACAAAAGATATTAATCTCCTAAAGAAAAAAAGAGAACAAGGGATAAAATCCTCGACACTACCTCCACATGACATATGTGGGATTGATGGTTGAATCTATGGAATGACCTATAAGGGTAATACATATACATGTTCTGACCACCTACCTACCCAACGAACATCTAATGTACTTCTACTAATATTCAAGAATCACATGGTCTAGATGGCCCATTGGACCACAAATTGTTTGAAACTTTTTATGGTCCTTACACCATAAGCACTCTCCTACTTTTCAAAAATGGAAACTTTACCTAAGCTCTTATGCCTCACAAAATTTTGCACAATCTTAAAGGTTAATATGGTAACTAGGGTCTTTGTGGTAAGACAAAACGCCTATGATATAAAGTACACGAATAGTTTATGGTAGTTGTTCGTTGGGTTGGTCCAATATTAGGGAAAGGTTTTTATATTTCTCCTATAGTATAGAAGGTTTATGCTTCCCCCTACCATCCAGCCGTCTAATTTTGATAAAGAGAGTCATTCATCGTTTGATTTTATATCCGACGTCTCAAAGTATTTTATTTGTAGTTTTTTTTTTTATATAAATTGTATGGATATGAAATTTAGTACGTGTCATCTTCTCATTGGGGAACACCTATAAAAAATACTAAAAATAATTTTTCGATAAAATATAAAGAACAAAATACCCCTTTGAAAATTTCAGGGGTATTTTGGTCATTTTATTTTATTGAAAATATTATTTTTATATTTTTTTTCTAGTTCGAGTTCAATAGAGGATTGGATGTCCAGAATTTGGTGTCAAAATATTTTAAAGAAAAAAAATTAGAAATAAAATAGTGTAGAGATGTGACATTGTGATTGGGGCAATCATAGCCCTCCATTCAGAATGGACGGTTGAAGAAGGGGAAGTATTTAAGTCTTATATTGTAGGAGAAGCATAGAAAGCTTGCCCTCGATATTATATAGATCGGACTTGCCTATTTTGCCTTCTTTCTTAAAGAATTGGTTAGATGTATCTAACATTGGAGCATATATTTGGAGAAAAACATGAAGTATAAAGCGGTCTGATGGTTCTAATATCAAACCACTTTGATAATGGATCGATCAGATGTTAACAGTATCACATTGCCCTAGAAACCAAAAAAAATTGAAAAATTAAAATAGTAAAATAAAAAACCAGCCCGATATTAAACATATGGCAAAACTGGAATACAAATATTTTTTAATAAAAAAATATAGACCAAACTGGAACTCTGGTAAAAAAAAAATTGGCCTCCTATGCAGTTTCTCTCAAAAAGATTTCGTGAATGCAATGCACACCACCAACTAATTCATTTGACAACGAGGGTAAAACTCCCATCTACGAATGTTGGTGGGGCACGTTTACAATTCTCTCATACCAATTAAAGACAAAATTTATAAAATGGATCAAATCAGATTCCCACCAAAATTGAATTTGGCTTCTCTGTCTGACAACAGTTTTGAGTTCCAAAATCATTTCTTTGTTTCTTTTGAATTCATATTAGTGTACATCAAAGTTGACTTGAGGAAGTTATACACCACACCTATCCCCTTAACCAAGAGTTTTCAAGGATCCCAATAAACAATTTTCTTTTGGGTAAATTCAAATAAACAATTTGGACATGCGAATTTACCATATATCCACCGCACCCATTGATAAAAAGCTACTATTTTCTTTGTATTTCTTGCTAGGAGTGGGAACAGGTCGGTAAGGTCTGGGTCCTACTTAGACCCGGACCCGGACTTGAAATCCGTACATGGGACTCGGACCTAGACGTGGAACAGATCGGATCCAGACTATTTGGACCTAGACCCGGACTTTATTTGGAGGAAACATACCCTAACCCGGACCCTACGGGTTATATATAAAAAATAAAAATTAGCTAAAAATTAAAAAATAATGTAAAAATATTTACCCAAAAATTATTAAAATTTACTAAAAACATGTAAATATCTCATGAGTAATGATCCTATGAGGCCCTTCCACACCCATGTGCGTAGGACCCTAAAGGATCACTATTAAATTTGGCACAGGAATCTAGAAAAGTTATCACATGGGTGTGGGACTTGACTTTTCTAGATATCTGCACCAAATTTAATGGTGATCCTTTGGGTCTTATGCACATGGGTGTGGGAGGGTCTCACAAAGTTATTTCCTATATCTAATAAGAAACTTTGGACAGTAATTCATCAATTTTCTCATTTTAAGACCATTAAGAAAATTTGCAAAGAAAAAATGAAAAACATGTATAAAATAATATCTCAATATATATCGTCATCATCATCATTATAGCATTTTCTATATTGATTGGGGCTAGATGAATCCTGTTCCGTCATTCTGCTCTATTAAATGCCATACCCTCAATGAGACCATATGTCCCCATGTCTTTCCGAACTACTTCTAACCACGTCCTTTGGGCTTATCCCGTGCACTTTTAAGTCTTTCCACTTGAACTAACCCGTACCTCTTCACAGGTGCTGTACTTGATCAACGCCACATATGGCCATTATCGCCTATTGGTGCCACACTTAACGTCTCTCGAATGGATTCATTTTGAATTCTATCTCTTCTTGTCTAGCTACTCATCCATTTCAATATCCTCATCTCCGCTACACTCATTATATGGTTATATTTTTTTTTATCCGCCCAATATTCAACCCCATAGAGCAAAGCTGGTGTCATAGTGATCCTGTAGAACTTGCTCTTCAGTTTCATTGGTATGTGGCGATCACATAAAATTCCAGTTGCATAACTTCCCTTCACCTACCCAGCTCTAATTCTGTGTGCGACATCTTCTTCAATCTCTTTATTTTCCTAGATTATCGACCCAAGATATCGAAAGTGTGGTCTTTTTTGTACTTCCTTGCTGTCAATTTTACTACTTCCTCGTTTCTACTCATATTATTGCTAAACTTACATTCCATGTACTCTGTCTTAGTCCAACTAATATATATATATATATATATATATATATGGATTTTCTAGAGTTAAAAATCCCTCAAAATAACAAAGGTTGAAGTTAGAATGCCTTGTGATGATCTTTTTTACCTTTATTGCCCTTGTTCTTTTAAATGCTAAAGCTCAACTGCAAGGGTATTTTTTACCTACCCGTTCAAATTAAAAAAAAGGGAGAAATTTTCAAATTTGAGAACCTTCGTCCCTCTCTCTCTCCACTGCTCCACCCCTCTTTATCTCTCTCTTGTCCCTACTACTTTCGATCTTTTTCGCTCCCCATATCTGTTTTTCTCACCCAACAATCTCCCCCCTTTCTCTCTACACTAGCCCGTCTCTCTCTCTCTCTCTCTTCTTTCCTAACTCTATAAGGAGCTAGTATTTACCTACTATTCGGGTGTTGTCTCTCTCTCTAGCCCTAACTTCTTCCTTACCTTTTCCTCTATGG
>NW_006499912.1:1370804-1384304 GCF_000471905.2 Amborella trichopoda | reverse complement strand
GTTAAGACCCCAAAGGATCACCTTTAATTTGACACAGATCTCTAGAAAAGATAAGTTCTACACCCATGTAATTACTTTTCTAGAGATCTGTGCCAAATTTAATGGTGATATTTTGAATTCCTGCACACATGGATGTGGGAGGATCTCATAGGATCATTGCTATATATATAAGGGGTGGGTATGGCTACAAAAGAAGAGTGCCAAAAGAAGATAATTTCGTATGGAAAGAGTGTGGTTTGAGGAGAAAGAGGTGGTGGAGTTGATTAAGAGTAATTAGAGTAATACTTTTGTCCTTGGGTGGCTTGGCTTTCAAATTCATAATAAAACTTATTAATATTAAGCACAGATTGTTACAAAGGAAAAATGGAAAAAAAAATTCACAGGGAAAAATGGGGTGGATGGGTGTATGAGGCGGCTGGACCTTATCGAAATTCTATCCAGGGTAGAAGTAATATTGTGGAAGAAGAAGAGGAGGAGAGGGGAGGTTTGATGTTTGAATTATCCAAGAACCTTAAATTTGATGAGATGTATTGAAAGCAGCGATCTAAAGTTAAGTGGTTGAAGGAGGGAGACGCAACACAAAAAAATTTCATGTAATGGCAAGTTCTAGGAGAGAGAATGATATTTCAGCTATTGCTTTTGAAGGGGTAGATGTGAATGACATTGAGGCATAGGAGATGGAATTTGTGAAACGTTATCAGAAAGTATTTTTCAGTGAGACGCCTTTTCGGGTGAATTATCAGGGGTGCAATTCAAACGGTTATCGACTGGAATGACATGGAATCTTGAGAGGATGGTAACAGGGAATGAATTAAAGGCTGCTGTCTTTGCTTTGCCAGCAGATAAGGCCCCTGAGTCAGATAGATTTTCACTTATTTTCTTTCAAAAGTTTTTGGGATAATATTAAATTGGCTTTTTTGCTAATGGTGCAGGAGTTCTTTAAGAGTAGTATTATTCACAAGGGGATTAATGCAACGGTTATTGCTTTGATCCCAAAGCATTCGACTATATCCGGGATTTCTGATGTGCGCACAATTAGTCTTCTGACTAGTCTTTGTAAGATCATTGCAAAAATATTGGCGGAGAGACTAAAGAAGGTGCTTCAATATGTTATCTCCGGGCCACAAACAACCTTTATAAAGGTTCGTGTGATTATTAATAAAATGTTGATTATAGAAGAGTACATTCATTCAAGGAAGTTAAGTAGAGAGCTAGGGATTGTGTTAAAATTGGATATGGAGAAGGCCTATGATAGGGTTGAATGGTGTGTTTTGATGGAAATTATAAAGTGTATGGGATTTGGGGAGAAGTGGAGGTCCTGAATTAAGGGATGTTTATCTAGTGCTCACTTTTTGGTGTTAGTGAACGGATGTCCTAAAGGTTTTTTTAGAGCCACAAGGGGTATGTGCCAAGGTGATCAATTATCTCCAATTCTGTTTACTATGGTAGCTGAAGCTTTCAACATAATGATTTTGAATGTGGTGATTCGAGAACACTTTAATGGTTTTAAGGTTGCAAATAATACTGACTTGGTTATCATAAGCTTACAATATGCAGATAATAAGCTTGTTTTTTGTGGGGCAAAGGTGGAGGAAGTAGAAAGTATAAAGTGGATGCTTCAATGTTGTGAAAATGTTATGAGCTTAGGAGTTAACTTTCATAAAACTTCAATGGTTGGTATTGGATGTTCGTAGGAGTTGATGGAGGTACTGGCTGAGGAGATGGAGCGTAAGGTGGAAAATTTTCCTATCAAGTATTAGGAGTTTGGATTTCTGATTCAAAACTACCCAAATCAGTCTGGGATACCGTTGTTCAACGAGCTCATACTAAGCTTGATTATGAAAAACGAAGCATTCGTCTTTGGGAGGTAGATTAAATCTTATCCAAGCTTCTTTATCTAACTTGCCTATATATATGATGTCCTTGTTGGTAATGCCGATATCAATAAATAAGCATTTGGAATAGTTGATGAGGGATTTTCTTTAGGGGTCTTATGGAGATGGTCGAAAATACCATTTGGTTAATTGGGATAGAGAGTGTAGTCCAAAGAAGGATGGAAAAATGGGTATAAGGTGAGTGAAACTAGTAAAACAGGCATTGTTGGCACAATGGTGGTGGCGTTCTAGATTATGAGGTGATCAGCTATGGTTTGAGGTATTGGTCACTAAACATGTTCTTGATTCTACTGCTCAAATGGTTGCTAAAGGTAGAAGAGCTAACAATCAAACTCCCACGTGGAAAGGTATTGGTTGGGGACCGAAGCCTTAAAGTTTCAATTTCCATAGTTATTTGAATTATTTCAATTCTCTCGTAATCGGTTGCTGGATACTTTGAGTCAACAGTTTGTAGAGGTTATGAATCTTCTTGAAGGCCACCATGTTTCAAAATCAATGGATGATGATATGGTGTGGGAAGGCCAGAATGATGGACATTTTAGTGTCCGGTCAACATATGGTCTTTTATTTTATGATAGGTTGAGGTGGAATTGTGTATCCGTGAATAAAGTTTGGAGATGGCCAATACTGCTGAAAGTTCGTGGTTTCTTATGAATTTTATTTCAAGGCAGGACTATAACTGTGGACAATCTCATAAACAGCGGTAGAACTATGGTGAATGTGTGTCTTCTTTGTAAAGAGGATGCAGAATGTGGTAACCATCTTTTCTTATATTGTTCATTTTCTTATACTATTTGGTTTTGGCTATTTCAAATGTTGGGATTATCAATGGTTTTTCTTGAATCTCATGTTGAGATTTTGGAGCAGGGACAATGTAAGTTTATTTTGAGTTAGGCAAATGATTTGGCAGATTGCTAAGGCTGCGGTTTTATGAGAGATATAGAAGGAAAGAAATAATAGAGTTTCTGAAGGTAAAAATGGTGGAGTTGGATGCGGTGAAGCGAAAGATTATTCATAATATTTGGAGTTGGTTTTCTATCACTAAAGAAAGTTTTGGGATATCTACGGTTGATGTTTCGGTAAATCTTGCAAATTTAATGGACCTAAGGATGATTAAGGTTTGACCAAGATATATATGGTGTCCGTCGTTGAATAGTACTATCAAGTTGAACTTTGATGGGAGTTCACATGGTAATCTAGGTGCCGCATGTTGATAAAGGCACTTACCACTACCTTATCTCTAGATATTATGATAACCATGCCTCTCACCAAGAATAAGTCGAATAGTGAGAAATCCAAATATATGCCTAATGAATAATAAGATGATGCAATTTTGTATGCAGGAGTAATTGCATTAGATTATGTGAGGTAATTCTAAAACCTGGCGGGTTCGCTCACTAATGACCTAGCTACGGAACAAGGGAGGAATACATCATAAGGACCGGGGGCAAAAGCCAGCGTTATAGAGTCATGTGAACCTACCTAGTTGATAAGGCAATCCCAAATCCAAGGTTCAATGGAAAATCAAGATTTATGTGGAGATGTACTATGATAAGGAACTAGCTTAGTCAAATTCTTTGCCCCAACCACAAAGATGATGGAGAATGGGGTTGGGGTCGTGTTAGTAGCACCACTTGTACTTCAGTTAAGGTTTAAGTTTCCATTATCACTTAAAGTATTAAAAAAAAATCTCTAACAATTTCAAAAAAAAATAAGGACTCGTTATCTTCACTTAATTACCAAAAAAAAAAACCACGAAGATGATGCCTTGTTACACGAGGAGGTTGAATTTAATCTTAATGAGGGTCATAGACCCACTTTCAATGTTGATAGTCAGAATAGCACTCTTAATGGATTCACTTATATGAAGGTGGAAGTGGGGCCGTTTCTTATGAGAATCAAGAACTTATTACACCAGCATCTGAGATTGAAGCGCGTAGGAAGAATATATTAGCTTCAGTAAATACACAAAATAAAAAAATTCGTGTGTACTACGTGGGAGGTTTACCTATTATAAGAACAAAGTTCGTCCACTCGTAGGTAATGTTTCACATAATACTTTGAATGAGCAAATTTGCATAATTTTTGCAGTTCGACCAACGATCAAATTTATTTTTAACAAGTGGGGAATTGCTATTAAATAATTTTAATAGTAATTATTTAAAATTATTATTAAAATTAGTAATTTTAACGAGTGTGAAATGAGAGAGACAGTGGTAGGGGTGCGTTGGTGAGGTGCAGCTTTAAGAGCTTATTCAATTGATGCTATTCAATATTTATATTTTGAGGGGTTGCTGAATATGGTCATAATGCACCTATATGAACAACAGTTTGAACACAGGAAGAGCTAGCCGTTGGAGAACATTTCATGTGCCATGAACTCCCTCTTGTAATACATATGCTATGGTCCCGGTTAAAGACATTCAATTTCACCTTATTAAAATCCACTCAATTCTTCTCTCAAACTCTATTATAAAGGTGCGTTTGTTCTTAAAGAAATGTTTTTAATTTTCTACGGGTTCCACGTTTGACACACGGTTTCTATCGTTTTTTAACAAAGTTCCCATTTCTTTGTAAAAACATGAAAGATTAAGTTCTTAAGAGATGAAGGAACTTAATCTTTCATAACGTTTTTGTTGCTCACTATTCACTATGCATAATATAAATACATAATATTAGTATTATTAATATGATATGATATAATATAATATTATTATAACATAATATTATAAAATACAATATCATATAATATTGTATTTTATAATATTTTTCTACATTATATATTATATATTTATTTTATTAATGTAATTTATATTATATAGTATATATTGATTACATATTATATGTAGAATATAGTATTAATATACATATTTATACTATATTATATTATATATATTTCTTATATCTTGTATAATATTTATATTAGTATTTATTGTATTATATATAATATTTATATTCTTATGTTAAATATATAAAATACATCATATTATATATTATATTTATACTGTTGATATATATATATATATGTTATCCAACATAGTACTTAAGACTTTTTAATATTTCAACAGGTTATTAAACACATTACTCAAAATTTATTTAAATTTTTTAAAACAAAACATTCAACTTTTCAAAAAATATCTTTTCAGCTCTTTTCAATAGCATGTAATCTGGTTTTCAATAGATACTCAAATCTAACATCCCTAATGAAGATTCGTTCCCACTTTTATAACCACCCTTTTCTAGCGCGAACGGTGTGCTATGACAGGAACGGCTGGCTCATGTTGGGAACGAGTGCCTAAAATATCATATTGGTACAATGTAAGTACATCTTTGAACATGACATAAATTGGGCTTGGGAGTTAGCAATCTTTGCCATACTACATCTTATTCGATTCTTACCAAACAAAAAAAAAAAACATTTTTGCACTAATGTTTTAAAAAATCAATCGAGTTTAGAACATTGTTTGGAAAATTGCTCGATCTAACCGTTAGCCACCTGGTTAGATCAGAATTGGCCAGTGGCCAGTTCTGGTTTTGAGCGATTAGGGTGATCAATCGGTATTTTAAAAAAAAAATTCAAAAAATATATATAAATTCTTAAAAATAAAAAATTTGATTTGTAATGTATTTTTAAATATTCTTTACATTATGGTAAAGATTAAAATTTGTTTTGGTCTTTAATACTCACTTTTATATTTTCCTATCTTTTTTAGACAATTTTAAAAATAACCCTAAAATATAAAATTAAAATCCATTTTTTTCATTATTTTTCAACTTCATTTGAATGTGTTATATTTTAATCATTTTTATATGTTTTTTATATTTTAGTAGATTTTTTTTGGCATATTTTTTATGTTTTTTCAACATTTTTTTTACCACCCGGGGACTTGCCCGATTAGAACGGTTGAATCAGCCGATTTACCGGTTAGGCCGGTTGAACCACTTCCAAACCCATATCCGATTAACCGTTCCGGTTCGATTTTGCGAACACTAGTTTAGAATTACCCGATCAAAATTGAAATCGGTATGTAAAATGGAATCTGGAACCAGTTTGGTTTTCCTAAAGTCGCTCCATTCCATCAAAGAAACTAATGATTCTGTCCGAAAATCCAGTCGATTCGACAACAATAGCTTTTAAGCTTTTTGAGAGAGAAAACCCCAAATTGAGTTTTCCCTTGTCCCTCATTCTTCAACCATTTTATCTGATATTTTAGGCATTTCATTTCCATTTAACCGATCTATCAAATGATCGTGACAAACTATTGGATTGAAATGCAAATTGAAGAAATCATAGCAACAATTTGGAGGAGTCTTTTACTGTTTTCACTATTGGTGCCTATTCTCTCAGTTGTCATCCAATTTTTGTGAAATTCGAAGCATTTTTTTTTGTTTGTTTCTCAATTTTCTAGTTGTAAAACCAAAGAACCAAAGAACTGTAGAAATCATTCATCCGGAAACAAACTGAAAATCTTTTAGGCATTAAGCGTTTGAATTCAAATGATCTGTACAACCATGGTTTGAGATTTTGAATTCAATTTGATAAATAACTAGATTCAAATCATTTGAACCTCCAATGGGTTTACTTTTGTTACACGATCTTTTTATTTAAATCAATATGCAATGATAAAAAAAAAAAATCCGGAATGATTTGAATCATTCAAATCTGTGTTTTTTTTTCTTCTGAAATTTTCATCACTCTGCATTCTCGATCCAAATAAGTCCTGGAACCAGCAGAGATTGAATATTTCCACTGAAACAGTGGTTTGTAGCCAGACAAATTAGACAATACAAAGCTAAAATTTTTGGTTGTTTCTTGAGAGCGAGGAAGATGTTTCACAATCACTGCAAACACAAACCAGGAATGCATAAAATAATGCAGCCTCGGCGAAAGGGAACCTCCATACCAGCCTTTGGATTAGGTTCAAACCAGGGAGGGAGAGAGAGGGAGTTGTAATGGAAAGATTGCAAGGACTGACCTTCTACATTCTATTTCCTCATGGGAAACAACTAGAGAAATATTTAAAAATAACCAAACTGAATAACTTGAGAGAGAGACAGAGATGTAATAGGAAGATTGGAAGGAAGGAGCTTCTACATTCTATTTCCCCTGAGAAACCAGTGAAAACCTTAGAAAATAACAAAACTAGTGAATTGCTTGAGTGAAAAGATTCAAAACTGAGATAGGCCCCAGTATAAACTAGGTTGAGCACCAGAGGAAGAGAGCAATTAAATCTCCTTATCACATCAACAACTGCATGCATCCTATGAAAACAATGCAAAGAAAACAATGCTCTGTTGCAGTAAAATCAAGAAATCCAAAATGGAGTAAAGATTCATGAACAAAATGAAGAGCATAAACTAAATTTCAATCAACAAACACAGCACTCAAGAGATCCACGAAACTAAATTTCAATCAACAAACACAGCACTCAAGAGAACCATGCATACTAAAAAAACTGATCCACGGAATGCTCCGTACATACAAAACAGAATGAACAGAACCCTTCTTTTGGTATTCATTTGATGAAAATCGCAGTATAATAGAAGTGATACGTAACCTTGAGTTTTATGTTGGGTTGTTTATAACGGAAAATTCTGTCAGCATAACATGCAGTCACAGAAGGTATACTGGATACCTAGATTCATGTGCAATATTGATTTAATTCTAAGATTGAAAGATCGTAGAAACATATGAGTCGGGCACGAGTATCTTACACAATTTACAGAATTTTACGAATCTCAAATGTTTAGCAAACCACCCTAGAGTTATAGATAATCTTGATAAATACTAAATATTCAACAGACCTCAGTATCTCCCTAGTGGCATCAATTGGTTCAGAAGCATAAGATTTCTATCGACCTTTAAGATTTACATAATCACTAAATCCCTCAGAATGATGATCAAATAATCCAAGTCAATAGGGTAGATAACAACAATTTCAATATATAACCCTAATTCCCATCAGGAGTCACAAACTCTAATGCTGCAAATCTATTTCAAGAGCTTTGTGTTCACATCTGAGATTCAAGCTTTGTAGCTCACATGGGTTCTCTCTCTAAATTTATGTATTGGGTTTCCCACATAATTATAGGCTGAGAAAAAGTAAAGATGAAAAGATTTTAATTCAAAAAAAATGTTCTGAACGTTTCTTAATGGCTTTTGAAGTCCTCACATAAATTTAGTTTCCTTTTAATCCCAGACTTATCAAAATGAAGTTCTCTGAAATCTTTTTTTGCTACATTATATTCTCTGAAATCCTAAACTACAACCTCCAAGTATTGGCCTCGTAAGAAGCCCGTTTGTCAGTTAGGAAGGGTTAGCATGACTTTGAGGCATTACAACTAAACTGCAATTCTCTTTAAATGCCATTCTAGTCATGCATGACAGCTGATAGTTTCCTAATAGAATCAACCCAAGTGACTCTCTCATAGTTTAGAGTATCTGAATTTAAAGGACTGCACAGAAGCTAACACACCAATCACCATGCCATGCATCTGCAACCTGAATAGCCCAATCAGTGTACGTAGATGTATATTGCATTAGGCTTTCAATTGCATAAGAGCTAGGAACAAAAAATTATCTAAAGCAGTTATGCAGTACAAACTACATAATGCAAAAGATCCACTATTGTTCTCATACCTCACTTCATCTCAAGCTCAATAGTAGCTTAGCGTCTAGTTATAATATCATGAGTCAAAATTCATTCTACGAAAGAAACCTCAAGATGCAGTATAGTCTGTTATCTACGAGCAAATTTCATGTCTGTGGTATTTCACTGGAATTCACATGCCTGTCAACGCCAGCAAACAGATTTCGAATAATCCAAATACAATAAGCACTCCCCAAGATGCAACCACCTGTCAGCAGCCTGAGAAAATATTATTTTATTCACCAACTTGGGAAAAAGAAATGGTAGCCTGTCAATGTTCAGGAGGCAAATTATCATGCCTCCTAGAAAGAAAATCAATGTCAGCATAAATGTCATTCAAAATTACCCAATTTACCCAAGAATGATGAAAACAATAACCATATAGCTACCTAAGACAGAAGCCTTGTGCACTTAGTTACATGATTCCAGGTAAAACCCTCTAAGCAATTGCAAGCACTTGCACTGACTTGTTTTAAAGAGCTGTAGTTTTGAATATTATACCCTGTTTCAATTAGAGGAACCGAAATGGATTATATTTCAATTTAAAATCTTAACTTCAAAAGATTTCCTTTCACCAACAATCTTACAGGGAATGGAGATAAATACTAGATAAATACTAGAGGAACAATTTTGCAGCAGCATATTAGGCATTTACTTGAAATCAAAGCAAAATATCCATTATAAACACACTTCAACATAGAATAAAGTGGTAGGCCTTGAAAATCTTTAAATCAAACCAAAGCACTCTGTGAACCCAAAAACAGTTCAAGGCAAAGGTATACACCAGAAATCCAAAAAAATATGCTGAAGTACTCCACTGGAAACAGACGTTTCATAAACATAAAACAAAAACTCAATATGGAACTTAACTGAAAATCAAAGAAGAATATGCTACAAATTTTTAAAACAAGTGGAACCCAAAAAGCAAAAGAAATTATTTTGAATTTATCATATAGAAAATATTTTGAATTTATCATATAGATTAACTGTAGAAATAAGGCATGCCTCAATAACTCATGGGAAAAGGTTGTTCCAATGCTGAAAAACCTTCTAATCTTGACCTCGAGAGATACAGATATAAAATAAAAAAATAAAAAGATTTTCAAGTCCCAAAAATGCTACATCTTGTAAGACATTATTATGTACACTATCCATTCTCAAGATTTTCATGTGATTGTAGACATGCTCAATCTGTAACATTTTTTGAGATTTAAATTCCATAATTCGATATGAAGTAGTTTCCAGGTCATCATTGAAATTTGCATTACCAAATTACATATCATGACAAGCTTTGGAGGCCTTAATAGGATTGTTTAAGGTTGACACCTTATACAAACCACACCCATAAAGAAAAGTATAAATGAAAAACAAAAGAATGGTGCAACCTCTCAGCTCAAATAGGTGAGATTCAAAGCGTTTTAAACCAGAATGAAACTCGAATATATCTATGCAATATATGATCATAATGCCCTTTCTAAAATGCCCCATGTGGTTCACATGAACATTAAGCTACCGGCATTAATATCATTGATGAGCTTTGGTGTAATAAGAGAAAATGTTTAGTCATTACAAAGTTTAACTGAACTTTCTGTAGTGTCATCGAATGTAATAGATCCATAAAATAATAGGTAATTAAATATCTTCAACAACTATTGTCTCTATTGACATTACTTCATGTATTATGATTCTAAGGCTTAGATATTTTCAAAATGCTTTTTGGAATTTATTTGTAGAATTGTAGTCAATTAGTAATTCAATCAAACAATTCTTGAATGACAGGCTTAATGCTCAGTTAGAGAAAAGAAGGGAAATTGCGGACATTTAACAAATTTTGGGGTGTGCAGTCTAAAAATTTCCAGAAAATCTTAAGGCATTCCAGTATCCAGAGAATGTTGTATCAATCATAAAAAAGCAGAAAGAAATCCATCAAATCCCCGCAAACCAGTTCAAATCCCATGGATAGTTGGGGCTTTCCAATCTTAAAATATATTTTTTCCATCCCCAATGATTCTCATCATTGCATTTTGTTCTCTTTATTTATCAAATTTCATTAAACTCACACGAATTACATACTTCTTTTGTTACTCCAAATTTCAGTTATGAAAACTCCTTTGGTTTTGCCAATCGAAACCGTTGCCCATTTCTTCCAATTCTTAAAACACCAAAAAATTTGTTCAAACTAGAATCCAGGTTTTCGGTCTCAATGAAAAGCCGAGAATCATGAAATTTCTGCATCATTTAAGTATTTGAGTCTCAACAAAAAACCACAAACTACAAAAAGGTCAAAATAAAATAGAAAATTATACAATTCCCCAACTAACAAGGAAAAAAAGGATAAACAACCCTAAAAACCACATAAGACCAAGAAAAATGGGCGGCATACCTTCTTACAAACTAGAACTCAAACAATTGAGATCTTTGCCCCCACCGCCTCGAGCTGCTTCTTCGCATCCTCTGCTTCCTCCTTCGAAATCCCCTCTCTGAACTTCTTGGGTAACCCCTCAATAAGGTCCTTAGCCTCCTTCAAAGCCAAGTTCGTCAGAGCTCTAACCACTTTAATGGTGGCTATACGAACATTACTGGGAACCTCCTCAATAACTACATCGAACTCAGTCTTCTCTTCAACAACAGGAGCAGCTGAAGCATCAGCAGCTCCACCTGCAACACCCGGAACTGCAATAGCAGGTGCGAAAGAAGCCGCAGAGACACCGAGCTTGTCCTGTAACCAATCGACAAGGCCTCGAGCCTCTTCAAGAGTGAGGCCGGAAATCTCTTCACCCAATTTCTCTATCTTGGGGGAAGTAGCAGCGGTGGCCTTAACAATGGCAGGGAAACCATGGGTCCATCGAGTTGGGCGCATGGAAATTTGGGTTATTCTGAGGTTTGGAGATGTGGGTTTTTGGTTGAGAGAGGAGCTGAGGTGGAGGAGCGAGTTGGTGGAGAAAGTAGCGGCCATTTTCCTCTCTCTCTCTCTCTCTTTTCTCTTTCTCTCTCTACTGTTATGGAGAGAAATGCAGCGAGAAGAAACGAAGTGGGTTTTCTCTGAATTCTCAAGACTCAGTGAGGAGCGGGGTGAGAGAGGATAAGGGGTTAAAGATAAGAGGGAGAGGGGGGAAGATAAAAGGACATGGGTGAGGGTTGTGAAAAAATGCCAACTCAGTTTGAGCGTAATACAAAAGTAGCCTTGGAAACAAGTCGGGCCTGGGCTGGGCCTCCCCAGCCCTAGGCTCGCCTGGTGCTATCAGGGCGGAAGAGTCCCTAGTCCAATCTCAGCCCTAGCCTTATTTGGGGCAGCGCCTGGTGAGCGGACCAAATACGACAAAGATAAACAAAAAACAATATGGGCCGAAGGGGCCCTAGCCCTACTCAAGTCAGACCGAGCTCAAGAATGGGGTTGGGGTCATCGTGATAGCATTACTTGTGTTACAGCTAAAATCTAGATTTCTATTATCACTTAACGCGTTAAAAAACCACTAATGATTTAAAAAAATGGGTAGGGACTTAATCGCTGCTACTTAATTATCCAACAAAAAATAGTCACAGCAATCGGAGTTGGGCCAAATATACTAAAAATAAATATATTTCATACCTAGCCGTCCTTTCCTCATGCCACATTTTGTATCCCACGTGCTTGGTTTTTGGACTGGGCCGGGCTAACTAACCCATTCTTAGCTCTGACCTTACTTTAATTGATTGCTTTGGAAGGTGTACTATTGATCCACATGATATAATATTTTGATCATAAAGTTCGCCATTGTCTGATAGATGGCTTGGACAGTGATGGAGAAACAATGGTATATAGTTGGATTACAAACATGGTTTGATTGCTTCACTCTTCCTCCATCACCGTCCAACCTATTGATTGAATAGAGATAGCATTATCTTTTCATGATCTATTGTAGAACTAAAACACTTGGGCATTTGTGAGCAAAGTGAAAATTGTGTTTGGTAAGCTTAGTACCAGAGTATCGTCTTTTTTTGAAGTTTGATATTAAGGGGTCGTTTGGATACCTGAAAATATATTGTCTGTAAAATATATTACTAGCGTAATACAATACTGCGTGATATATTATCTACAAATAGATTGTTACTATTTGGGTAGTATTTAGATGCAACCTATAAAATACATTGTTACTGTTTGGCTATGTTTGGAAAAAATATAGAAAATACATTATCAACATTTTACCAATACTCGACTATAAACTAACATTTCTTTCTTTTTTGTAATAAAATTCCATTCAAATGCGGAATTAAAGTCATCATCACACCATTCCAAAAAAATTTTCTAATAATAATATTATCACCATTCTAGAGAGAGAGAGAGAAATAAATATATTAATAATCAAAATTCCAAAGATAGAGAAAGTGCAAAGTATTGATATTAATCGTTACCATTTTAAAAAGAGAATGAGAGCGTGAATTAAAATTGTCATTGTTCCAACAAGATTTACTAATGTTATCATCGATATAGAAACTGATAGAGACGTTCATCATCATCCACTAAAAGGGAGAGAGATAATATATGTGTGTGTGTGTGTGTGTTAGAGAGTAAGTATAGCAATTCAACCTAAGTCCAAAAACCAACTCGGTCAAATAAAGAGAGAGAGAGAGATGGCATATATCAGGATTCAGAAAAAGAGCTCCAAAAATTCAAGAGAGAGATTCCCAAATGATGAAAAGTGGGTTTCTAATATAATAAAAAGTCCAAGGAACAACCATCTACAAGGTCACCATGGAGTATGAATAGTTGTCTGATAATTTCAACAGCATGTATCATATTATGTTTAGTGACACATAAATTATGCTGCCAATAAGCTATCTATACTTTGTAAGATTACAGTTCACCTTGATTAATAAAAGAATGCACCAAAATTCATATAAGATATAATCTAAACTCCAAATAAAATTCCTAAATTGTAGATAGAGAGAGAGAGAGAGAGAGAGAGAGAGAGAGA
>NW_006499912.1:1349196-1362083 GCF_000471905.2 Amborella trichopoda | reverse complement strand
GGTTTGTATACAGTCGAGAATCTAAACAACGAAAGTAGAGCGCACCTTCAAATAGTGTTGAGAAATGTGGTTTCAATACGAGAAATTTTCGTGATAGCCTTAAAACATATTTTCATCTCTAATTATAAAATTTAAAGCTTCAAAAATAGTGTAGATCGAGCGTATCTATGAAAATTTGAAAATCTTGAAAATTGACAGTCAAAAAATGCATTACAAGATGCACTATTTCCAGAACTTGAAATTCATTTTTTTTCCCATGTCCATGCATCTTGATGTTGAGAAGATCAATTTGAGGATATTTTGGCATCAAAATAGCCTCTTATAGTGAAATTTTTGAGGTGGGCTCTAATTGGATTGTTTAGAGCCTCGGCTCTATATAAATTTTTTCCAATAGAAAATAGGCTAAAATACCAGATTATATTAACCTACCACATTTTCTTTCATAAGCAGATCCTTAAGTTCTTTTAAAGCTTGTTCCATATCTGACTTCTCTAGAACTGTCTTCCCCGCAATACTAAGTGGGAGACACAAAATTAAGATTGCCATCATGCCAGGTTAAAAATTTGACAATGGAAATTTTGGTTTTAAACAAACTATAAGAAGTATATGGGTGCATTATAGGAAAAAATTTAAGGAAAAAACAAAAATGAAGGATACATAGATGCATAAACCTGACAAGATCACGGAAATTAAAAGTATATTTGTCTGTCAAAAAAAATAATTAAAAGTACATTAGCTTAAAAGAAAAGAAAAGAAAAGTAGTATGTCAAGCACTCATAATATGTAGGAATAGGATTGAATTTGAATAAGTGAATTTGCTTTAGCATGTATTGAGAAAACTTGCACAAGGGACCAAATCTGGCTTGTTGGTGCATCTGAATCCTAATAATGAGGCTTTCCTCTCTTTCTCCTAAGATATTGAAACACTCTTGTTGTTTTGTTTTGATGATCCAGCATTCAAAACCATAGACTCGGTTTGAAACTTGGCATACTTCTAGTCCTGAATTGAGCTATTCTAGCAATTGTGCACTACTGTCATTTTCTCACACTGATTTAATGGAACCCATGACTAATGGCCCATCGTAAGGGATATTGATTGGTCCATCAAAACCAATCAATAAATGAAGAGAACATGATTCTAATACATAGATTTCAAATTCTTTCCTGAGGACAAATCTAGGTCTCATTTCGCACACTATCTCATAGGACCTTCTATGTATTATCTCAGAGGTGCAGTGAGGCATCTATTCTGCGCATGTACACGACATGCCCCAATAGGCTGCTTCTCAGCAATCCATACATGTCATGTGATGACAATGATAAGGATTTTGGCCTTTGTCCTCTTAGGTCAGCCACCAAACCATAGTGGTCACACAGTCCCTTGGCCAACCAACCTAAGCATCTCTTCGACCTCAAGGGATGACCCCACAAACCCTTATTAGTTGTGCCATATACCTGGGGCTATGGGTTTTAGACATCAACCCGGGCCTAGCTCATCGAAACCTGGGTGAGCCACATCATAAAAAATGCCTCTTCTAGACCGTAATCCTTTGGTTCCTCCAAACCTCACTCTCATTAGAGTTATCATACCACCGTAGCCATAATTTTACATGCTCTCATAATCACATAACTGAAATAATTCTCACTAAGACACCTTTGATACGCTTTCACTTGAACAGTTTGTTGTGAAATGGTGATTTGTAGTAATCAATTTTCAATCATTTTCTTTAGTTAAATGAAATAAATATTTTCAAAACGCATAAATAAAATCATGATTCCCCACATAGTTGGAAAGCAACTTGCGATTTCTTTCGCTTTGATTCTACTTTTATGTAGGTAAATAATTATCTGCATCTGTGACTTGTGGCTGTGGCCTAGCCTATTAAACAATTGTGCGCTAGAGTTTTTATTTTACTTTTTCTTTAGAATTCCAATGAAAGGTATATTTTTTTAATTTAGTTTTTTTCTAGTTTAGTTTTATGTGTTCTTGGTTGGTTGGGTGCAGCTATCTTACTGCTTTAGCCCATTTAATTAAAGCGGTTAAAATAAGTTAATCAACAGAGTTAAATATTAAAAACCACATTTCTTGTTTTCTAGTTCCTTCATTACTTGATATCATTGACTTAAGTTCTATGAATCAGAAGTTTGTCTAGAATGCAAGCACCACCTACTCGCTCTTGGATATTTTTCTAATGGGCATTTGAGGACTGTGTCTGCTGTGTTTTTTCTTTTAATGGATGGAAAATTTGTTGAAGGGATTTTAAGTTTCACTATCGTTTGCCAATGCATCTCAACAGGTGAAGTACACCCAAAAGTTTTTCTATGTTTTGAGATGTGAGGTTTCTTGTATGATTAGGGGTCTATATTCATGCATGAGTTAGTGCTTTGTTTCACTAGTCATAGATTGTTTTATGGAGAGGGAGAGTGAGGGGGGTTTTCCTGTATCGTGTATTGGTTTGATCTGTATTTTTATGAAGGCCTTCTCTATTTTCTGATTCCAAGATTGTGGATAGCTATTATGCGTTCATTGAAGGAGTTATGGACTGTATTTTGCTTAATCAAAAGTTTTAGAATGTACAGCACCGCTCTAAAGTTCTAACTTGGTATTGACATCGTCTATAGTCTATCAATCAAAACTATGTCATCCGCAAAATAACATGCACAATAGTACTTCATCTTATAGATGTTCAGTTAACTCGTCCACAACCAAAACAAAAGGATATAGGCTCAATGTTAATCCTTCATTTAGGTCTACTATCGCTGAAAACTCACTTGTTTCTTCACTAATTGTCCTCATATTAATTAGTGTTTCTATCTCTCACCATGTCAATATATATTCTAGAGACTCACTTCTTTTCTAACACCCCTTTCTATAAATCAAAAAGACCACATGGACATCTTTTTACTTCTCCCTAGACTTTCAAATCAACTATCTAAGTCGAAAAATAGTCTAATTGTTCTTGGTCATTGCTCAATGACTCTCTCATATAGCTTCATAGTGCAGTTTATAAGTTTGATCCTTCGATAGTTTGTACAATTATATATGTCTCCTTTTTGCTTGTACGTAAGTATTGTTATTATTTTTTTCATCATTTATCCTATATTTATTTTTTCCGAAACTCTTGTGGAATAGTTTGGTCAACTAGAATATGTTAATCTCTCATATGGACTTCCAAACCTCTATTGGGATGTCATCTGGTCGTAAAGCCCTTTCATATCTTTATCTTTCTCAAAGCTTCTTTTATTTCAAATATTCTAATCATACTAATTTATCTACAATCTTCGACATCATTTATGTCCAATATTTCCCCTAACAAGGTGTTCCCATGTAAAATCCTTAATAAATAAGCACATGATATCCACGTGTCACTTAACCTGGAATTCATTTTGGTGCATCCATATCATGATCCTGCCCTTCCGAAAATCCACCTTAAAAATGGATCTTTCATCTAGAGATGGATTTTGGATAAGAAATTTCATAGTGTGGTAATCTCAATTACCACGATAATGAATATGAAAAATTTGAATTTAAACCTCAAAAAGATTATGCTAAAAGAATTTAAATAAAGGTTCAAAAAGGAAATTTTTAATCATTTATTTGGAGATTTGTTCATATTCATGATTGGTGCATCTAGCATAAAATTTCATAACCTTGGAAGGAGACCGCACTTAGATGGGAGATGCCTTGACACACCAAAATCCCATCCATTTAAACTTGAGGAAAATCGCAAAAAATGAACATTGGGTACAATGTACTGTATATTTTGGAGATAGCTTGACTGAATAAATGGCATTCTTTATATAAAAAACAATTAATCTCCACCGTCCCTTGTTGAGATGAACATTAGAAATGATCGTATAACACATACAACAAATGCTTATATTATAGGTTTATATTGTAGAGCGCTCTTGCATTTTCTTTCTTTTACTTTTCTAGGTCTCAAGATTTCCGGTCCAACTGTCCACTCACTCACTCATCTCTCTCTCTCCTCTCTCTCTCTCTCTCTCTCTCTCTCTCTCTCTCCTAGAAGCTCAGCTTCCTAAGGGGTGATTAAAGAATAGTAGGCTGGCAAGGGCCGGGCCAGGTCGGGCTAGCCTAGTCCCCATGGGGCTGGTTCAAGGCCTGCCTGGCTCGGACTGGGTAAAAGACGCCCTAGCCCTTGCCTGACATTGGCACTATCAGGGTCTAATCAAGCTAATCAATTAAAAAACAACTAAAAGAATAAAGAAAATGGGGATTGGCTGGGCCAAACTGGGCTCGCCCTATTGTGGCCTTGGCCTAGGCCTAGGCCCGGCCTTGCCTCAAGCTGTGGTGGCCTGGGCTCGAACCACATTTTGTGGCCCTAGTCCTAGTTTCTTATGGCCAGGTAAAGAAATTTTAGAGAGAGAAGAACTATTTGAGAAAATAATTGTTCCCCATACAATTCTTGTGGTGCTTCTTTCATTGTATATATAATGGTAATACAATGATGTAATATACACTTTTCTATCTTGTTGCATGCAATATGCATTTTCCTATCTTGTTACATTCTTTTCTCAAAAGGAATGAGTAAGTGACTTTTCTATCTTGTTTAAATTTTATTTTTATTACTCCCCCTCAAACTCGGCTGATGAGGCATTGATGCCTGATTTGAAACAAAGATCTCGAAAAACATCTTGTGGTAAAGGCTTGATGAAGATATCAGCTATTTGGTTGTGAGAGGAAACAAATCAAGTGATAAGTAACCCAATAGCAACTTTTTCACGCACAAAATGATAGTCTAACTCAATGTGCTTTGTCTAGGCATGAAAACATGATTAATTGTCATGTAGAGAGCACTAATATTGTCACAAAAAAGTGTTGGTGGCTGAGGAAGAGGCACCCCCCGAAGAATAAAAGAAAGCCATGTCAATTTAGCAGCAGTAGATGCCATAGATCGGTATTATGCTTCAGCACTTGAACGAGCCACAATGGATTGTTTCTTAGCACTCCAAGATATGCAGTTGGAATCAAGATAGGTGCAGAAACCAGTGGTTGAATGATGAATGTTTGGACACCTAGCCCAGTCAGAATCAGAGAAAGCATATAAGTCAAGGGAACTATTAGATAAGATTCTTATCTCACATGACTGTGTACCACTGAGATAATGACGAATTTGCTTCATTGCCTGAAAATGTGCAATTATAGGGTCATGCATACATTGACACACTGTATTAACACTATGAGAAAGGTTAGGCCATATTATGGTAATGTATTAGAGTGCACCAACAATGCTCCGATAAAGGGATGGATCAGAAAATGGATTAGAATTGTCATGAATATTATTTTTTATTGTCATTGGTGTGGAAATAGATTTGGCACTGAACATCTGAGCACGATCTAGAAGATCCTGAGCATATTTGCTTTGCGATAGAAAAATTCCACCGAAAAAATAAGATACTTTTATACTAAGAAAGTAGTGAAGAGGTCCAAGATCTTTCATTTTAATTTCCCTTTCAAGTTAGGAAATAAACCATTCTAGAATATCTGAATTTATCACCAGTAGCAATAATATCATCAACATAAATGAGAAGGATAATAGTGCCTTAAGTAATGAGAGAAATAAATAGAGATGAATTAGCTATGCTGCAATAAAGCCCTAATGATAATAACTAGGCATTAAATCGATCAAACCAGACTTGTGGTGCTTGCTTGAGACCATAGAAAGCTCTTTTTAGTTTGCAGACATGATTAAGATATTTTGAGCTCATAAATCCTGGAGGTTATTCAATAAATACAGGTTCTTTAAGAAAGTCATGCATGAAAGCATTTTTCACATCAAGCTGTTTGATAGGCCAATGGCGCACAGTAGCTATAATGAGCACAATTTAAATACCAACAAGCTTGATAACAAGACTGAATGTCTTAGAGAAATCAGTTCCAGCAACCTGATTGTATTCTTTAGCAACTAGTCCGACCTTAAGTCTCTCTAGACTACTATCAGACTTTAATGCAGTCTTATAAACCCAACGAAAACCAACAATATTCATACCTGGAAGTTGTAGAACTAGGTCTCAAGTTGAGTTAACATATAAGGCTTCAATTTCCTCTTCCATTGCACGATGCCAACCTTAATGACCCAAGGTCGACTTAATGAATTTAGGTTAAGAAGGGGTTGCTTCAAAAGTATGAGCACCTGAGACAACTGCCATGGATGAGAGACTCTAAGGTCTTTGAGTACCATCTTGAAATATTATGACCATATGATGACGAGAATGCCCAGAGTCAGGTAAAAAATCAGTTTGGTGGGGTTCTTAAGTGGCAACATTTTCATCACCATGATCGTGTGTGGCATTATCTTGGACAGCTTGGATTATTGTTGAAGTGGTGACATCTTCTTTTATAAGAGAAGTTAGAGAGCATTCATTGATGATAGACAAAGCAAGACCTAAGGAACCAAATACATCAAGGGCGACTTATATGGGTGGTTTATGTGAAGGTGATGAATCAAAAGAGGAAGGACTGTATGTGTCAGGCTCATAACACTTTGACTATTCTGTATAGCTAGACAGCTCCCCCTGAACCTGAGCACTATCAAACAAAGATTTGGGGTTAGCATAAGGATATATATTTTCATCAAATACAACATGTCTAGAGATATAAAGTCGTCATGTGGGTGGATGCAGACATCTGTAACCCTTATGCTAGATATTGTACCCCAAAAATACACATAGAAGAGATCGAGGATAAATTTTATTTCGAAGGCACGAAAAACACCGACAACGAAAAAACCGGAGTGAAGAATAATCTAGTAGGCGACCAAGCAACAAAGAATATGGTTAATCCATTTCTAAATTAGTCAAGTAATTATGTTTATTACAAAGACTATGGTATGGAAAGCTTCAACCCAAAACTGTTTAGGAATTCCTGCATGGAGCATCATTGTCGGACCCAATTCTACAATATTTTCATGTTTCATTTCTGCTATTCCATTTTATTCAGGGGTTCCCAGACATGATATTTGTTGCACAATTCCATTCTCAATAAGATGAGCAATGAATACTTCCTTAGCAAGTTCACCACCTCCATCACATTGAAAAATTAGAATTCATTTCTCAAATCTCCTTTCAACCATATGATAAAATTTCACAAATATAGAGAAAAATTCAATTTTTTTTTTCAAATGATAAATCCAAGAAAAGCAAGTATAATCATCCACAAACACCACATAAAAACTATAACTCTGATTAGATAAAATTGGAGCAGGACCCAAATAAATATTAATGAATCTTAAAAATAGGTTCTATAGAGGTTTTATCAGTAATACTAAATGGGATTTTCAACTTTTTCGCATTTGATAACTAACACAAACAAAATGATATTTGTTCCAACATTAATCAACTGTTTAGATTCTAAGTGACATACTACTTTAGTTTGAGGTTGTCCACGTCGTTGATGCCACACATATTTAGATGTTCTCTTATTGCGATTAGAAAATAAAGATTCATTCACATCCTTAAGTACATAAAGTTTGTCATTTCTACTCTCGCTGGCCAGAGTTCTCCTTGTGCTCATGTCGTTAATCTGAAAACCATTTGATAAGAATTCAAAAGTACAAAGAAAATCTTTTATAAACCGGATAACAGATAGTAAGTTCTTTTTCATCTCTAGCACCAAAAAAAAATAGAAATTTTAAAATTTTCAGACCCAACATCAATATTTGTATTACCAACATGTGAAATAGTCAATTGTTCACCTTTGCCAACCATGACTGTATCTCTATCACTATAAGGGCGAAAATTTTACAGTTTACTTGGGTTTCTTGTTATATGAGTTGACACACCATTGTCTGGGAACCATTTCGAGTCTTAAAAATTTGCTATAGTCACTGCAGCAGAAGCTTGAGGAATATGTTTTAATAGAAATAAAATTCAAACAATTTGCTGCTGCAAAGTCGATAGAGGGTCTCCAAAGGTTAGTCCGTATTTTCATCTGGTTTTCATCTTCACGCCACTCACCACATAAAACAGCCTTTTGTTTGTTTGTTTTTTTTTATTATTATTTGTTTTTCTTTTTCGCCATGGCCTCTTTGCTTTTTGCCATTTTGACTCATGGCAGTAAGATAATCATCTCACGCTTGGCCCATCCTCTTTCCCCATCATACATACTTTTCCCATTACATCATACATATTTTCCTCATTGTAGTATCATACATGCTTTTCCATTATAGCATCACACTTTTTTATGTTGTTTGAATTTTATTTCTATTACTTGGGTCCTAGTAATCATCTCACAATGGCTAGCAGAAAATCTCAAAATCTTGTTCAGCGAGCTAGCTGTACAGTTCCTCTTTTTTCATTTCGCATTATTTGATTGTTTCATTAAAAATCAATAGAGTTCAATTATGTCATTAGGCTTTCCTATTAGATAACTTTTAATAACATTCAGCCATTTTTATTGGGGTTTGGGGTATGCTATAAATTGGAATTTTAAACCCACATAAGTGTGTCTGAGAGAGCAATTTAAACCCACAAAAGCATAGTGTGTCAGAGAGAGAGAGAGCAATGGAAATATTAAAATTGAAGACTTTTTAGAACGAATTTTTAAAGTAAAGGAAATAATAAAGAATGACTTTTTAGAGTAAAAATATATAAGTGGAAGATGTAAAATGCATATTATATGTGAAGACCCTTTGGGGAAAAATTATTGGGGGTGTCATATATTAAATTGAAATTAAGGGAAGAAAATCGAGCTTGGCTTTTGTTGGTTGTTAATTATTTGTTTTATTGTAGACCTTGAAGCTCATTATTTTTATAAATTGTCTTTTCTTCATTAAATTAATATTTTTATCAAAATATTTATATCAAATACAATTGCCATTTTAAAATAAGAAGACATTGAATGCTGTTCTTGCTTCTATTTTTTTCTTGGTCTTCTTTTTACAGTGGGAATTTTTTAATCCATGAAATTGTGAGATTAGTTTCTTATTGTTTTTCTTTTTGTTTCTAAGTTTTATTTTTATACTTTTGAACATTCAAATGACTATGGATATTGGATAGATGAGATTAAAAGGTCAGTAGTCAATTAAAGTTACGCCAAACTTACTACGTCACTCAAATGACGATGGATATGGGATAGATGAGATTAAAATGTTCGTAGTCAATAAAATTTCTTAAATTGGTAACGGTTTTGTTAGGACTTTTAAAGCGTTCAACATTTTTTTGACACTTAAATACTTTTGAAATGTATTATAAAATTTTATAAATACGGGTATTTTTGGTCATTAAAAAGGTAGAATGGATATTTTTATAAAAAAACAGTGTCATTCTATTAGTAGTAAAAAACATTTAATACATCTTATGAGGGATATCATACACCATATGGGTGATGTCATTATTGTCCACTTTTGTTAATAAATGTTTTTGTTTTTAATAGAAATTTCTAGTTTACCCTTGACTAATTACTTAAAGGGTAGGGTTTCAATAAGGTTGCAACCTTAAACAATCCAACTAAGGCGCACCTCCAAATTTTATCATAACATGTAATTTTGTTGTTAAAAATTCTTATGATTATCTTAAAATCTATTTTCATATCTAATTAGAAAATTTTAAACTCCAAAAATAGTTAAAATCAAGGAGATCTATAAACATATGAAAATCTTGAAAATGAACGGCCTAGATAATGTGTTGCAAGATGCATTATTTTTTAGACTCAAAAACTTTTTTTTTTTATATATTCATACATCTTAATGTTGAGATGAT
This sequence comes from Amborella trichopoda, assembly GCF_000471905.2. Next base: position 1,352,363 of record NW_006499912.1, on the reverse strand, counting down.
CAAATAGAGGGTTTTCAACATTAAAACAACGTTTCAGATAGATTTTTGAGGTGCATCTCTAATTCTACATTTTAAGGTTGCAACCTTGTATAAATTTTTCTTTTACTTAAAATACCCTTAAACAAAAAGTTACTATACTATAAGATAAGGGTATCTAAATGTCTAAAATGCTGAGCACTTTAAGGGTCTACACCACAAGTGATGTAGCCTAACAAAACCCAATTGGTAAGGGAAAGTGTAATATCCATGTAAATGTGTATATCAATATTTTCAAAATCGGCTCAGGCCTTGGACTCAGCCTGGCCCAAGCCGATTAACTTGGCTGAGCCTGATTAGACTTTGCAGAGTTCGGATGGAGATAGCTTAGCAGTGTACAAGGCCCGGTCCAGTAGTGTACGATGCTCGGTCGAGCGCAGTACAAGGGCCAAAAACACATAAAAAATTTAAAAACTAAAATGCTTGATTCATAGTTGGAAACATCTCAAAAAAATCCAAAATGGTAAGGAAAATATATAAATAGGGGTATAATGCACAAAAACACACAAATCATACCCAAGAAATTCAATTTATATAATTTTCTATAATATCTATATTTTTTTAAAGCCGAAATTTATCTGGGTAGACATCTCGGCAAGGCCTAGTCTGAGTGGACTCAGACGAGTCTTCCATCATCCCACCTCAATTTAGAGAGTGGCTATTAACAATTGTTTTGCTTCATGTTTCTTGTCATTTTCTTTCTCTTGGTGCGGTTGGCATACGGATCCGTATGCAGTAGAGGTAAGGTGCACCTTCAAATTTTAACATGGTATATAATTTTGATGTAAAATGTTCTTAGGATTATATCAAAATTTATTTTTATATCTAATTATAAAATTTTAAATTTCAAAAATGGTTAAAATCAAGTAGATCTATAAACATGTGAAAATCTTGAAAATGGTGTAGATAATATGTTGTAAAATACACTATTTTTGAGACTTAAAATCTTTTTATTTTTCATAGTCATACATCTAGATGTCAAGATGATCAATCAAAGGGTTTTGCAACATTAAAACTACCTTTTCCTATGGAATTTTTAGGTGCATCCGTAGTTCTACATTATAAAGTTGCATCCTTATATAACTTTTTTCCGTCAAAGAAAGGCTTATAATGATTCATTGAAAAAATTCCGTGTTCTAAGGGTCTAGGAAAATGAAGAGATTGAAGAAGATATCGCACATAAAATTAAAGTTGGGTGGGTGAACTGGAGATGTGCAGCCGGAGTTTTATATGATCGTAGCATTCCAATAAAACTGAAGGAGAAGTTCTATAAGACAATTGTGATACCAACTTTGTGGGATAGAATGTTGGGTAGTCATGAAACAAAAATACCCAGAGGATAAGTGTCACTGAGATAGGATGTTGATATGGATGAACAGTAAGACAACAAATGATAGAATTCAAAATACTCGAGAAAACTTAGGTGCAGCTTCAATGGGTTATTAGATGAGGGAAAATAAACTTTGGGTTATTAGATGAGGGAAAATAAACTTACTTGGGTTGCCCATGTGGATTATAGGCTTACTACAATGTCTGTTAGGATGTGTAATTTGATTCAAGTAGAAGGCATTAAAAGGGAAAGAAGAAGATCCAAAAAGACATGGATGGAAATAACAAGAAAATTTATGGGGACTTATGATCTTACTGAGGTTTGGCTCTTGCTAGAACAGAACGATGGAACAGAATTCATGTAGCCGACTCTAAATAATTAAGATAAAGCTCTGATGATGATGATTCCGTTCTCCGGGAGAACTCCCCCAGGTAAAAGCCCAACTTAAGTTGAGGGTATGCTTACGGCGTCAACTTTTCGGTATGTGATCCATTGAAGCTAGCAACTAACCTTAAAGAGAGAGAGAGACTCCAAATTGCATGCTTTGTGTGTTTAAAAAAGCAGCTCAACATTGAACATAGAGAGTCCAAACTAAGTGTTGAAGAACCAAAAATCCAAATATTTTTTTGAAAACACTTATTTGATGATGATTAGACGGATCCCAAATTTCTGATCGAAATATTTGGTTCGTCTCGAACAGTTCTAGCATAAGTGTACAGTGTGCTCCCTCAACACATTGAAAACGAGAGAGAGAGAGAGAGAGAGAGAGCAACTAAAATAGGCCATTTAGAAAGGTCCTAACCAAACTCTTGAAAAAAAAAAAAAACCAAAGCAAGTGTAAATGGTAAGAGTTAAAAAAAGAAGCTTCCATGAGTAATATTTGCTTGAAGGGAGACCTGGTTGACAATAGAATGCGTGTTGCCACCAATTTGGGATTGAATTTTGGTATCTCAAGGGTTGGTGAGTTTAGAAAATTATCATTGTGGTTGCTGTTATTATTATTAATATCAACAAGGATAATTTTTTATTTTTTAAAAATGTAATGTCCATTTCTATGCTCTAAGCCTGTAAAATAAATGATATGCCCCAGCACGAGATTCTTTTCGTGTTGTAAAATAATTCATATAACCAAATCGCTGATACCCTTGATTATTTTATAAACAGTTGTACTTTTGTTTGTTTTTTTTTTCCTCTGTGATTTCAATGAAAGGTGACGCCAAATCTCTTCTCTAAAATGATTGAACCTCAACCAATGCACGTGGATGGCTAGAGGTTATAAACTGGCCGGTGGACCAATTAGATCAACGTCAAGGTCGTGAGGCATGCTATGCTCCTGCAGGAGAATTTTATACATATACTCCATCAGTCAAATGACCTAGCTGGTACTTTTTTAGTCCGTAATTTGGAAACTATATAAGAATCACTTAATGATTATTTTAAAAGAAAAGATTTGATTTTTGAGTTTTTTTTTTGACACTTAGATCTCCACCTCTCAAAGAATTAGAGGGACTTTGTTCAATCTTAAGACCTTTTATTTCGGTATATAGATATTTCAATTGGGATTTATTTTATTTTTTTGGTTTACTAAGGTTAGTCTATGGGTTGAAAAGGTTACATTTTCGAAACTTGGGGTCCTAAAATGTCTCCTCTATTGCATTTGACCCCAAGGAAGTAAACAGAGAATATAATCCTGCGGGAGTATAAAATCTTTTTGACAATATAACCTAACAGAAAAGAGTGTTTCGTTTAGCTTTATATATACTTGAGAGAGAGAGAGAGAGAGAGAGAGAGAGAGAGTATT
>NW_006499912.1:1292623-1333037 GCF_000471905.2 Amborella trichopoda | reverse complement strand
GAATGGTGGGAGATATATAGTACTGATGCACCTCACCTAAAGAGGATAGCAATCAAGGTGCTCTCCCAGACATGTTCTACTACTGGCTGTGAGCACAACTGGAGTACGTTCCAATGGTTGCACACTACTAGGAGGAATCGACTCGCTTCTGAGAAGCTTCATAAACTAGTCTACGTTCATTATAATTTAAACCTCAGAGAGCGATAAATAAGAAGGAAGCTTGAAGACTATGGGCCGATAGACTTAGACACAATATTTGTCATAGACACAGCAGATCAATGGGTAGTAGAAGAGGAAGAGCCAGTGTTGCACAAGAGAGCGTTCCTTGAGGCTATCGGTGATGAAGATATTGAAGAAAGTGATGAGCAGCATGAAAGAAGAAGCAGCCAGCCAATGTATCCACAATATGTCGGTGATATTGCACCTAATGAGGGAGAGTGGGAAGGGAGTCTAAGAGAAAATGAGAGAGATGATGATTCTAAGGCCACCCTATCCCAGCCATTTTATTCACATATCGAGTCCCAACAGCAACAGTGTAGGGATGAACACGACAGTGCAGGTGAACATGAAGGATGGACAAGCTTCGGGGATTTTGGATTGGAAACACAACAAAACATTAACACTCAGGGATTTGGGAATAGTCAGACGCCTGCTAATATCGATGATTCGTTTTTAGATCGAATCAATGAATTGTCAAACGAATTCAATCAATGGCACCAGCGTGACCAAGAAGAACAACAACGTCGTCTATCATTTTATTTTTAGATCGTATGTTACTAATTTTATGCTTTATTGTAGTCCATGTATGTTGATATACTTATTCCATGATAATTCTATGTTTATCCTTTTGTGTGATGTAAATTAAATGTTTGGCGGTTCATGCAGAGAAAGAACATATCAATATTCGCATATTCATTCAAAAACATGAAAATTCTTAATGGAGTACCCTCATTTTTTATTGAATTCCTAAAAAACAACATTTATAATGAATTTTAATAATTTTTTCGGATTTTTTTGAAGCTTTATTCTGACCGATTCACCCGATTCCCGATCCGGATCGCCGATCCGAATAGGTTTTTGGAAAGCCCGATCCGGGTCACCGATCCGATTTGTAAACCATTGAGGGCAAGTATTAACGTGCGATATCTACATTTAATTTTGTCAAGTTCACTCGACGATGTGGGCCAAATATTAACGTCTATTGTTAAAATTAAATTAAGCTTTTTTTGTAATAAAAAAACCCTTTTGTTAGATATTAAGCATTAAGTTATTAGAAAATAGATATTAAAAAGAAAAAAATAGTACTAACTCATAGGATATTAGAACAATAAAAAATAATATTAATAATAGTTTATTGACCATTCAAAAAATTATTAGTTTATTGGACATTTTAAAATTAAAAAAATAACAATAACTCGAACCATTTTAAAATCTATTTTAAAGTTGCTTTGCCAATTATTCCACATTGCAAGTATGATAGTTATATATTTTTCTAATTTTATTATAATATACTTGCAAATTTATATTTCTAAATTCTATATTTTTGTACATTTATTTATTTGTAAAGTTCATTTACTATTCATAATTATATATTGATAATCAAATCCTATATTTTATTTGTTTGTTTATTTACATTATAAATTATATAATGTATTATTTTTATTACAACTGTAAATAATTTTTAAAAAATTAGATTATATTATAAAATAAATTTTAAATTTATTTACAAGGAAAGAGCATCTCAATATTTGCATATCAATGAAAAAAATAAATATTCTTAATGTAATACCCTCATTTCCAATTGATTCTTGAAAAAGAACATTTATAATAAATTTTAATCATTTTTTTTTATTTTTTTAAAATTTAATCCAATCGATTCGACCGATTCCCGACCTAAATCGTCGATTCATCGATCCGAATAGGTTTTTGAGGTGCCCGATCTGAGGCACCGATCCATTTTTTAAACCATTGGTTTAAACGAAGGTTTAAGAACCGGTCAATATAACCAAAATAGCACCCAGCTAAGGCTTTTTCACGGTCTACATGGGGAGAGAGAAACCACAAAATATCAATAGAACCAAAGGCCAAAAATCTAAAGGAAAGCATCAATTTATCGGATACACAAAATGAGAAACGGAAAAACAGAAACAAATCAGAACTAGCATGCATTTTGCATCAACATCTAAGAGCCAAAAAAAAGTGAAACAAAAAGAGAAAAAAAGTAAGTAAAACCATGAGCCAATGCCTCTCTCAATCTTCAGCAGTTGATATGTATACAAATCATAGACGCCACCCACTACAAAACAAGGAGGCTCATGCATCAGGAGCAAAAGCTCTGTCAAGCCACTCCAATGCCAAATTGTTTGCTTCCAATCCATCATTTGATGTCAAACGAAGGGGTGTGACCGCTATCTGTTTGCGCCATAAGAAAAATACAGGAAAGAAATTATGTCCAGCGTAAGAAAAAAACATAACAAGATTTAGAAGAGAGGTTTAGAGACATTTGAAAGAACAGGACAAAAGTTTCAAACTTACAAAGCCACTCTCAAGTGCCCTGAAATCAAGATCCTCATTCTGATCATCTTGTTCCTTATCCGAGAACTGCACTCATCCAAAGGCCAATATTGCATAATGGCAATTCGTTTCAGTAATTTAAACAGAACAGAGATAGCTAAACTTCTCAATTAATCCATGAGTACAGGATGTGAATCAATCATGTGCAAGTGATCACTCTAGTGAGTGGACGTTCAGATACTAACCTTCTCTCTGTATGTGTGTGGGGGGGGGGCGGCTGGGAGTGTGTGTATGAGACAGACAGAGGTCAAACACAAGTTAATGCCCCACATGCCATACGAATTCTGAAGTATTCATACCATCACAATATGAGAGAGAGAGAGAGAGTTGCTGGGGGGACACACCGTGTGTGGGGATGGTTGGTGTCAAACAACAGCCAATGCCCCAGATACTATCACAATTCCAAATTACCCATGCATACCACAAGAGAACATGGGGGAGGGGGGAAAGGGGAAGAGATGGTTTTTCTTATAAAAAATAGAACCGCATTTTCATTTTTATCGTGCAGAATCCTGGATGCCCAAGAGTATCAAGCTTCCAAGAATAAGAAGCAACAGTAATTCTTGGAAGCAACAGTAAATATGAAAGATGGCTCTTATACCTCTACACGGAAATACTTTTTGATGGCTCCTCGTCGCGGTTCAGGTTTTCCTGCTTCTGCAACAGACTCTATCTCAACGGTCTTCCTTTGTGAATTGATCCTCCGAGCTGCACCCTGAAAAATACCATACAGAGATGCTCAGTTATTTACACATGACGTGATTTCCATTTCACTAAAATTTTATTAGATCGATCTCTTTTTCCATTTTCTTTTTTAGTTTTTATTTTTTATTCTTTTTTTGTTTCCTCAGATTTGAAATCAAAGATACTGTAGCCATTTTCTTTAGTTTACATGAACGGAAAGACCCTATTATTCCAAAACTAAGTTACTCACTACAGCAGATGCATCTCTGCTGAGTTGGGCAAGTTGGATGCCAAGGCTCTGATGCTTGGACATGAAGTGTCCCCCTGATGGATGCCTGTTGCCCGACACTGCTTGCCAGCTTGGAGCGGACCTCCATAGACTCTGCCTCGCGACTTTGAAACCCTGAAAATGAAACAAAATGATCAGACACGGCATTTAAAAAAGGGTGTGGTTTACATAAGGTTGCAACCTTAAACAATCCAATTAAGGTGCACCTCTAAATTTTATCTTAAATATAATTTTACTATAAAAATTTCTTAGAATGGTTTAACTATAAAACTTTAACTATAGAACTTTCCTCTATTTTCATCTTTTAACTATAAAACTTTAACTATAGAACTTTCACTATAGAACTTTAAACTCTAAAAATGGTTCAAATCCAGTAGATCTATAAACACATGAAAATCTTGAAAATAGACAGTCCAGATAAAGTGTTGCAAGATATACTATTTTGCGGACTCGAAACCTTTTTTTCTTTTCATATTCATACGTCTCGATGTCGAGATGATCAATTAGCGGGCTTTCCAACATCCAAACAACCTTCTATGATGGATTTTTGAGGTGCACCTTTAATACTACATTTTAAAGTTGCAACCTTACATAAACTTTCCTTCAAAAAAAAGATGGAAAAGAAAACATAGCCTTTAAAAAAAGATGATGTCCCCCAAGCAAAAGGATCTCGGTGAAATAGACAAAATGATATTGGCACTGTATAGAACGAACCACTATTGAAAACATACATTATGATCAGTTTGGCAGGCCTGGTGGAACATTCGCAAGTTCTAAGGCTTAATACATTGAAAGAAGCATAGAAGAAGCAATGTTTTAAAAAACGGTCCGCCTGGGGCCTAGGCTGCCTGGACCAAAAATCCGCATGCCTAGACCCAAGCGGCCCTACACGGGCGGATGTACCTGGGCGGGGGCCCAGGCGGGCACCCACGGCTGTAAGGCCTTTTTCGTTTTTTTAAATCGCCCAAAAGGGAAAAAAAAAATTATGGGCTTTATTTTTAACCCCCAAAGTAAAAAAAAAAAACCTCAATATATAAAAACCCCCCAACGTGAAAAAAACTACAGGGCGCCAGACTTTCTGGGGGCCGCCTAGAAGTTGGGCATCAGGCAGGCTACCTAGTGGTTTTTGAAACCTTGAGAAGAAGCAAAGAAGAAAAAAAAAATACCGCAACTTCCCAAAAAGAAGCAGAGAAGAAGAAAAATACGCAACTGAATTGATTATCTATACCTAGATATTTCTTTCTTAGTATTAAAAAAGTAATGGGGATTCATAACAAGCAATTTTAACAACTTTAAACACTAGTATAATACAATGAAGTTAAAGAGTTCTATACTTTTTCACTTTTAAGTTTTGGCTGAGGATACTCTACAGCAGTACAGTCAACTAGTACAGATGATTACATGAAGTATACAATCGTACACTCAAAAATCAAATTGCCAAAACAGGAAATATGGACACCGATGCATGGCCCTAATCAGGTCCAACTGAAATCAAGTAAAAAATATATAGAGATATGAGCTCGAAAGAAGCATTTCTTGATAGTTTGCGATACAGTAAATCTTAACAAAGTATACATAGAGGATGGAGTTTCTATGAGTCAGCCGACATATGTACACATGCATCCCCCCTTTAAAATTCATTTTCAAGATGGATGGATTTTTTATCCATACATTTAGGGATACATGATCTAGGCTAAGATAATCATGACTATGAAAAAAAAATATATTACAATCTAAAATATCTTGTTTCTTGACCGCCAACTTTTCGTCCCATAAAGCATGATTGGTCTTACAACCATCCTATAGAGACTGAGGGGAAGTTCTATAGGACGGCTACAAGACCAATCCTTCATTATGGGACAGAAAGTTGGGCGGTCAAGAAACAACATATCCATTGGATGAGCGAAGCTGAGATGAGGATGTTGAGATAAAAGACTGGCAAGACAAGAAAGGAAAGAATTTAGAATTCGGAATTCGGAATGAATACATATGAGGGAACTTATGTGTGGCGTCAATAGGAAATAGGGGAAAATGACTTTGATGCGCTAGACATGTGCAGCGTAGACCTAATGCAACACCAGTAAGGAGGAGCAATTTGGTTCATGTGGAAGGCTCCAAAACGGAAAAAGGAAGGGCCAAAAGAATATGGATAGAAGTATCGAGAAGAGATACGGTGACTTTTGGTCATATTGAGGGTGTGGCTCGTGATAGAGGAGAATGGAGGAACATGATTCATGTAGCCAATTGCAAATAATTGCGATAAGGCTCGGATGATGATGAAGATGATGATGCTGATGTAGCGAAGGTGTTCTCACACCATAGGACCTCTCTACCCAGCACTGCTAGCTCATCACATATTTCTTTTATGTGTTTCCAAATGGGGAGGACAGATCCCAAATATTAAATTTATGCCTCATATGATGTTCTTCTCATACAAACTCTTATGAGTTGGCTTAGAAACCAAGTTTTTCCATGAAGTAACCTCCTCATTGGTCGCTTCTCAAAGAAACCTTCAATGTGATGATAAAACAGCCCCTCATCAAAGATAACCCTAAAATCAAATTTCATAGACAAGGAATTTATCTACATTGTTCTACAGACTACTTCCCTAAAGAACATAAACAAACACAAGGAAATTTCAAACATGTTGCCAGAAACCGTCTCATAAATGTGAAGTGTGTTATCCTTTTTTTAAGATTGAGAAAACCACCAATAGGTGTTGTAAGATACCTTTTAACAGCCGCATCGAAATCGACACAAAACATGCATGAACATATGCAAAGTTTGCCAGTGGCTCCTCGCTTCCTAGGTAATTTCTGCATCCATATCTGCCAAATCAGCACTCTCTTCTGCTAAAACCTAAGAACGTGGGGCCTACTAATTTTGTAACATCACACCATCCAGAGACGTAGCCTTCAAATAATGCAGCCATCTTTAGACCCCATAAAATAAGATTCTAATCCTTATATATAGCATCAGAACAACTTTCTGCTCAGACCTTGGTAAAATCTGGCCAAGCCCAGAAGCCTGGCCAGCATAATGATGACAGGGCATCAATGATATCAAGCCTATAATCTGGTCCCCAGAGAACTATGGCAAAGCCTGTCAAATATAACTACCCAAGGTTCATCCAAGAGTAGAATGCTTGATATTGGTGCCTACAAAAATATAGTCACTCTCCAATGGATGAAGCATCAAAAAGTTGTATGGGAGCTACGTCCATAATCATTTGAGAAACCCCCACTCTTTCCAAAGCAACACAAAAGATAGAACATAACCATCTAATCCCAACTGGATCAAGCAATCCTGCATATCATAAGGATGAGAATAGTTATCTCGAAAGAGACTCCCTCGAGACTACCAATAATTAAAGAATTAATAGATGGCATACTTTGCATTGGGCTAAAGTCCTTTAACAGTATATAAAACACCATCTTACACCTTCCACTCTGAACTAGGACCAATGAGTAGGACTCTTGATAAAGGAAGCGCAACTTGGCATTGCTCTAAAATCAAGTTTCAACCATATCTTCCCAATTATTTAATTAAGAATTAAAAACCCTGCAACAACAACCATATGAGGCATAGTTTTCATATTCCATGGATCAATGGTTCAAGCTCAGGCTTGATTGCTTACAATGTTGAAATTGCAACACCACATACCGAGTTCAATTCCCACCACTGAACAACGCAAAAATATAAAATTGAGAACATTCCCATTAGGGGAGTTTTTTATTAAATAAAAAAATACTGAAAACTGCAGTATGCTGTGTATGTATAATATAAATTATACTCAAACCTGCTCTCGAAAAGAATTTACACTTCACATTCTAGATTTCAATTATCTAGAAAGACCATGTAGTTTTATGCAAACCAGAAACGACACGATATATACTGTATAATCAGATATTTTAAAAGGTTACATCAATTTGTTAGGAATTGCACAAAAGATACAAATCCAAAACAAACAAAAAAAGAGGAGGTAAAGGTAGGAATACATCCATAAGAAGTGGTGAACACACGACTAGAAAGGGGATGCCAAACTCCCACCAACCAAGGGTTGACACCCTTTCCCCCTCCTGAAAAGCGTTTCTGAGATTTGGAGGTAGTTATAGCTGCATTAAAACCACAACCGCAAGGGTGCAAATCAAGTTCTCTAAAGTTAATTATGGGCTTGAATCCATGGTATCAGCTAATATCCAATAAATAAAAATGATCAGATTGGCAAGTTCAAGAACCGAGAAGGACACTTGGCATACTAGACCTCCAAGCAATTTTTGAACTATTTATATTTGAACCATTTATAGGCATTGACATAGAAGAACCATCTTATTATCCTAAGATAGAGCAGTGGATTAGTGTAACCTTGGGCATATCTGACAAAATTCAACTGCTCAAGCAAAGGAAACTTTTCCTGAACCAGATATCCCTGGCTATCAGATAAAAGCAGAACCATGCTTTATAACTGCAATTTGACAACTACCTTTCTTGGACAATCATTTATCTGTGTAGAACACATGATTTATAGGATACAGAACTTCTTTGTTCGTATCCATGAGAGGTCATACTTCTTTAATTCCCAAGAATCCAACTCGTTTTTTGACATACAAAACGCAGTAATTTACTGAATGACTAAAGTCTTTCTACCAGCAGCACTCATTTATTTTTACTATCTAGTTGCTTCTTTAATTGGAAAATAGAAGGAAAAAAAACTTACACTAGAATAAGATCTGTAGTATTTCAGAACACTCAAGGTCCATAAGTTATACCAACTATCGTCTACAAGACTCTCAGAATAACAGTATCCATGTTTCACTTATCAGAATCAAAATAACTGGATGCACATTTCTCCTTTAGGTTTGAAATGTGGATCATGGCTTTAAAAGAAAAGTGTCCTGTCCAATTAGACAGAAGAAAATGAGATCAGCAAACTACGTTTCTAGCCCCTATCACTTCGGAAAAGCAAGCGCCCTCCCGCTAAAAGTTTTAAGTAACTAGGAAATCCATATAAGAGCAAACAGAGGACTATCCTAGCACAGAGCCAAAGACAAAATGGTGAGGAAGGTCAAGGGTTCTAACTTCTAACTCTTTGAAGTTTGTCCCAAAACCCATAACAAGCCAAAACTATGTTTACCCAGAAAAGAAAAAAAAAAAAAAAGATAATTTCAGTTTGACTAACTACAGTGACTGGCATTAGAGATGCAAACCACCAATCCTAATACAAGCTTTAGGCAAGACAATATGAGGCAAATAACCAATTTATTTATAGAATATATAATATTCACGTGAGTGACAGAGCCAAATGTATTCAAGCAAAGTTCCAAGTCGAGATCAATTGACAGATAATATTTGCAGATAATGTTTAAAAAATATATATATATAAAGACAAAAAAACTTAAAACTCATTTTTAATACATACAACTAACTTTTCAAGCTAGTTCTATATTCACTAAATTATAATTATTCTAGGACAATATTCAAGCATTAGATTAGATAAAACTTTATGCACATGCACAAACAAATTCATTCCGAGTTAGATCTAAAGCAAGTCAAGCCAAGCCTCATAGCACTTCTATAGAAGTATCAAGGCCATCAGCTCAATCCCTAGAGCAACAGAAGATGCCACACCTTCGTACTAGACTCAAAATTCATCAAGCCTAGATGATTCAAAAAAAAAAAATTTACAGGTAGGTTAAATGTTTGCAAGTTTTTAGTCATTTTGAGCTATGATATCCACGTACTTCATAGATAATGAAGTATATCATTCTAAGCATGTTAACAGTGTAAACATGAGATGAAAGATGAAAGCAAGCAGACGAAAGTGCTTCGAGGAGTGTTAAAAGAGCCTTGAAGAAATGAGAGGCAGAATTAGGACATGGCAGATTGATGAGCAGTAGATGAAGACTTAAACAAGCGTTTCCTTGTGCTTTCAGAGAATGCTGTCTCCTTCAATAACATCATGCAACTGTTCTTATCGAGAGTGCAGTTGGTATAAGGTGAAATGGGCACAGGAATGATAAGAAATAGCATACATTATCATCATCATCATCATTTTAGCCTTTTCCCAATTAATTGGGGTCGGCTAAAGAAATAGCATACATAGAGGTCTTAAAATCGTACATGAACCAGAAAATGACAAATACTCAGAGACCTATGGTGCAAACTTCATGAACCCTGACAGCAATGGTGGTAGGAAATGCATAAGCATTCACTTAAAGCGATCCACCAAATACCAATTCAAGGGAATCTAGATAGGAATTTATGGGAAACTTCAGGGCAGCACAAGGACAAGATCGGGACAAGTGGGTGAAGCACAATTCATATAGATTAAGGAAATGGTGGAGAAGAATAAAAGAAATGTTTATAAAGATTGAGGTAGATGTGTCCCGACTCTGAACATGACAAGAAACACATTGTTGCTTCTTCATGGTTCATGAAACAGCTGGCCTTTATTCAAACTCCATTTGCAAATAAACTACCACCTAGGGATGCGAGAAGCCTTGCAAGCATGACGCAATACAGCAACAGAAAGTCTTTGACAATGTAATCATGAAGCAAGAAAATTTGAAATGATCCGAGTGTTTGTCTTCAGCAAGAGATCCAACCAAAACCTTATCAAGAACAAGACATCGCACCATATAGGATGGAAGCCAGCAAAAAAAACTGAATGGATTTCAAATTGTTCAAAATGTAACAGCCACAGTTTCATACGGAAATTACAAGGTTTACAATACATAGGAATACAACATGAAGCAAGAACTCCCTATAGCAGCTGGGCTAATCAGACTCAATTTTTCCAACATCCAGATAGGTGAAACTATAAGTAAATGCACCTGCACAACTTGGTGTCCAAGTTTGTGCCTGTAATGGATGATACCTAGTATCAAATTGATAAGGATACAATACTTAGGATCAAATTGGCACCATAAGTGTCGGAAGTATGCTTAAGCAATGGACCAGAATCCCAGACTATTATTATTTATGAACAATTGCTACATGGCCAATGCAAACAGGTCTAAGACAACTATTGTTGGTCTGGGATCAACACATGGCTGAAGTTCCCTACCTTGAGTGTACCATTCAGGCAGTAAGCTTAGAATTGCTACTCCGAAATGTTTTGCTAATAAATGCCCTTATATGTTCAAAAATGACTTTCAACTATCAATATTTCATGTATTTTAGGAAGGGTAATTCTATCGTTCAAGCTTCCTCCAGAAGTCAATTTCAAATTTATAAAGATTCATTTAATTTTTGGAATCATGTTTGAATTTTAAAAGTAATTTAAAATTACAAATATGCCCTTTTTAAAAAATTTGAACAAGTCATTGCAAATGTAAATTTTAAAATTTTAACTGCATTTTGTGATCAAAATTTTGGAGTAGAAAATTCTGAATTCACCATGAGAGTGGAGTGGCCTAATACACACGCGTGCACACACACACACACGCACACGCATGCACACACGCACACATACACACACACATGTATATGTATGTATGTACTTATGTATGCATATACGGATATACAAATAGGAAAAAGTTTATATAAGGTTGCAACCTTACCTCTACAGCGACGGATGCACCTCAAAAATCCATCGGAAAAGATAGTTTTAATATTGAAAAACCCTTTGATTGATCATCTCGACATCGAGATGTATGACCATGAAAAAAATAAGATTTTAAGTCTCAGAAATAGTGTATTTTACAACATATTATCTACACCGTCCATTTTCAAGAGTTTCATAAGTTTATAGATCTACTTGATTTTAACCATTTTTTAAATTTAAAATTTTATAATTAAATATAGAAATAGATTTTGAGATAACCCTAACAACATTTTACATCAAAATTATCTACCATGATAAAATTTGAAGGTGCACCTTACCTCTACAGCTACGGATGCATCCGTATGCCAACTGTACCCATACATATAATCCATTGAAGAGGTATTTAAACAATGTTAGAATGTATAAACCACTTTTTTATAGTGTGAAAATCCCATAAAAAATGAGAAAAATGAACTTGCAAGGCAATGATGAGAACCCGCATGAGTTTTTAGAGTGAACCAAGTAAGAACAGACAATTCAATAACATGAACCGCCTGGTTCTAAATAAATAAATAAATAAAAAGGCTGGTGGTCCAAACCAACTCGAGCAATTTCAAGTTCACTCACCAGTTTTCAACAACTGACACAAACCACAACCATGAAAATGGAAAACAATATGTTCAATAGGTGGCCATTAGCTAAAACATCATCCGAAAGCAAAACAAACAGCATGAAATCAAAGGCGTTGAGTTCAAAATTCAAGAACTTCTGAAATTCCCCAGGGATCGAGATCCCTGCAGACTAAGACCACACCCTCATTTTGATGGGGTCACAATCTTCCTTACCTATAACTAAATATCCCTTTTAATCAGGGATAGAGATCCATATTATTTAGAGATCAAGATCCCTATAAGACGAGAATCGATATTCCTTAATTAGCGGAGAGCAAGCTCTACGATCACTGGAGAGAGATTCTGAGAGGGAATTGAGACCCCACAACCAAGTTCCCCACATCTATGGCAAAGACCATGTAATTGCCTTGTTTTCATTCTAATTTGGCTTGAGAAGCCCATTAATTAGTGTTTGGATGTCCATCCATCAAGCAAGGACGAAAAGTTTTTAACTTAGTAAATTCTAGTTCGAGGAAATTCCAGGTGGTATGCCCATGGAGAATATACAGTTCCAGTCAATTTAAGAAAACGAAGGGGGGGCGGGGGGCGGGGGGCGGGGGGGTAAGGAATATGTTCAGGTACATCAATACAATAGTGATCTTTGCATATCTCTATTGAGCTGCAAGAAGAACCATTGAAATATGGAATGTGACGGTGCATGACCAAGCAATGTTATCGTGATATAGAGACTACTTCAATGGTTAGTTCAAATAAGCAATGAGGAAATGTTAAAAAATGAGGATGAAATTACTGGAGTATTCCCAAGATTGAACCAGGTGCAAAGCACATCATAGTTACAAAAGTTGAGAGCCTGAAAGCATAATCAAAATGAATAATGAACATAATGATGAATAGAACATTGTACTCAGGGCCTAGTCTTTGCTAAGCAGGAACATAAGACTTTAAGTGCTTTGACCAACTTTGCTCTAGGTCTCCAGGGCGTAAGGCATATAATAGAGCTTAGATACCCCCTCTAACATTAAACCCCAAAAGTAAATGTGTTCCTATAGGGTGGGGCCCTTCATTTCACGAATTTTTGTTTGAACTTGAGGAAACCTATCATAAGAAGAATACTGGTTCTCATTAACTGATTAAATAAGGGTAGGAACTTGCTACAATAGGGAGATATGAGTTCTCATTATCCCGGGCACAAAGGCAATAGCACACTGAAGCAAAAATATATAGAAATGGACACCCACTATATAAAGAAACATACCAAGTTAGAACATGAAAACTCAAAAAACAGGAGAGACTGATTCCCATTAACTAATTAGATGATTACATGAGGGTAGGTGTGTATCCCATATATAAAACTCATCAAGGAAACAAAACGGCAAGTATCTCTGCACAATTATCCATGTGCATGGAGACCCATTATAAAAAGAAATACATACACCTATCAGCAACAATTTTCACCATAATCGTCCTCTATTTTGGCTAATACATTTGAAAATCTCCCTCTCCAAAAATAAGGGAAAAAAGGACTAGAAAACATTGAGCTCAAATTATTAACTTGGTTGAAGATGATCAATCTTTTTTCTTGAAATATTCGTTTTTGAAGAAAATTTGTTACAAGCACAAAGAAACAAATCCTTGCAAACATTATAGAAACCCAAGGAAAAGATCCAGGAATTGTACAGAAAGATATAAACCATCTAAAAGAATTCTTAAAATAAAGAACTAATCAAGCCGAACCATGACAGTCACCCAAAAGAAAAACCAATATGCCTGAGTTCCCTCAAAGCGGAATTCATCAAGATTTTCAAAATCCAAATGTACCTATTCAAAACAAAAAGGTCAAATCTATGCTAATGGTAGTCAATGTTCAACAAACATGCAAAATTGAGAAGAACAGGTGCTGGTATGGGTGTTGATACATTTTCAACACTACTGCTGCACCCAAAGAGAAATTGAGGTACTATAAATTCAAGGGAGAACATTTGGTCAGTCCGAGGGCAGAATGCTCCAGTGGTCCGCCCTCCCCTATTTTGGGGCCTTAAGGACATCAGTTTCACCCCAAATTTGGCATGCATATTCTCTTAGACCCTGCAAAGAAGCCCATGAAATATTTCAAAAAAGGACACCTGAAAATAATGGCTTTTCTGAACTCAACGAGCACATAGTGATGATCATTTCATGGCTACTAAATCTACCACTTCAAAATCAAATACTCATTTTATTCTTATATTTTTCATCTGCTGATAATGAGGCAATCTACAAAACTTTGAGACAAACAACTCCCCCAAAGCCTCAACATGACCCCCTCTTCTCCTTTCTAAAATGGATGGCCCATATTCACTGCATTTTCTCTCTCAGAAAAAAAATTGCTACAAGATTTTTTCTTAAATTGTTTCACAATCTTCTTTGCCTGATCCAATAGAATATGCATGCCAAATTTGGGGTGAAACAAATGTCTCTAGGGCCCCCAAAATGGGGGAGAGTGGATACTTTAGCAGTCTGCCCTCGGGCAGACGAACTGTTTTCCAAATGATCCCTCTAGAAAATAGAATAGCAGCATACTTATGAGCGCTACTACATTGCCAGATTTTGGTATTGCACCAATTCAGATTTTCCTTTCAGTAACAAGGTGGCGACAAACATACTGTGAGATGAATCGAAAGGGCACCAATGGTAGTCTTGGTTTAATGGTGCAAATAAAAATCATAATGGAGGGGTTTGAGTAGAATCAAGCACATGGCATCTAGATATATGGATTTGAGATCACCATATGACCATTGGACTCAAAAACAAATGAATATTCTGAACACATCTTCTTAAATTATCCAAATTACTGATACCAAAACCTTGCTATCAGAAACTATATTCCACAAGATCACTAACAAATATCTCATAAGAGAGAACCCATATTGTACAACCAATTCATCTTTTTTTTTTATTTCACTTTTTTTATATAACCTATAATCAACTCATGTTCAACAACCACTGACATGGTGTGTTAGACAACACTAAAAAGTTATAGATCCAAAAGTCCAGCAGAAGCCTTAAGTTTGGGCAAAGTGCATCCTAGAATTAAAAAACATTTGGCAAAGCCTGTGAGATAAAGTTTGTGATTGAAATCTTAATTCTCCCTTAAAAAATTGAACCAAAAACTTTCCCAATCTTATGCTCATTTATATGAAAAGGAAAGGACTAACATCCACCATTCCAAGAATCTAACTAAATGTGGGCTTGCCCCATCTGGCAATTCCACTCCAAATAATGCAAGATTTGGAGTAGTACTCCAACAATTCATGGACGTCATTAATCAAACATAGAGAATATTGTTATCTTTTCTTTTTATAATTAATAGAATATTCTTCTTAATACTGAAGAACTTTCAACATCTAGTTTCTGATGATATTATGTAGCCATGATATAAATGCAACATTGCCTGTAACATAGGTCTCACCACTGATGATGAACAGCTTTCGTTCCCTTTCTTGCGTGATATGTAATGGCCAACTTGCTTCTACCTTGTTCTGAAATCTGAGGTAAAACTCTCTACTTTGAATGTAACAAAACGTGTCATTGAGATACAAAAGTTGGAAACCTATGAATCTAGTGAAGAAAACGATGAAAATGTTCATAGGAAAATTTTGCTGCAGAAAAACCATTATTGTCAAAACACTGAATAATGGACAGTAATCCATTGTTTACGTCATGGAAAAGATACACACTTTCCATAAGCAATCATATCCACAACAAAACAAAAGAAAAGAAAAGAAAAGAAAGGAAAAGAAAAGTTTTACAAGGTCAGTAACTCAAAGAGCCTCAAAGTCAACAGGAAACCATCTGTGATACTCTCAATCATTTTTCAGACTTGGAGAAAAAACAGCACGTCAGGAGAGTAAATTTGCAAAAGTACCATCACTAAATATTACGACCAGAGAGTAAATATAACCACAGATTCAAAGAAGTTCATGAAATATCCATAAGTATCATCAACATCCAAGCCTTATCCCAATTAACTGGGGTGACCTAGACATATCCATAAGGATATTCATCATAAATAAGCACAGGACTTTAAGTCATCTTATCAAAAACTACCATTCAATATCAACAACTGACACACATTTTCAGAAAGTAATAGAAGTCAGGCAGTAGTGGTAGGAAGTAGGCCACCTAAAGAAGGAAATAAAAATACCACATCCAAAGTTTAGTTGATGCTATTTGGTGGAGATTGGTGTTGGGAAGTGGTGATGGGGAGTTACCATGCGGACTGTCCGCATGCTAACCGCCTCCTTTAGAAAAACGTATAAAAGAAAGATGGAAACAAACCTTGTTTGCAGAAGGGCATGTTGGAACTTCGATACTAAGTGCACAATCCTTGGGGAAAACTCCCTTCTCGATATCACGTAGGGCTGCATGTATTAATGGTAAGCAAACATTAACTGCTTCCTTGAAATCACTTTCCTGACTTTCATCTTTCTTCCTACCAAGCAATACATCAAACCAGTAAGGAACAGCCAACAGACTTCTGGGGACAACATACAAGCATAATCAAATAAGAAAAAACTTGAATTCACCAGTTCAATGAAATCGCTAAGGAAGGTACACCACTTATTAGAGCCTCTCTAGCACCAGCAACTGCGCCAGAGTAGAAGCTGAACAAAACCAAAGTAGTTATAATATTAGAAAGAAGCCCACTGAAACAAAATTGAAATGAGTGATGCTGCATAGGTGAAGAATAGCATCAAATGGAACTCCCATTGATTTTCAACATCAATTATGCTTCTAGATAGATTGGAGTAGATCATCAATTTAACATAAAACATCAACGGGAAGATATATTTGATTATCTTTTAGCATTTTGAGTCATCATCGATCTTTTAGCACTTTCATGTCATCATGCCATAAGACCACATGAAAAATATAAAAGAAACAAACTAGCAGGCTAATACTCACATGTGATGACCACAGCTTGAACCCTTATTGACTCCACTGATTACCTGCAAAATAGGTTTAATCATAACAATGCCCCTTTCACATTTAGACTAGATGTTTGAAACTATCAAAATCTTGCATTTGAAAGGCTTACCAAAACTGGCTTGGACCAAGAAAATAGTGCACCTGATAAAGCTAAAGAAATGCAATCTGCAGGGGTTCCTGTAGTGATTGATCGTAAGTTTCGAGGTTCGCAAATCATAAAAATATAAGCTGCTTTCCAGTAACTAGCACTCAAGAAATGAAAAGAAATCAACATGAAAATACAAGAGAAACTCATGCAAGTCTTTTACGGTTCTAATATACAGATATCCATTGAAAACCCCATCTCAAATAACTGTTTGCAATCATAAACCAGGTGTCCAGAACAGAGCTGAAGTTTTCTTGTCCTAAATAGTTTCTGAAATCAAGGTAAGAATGAAAGGGAAATTATTCATGTCAATGCATTTCCACACAGAAATGTTCAATTAGAAAGAGGAACGAGACAAATTCAACTTTTTAGGAAAGATTATTATACAAAATTCACAAGTCTAACTTAGCCATAACAAATGATATCACAGAAGAGAGAGAAAGAGAGATAGAGAGAGAGAGTTATTGATGAGTAGTTTTCACACCAGAGACTTCAAAAGCGGTGGCCCCATTGATTTCCACAGAGCTGACTGTAAGCGTTTCCCGAAGCGTCACAGAATGGCCAGAAACAGATTTATCCCTGAACAGAGAGAGAGAGAGAGGATGAGAGAGAAAACAAGAAGAAGAGATATGTTTCTTGAGAAGAACACCAAAGAGAGAAGATAACCAAGAAACAGAGGCAAATTAATGGGGAATTCTCAACATGGGGGGCTCAAAAAACTCACGATTCAGGAGCACAGACATGAACACTGCATCGGCCCCCAAGAACCAGAGCTTCCACAAGGGAAGTGAGACCCGGGGCCCCAATCCCATCACCATTAGTGACAAGAACGATGGGTTTTGACCCCAATTTCTCAGACTCCCCAACCTCCTCCTCCATTGAAGCACTCTCACCTTCCACTGCGGCAGAACCCTCACCCCCACCTTTCCTGCTCATCAAAACGTCCTGCAAATTTGAAACCAGCGTCGGAGGCAAATAACTGTTCTTCACAGAAGTCATCTCTTGTAGCAAAACACCTCTCTCTCTCTCTCTCTCTAAATATTTCTCTATCTCTCTCTTCCCCAACTCTATCTCTCTTTCCTCTAACAAAATCCGACGACCCAATCGCGTTTTCGGACAAAATTTTCACTCTCTCTCTCTAGAATTTTCACTCTCTCTCTAAAATTCACTTTCTCTCTCTAAAATTTCCACGCTCTCTCCCTATCTCTGTCTATTGGATTAACAAAGCTTCTTGACAAAAATATTAACAAAACTTTTTAATCTCTCTCTGGAAATGGTCAGTGTAAGAGGAACCCACAGAGAAAAGCCCAAAAACATAAACAACAATGCATGTGTAGAGAGAGAAAGAGAGCAGAGAGGAGAGAGAGAGGAAGTTTAATTTGGGGAGCTATTCTTAAGGGATCCCCTTTACAAGTGTGAAGGCAAGAGATGAGTAAAATAAGGTGGAGAAATTAATAAATAAAAGCTTAGAGAGGGGAAAATAATAGTGAAAATCCTAGAGAGAGAGAATTTAATAGTGGATATCTTAGAGATATAAAAGGGGTCTAGGAGAGTGAGAGGAATCTTTGGGGTGAGTAATGATATTAAAAACAACAAATTTTTATTGATGGTGGCAAATTTTAGAGAGAGAGAGCATAAGAGAATGAGTGGAATATTGGGATAAAGTATAGGGGTTATAAACATTTGTGCAGAGGGGAGAATATTTGTTTGAGGGTTTTGATATATATACCAAACCCTGGGAAAGGGTGGAGGAAAGGGAGAAGAGAATGAGACTGAAAAAGTGGTCCAAGAAAAGGAGGGAGACTAAGACCATGATGAAAGTCACACTTTCATAGCCACCATTGATGTTGCTTCAATAGCTTTTTTATTTTATGACAATCTATGTTATTTCTTTGATAAAAGAAAGCCGGGATCATTTATAGCCATCAGATGAAAAATCAGACAGTTATTAGATGTATCAAAAAATTCAACAAAAAGGCTTTTTTTTTTTTACTGTAAGCATGGTGTGAAACAAATACGAGCCGTCCAATCTCAGCTATCGAATTACCCATGGCTATTAAATTTCACATCTAATGGTGATTGCCATTTTCTCTTGTACCTAAAATATTTTATGTTTCTCTTTTTTAAAATTATAAATTAGTGAATGTGGGGTTGCATGTCTCTTTTATACCATGCATTTTTTACATACATGCCTCCATGTAATATGTGTATTGGATAAGGGGGCAATCTCTCTCTCTCATGTCTTTATCCATGTTCTCGACGTGCTTTCCTCTCTCTCTCTCTTCTTTCTCTCTCTCATGGGTCCTAACTGAAAGGGATTTCCATTTTCCTCAAAAGTGTGAAGTGATGGAGACATGGCAGGGTCTTTTGCACATAGAAACCCAGTATGTGAAATAATAAAGTAGGCACCATCAATATTTTTGTTATACAATAAACTTTGGTAATAACTTTAGAAAAGGAAGGCAGGTTTGGTTCTGGTTTGGAGATTATTGGTAGAGGAAGTGGTCTCACAAATTTCTCATTTGAAGTGGGATTCTTTCTTTCCATAAACATAGAGATTTTTTGTTTTAATGGATCTTATAGTAGTTTTTGGCATAAGAACATAATTGCGAGTTCGGAGGAGTCTTTCAAAATTTAGATCAGTGGGGTGGATTGTCCATCTTATATATTCATGACATATTGATAGTCGTCAATCTGGATCGGACCGAATCAACAATCCAAAAATAAAAAAAATTAAGTAAAGATATCTTCCCATAACCAGTTTGGCACTGGTAGATTCCTGTCCAAATCAACTACTTCCAATATGGGTGGATAGGTTTTGAAGCACTAGTATGGAGTGTGTGAAAAAATTGGACAATTTCCTGTCAATGGTACACCCGCCAACCACTGGATTTCACATCTAGTGGTAAAAAATGATTGTGATGCAAGTGATATAATGACATACTTTTCCATTAAATTAGCTTTCACCATGTACCTCTAAAGGGAAGCGTTTAGGCATTTGGGGAAAATGAAATTGGGCATAATTGCCCGCTTGAGCCAATTTGAGTAATTTCAAATTACCATAACCCCCCTGCTTATGTGAAAGCTTAAAGGTTATACATGATGATGGCCTAAAAGAAATGACCTAATCAACAATCATGTAAACAAACTTAAATCATGAACAAAACCAATATTTGAAAAAAAAAAATTTTATGAAAAGTCTATGAAAGGCCAAAAATGGTTCAAACCTAATGATCTAGCATGTGAAGGTATTTTATACATAATTAGAAGGTGATTTTTTTTGAAAAAATGTTGGACAGGTTATAGGGTTACAAAGTCAATTCTTTCAAAAAGTTGAAAAGTAAAAGTGTTTGGGGCACATAGACAGGTAAGCCGGGCCACAAGAAATGATGCAACGTACAAAAGGCAAAACGAGGAGCCCATGTAAATTTCCACACACATTTAAGGGTGGACTTTAGCCAAAGGGTGTGGCTTGTACAAGGCATAAACTTCATACAATTCAAGTAAGGCATGTCTCTAAATTATGCTAAGTGTTGTGGTTCTAGTGCGACGGTTTAAAAAAATTTATTTCCATACTTAATCATGAAATTTAAAGTTTTAAATAATGTAGATACGAAAAGAGCACAAGCTTAATTGGTTAGTGCTTGACAAATTGCAAGGCTACATCGTAGGATCAATTCCTACCAAGAGTAGGGCCATCTCCCCACTAACTCACCTCAAAAAAAAAAAAAGGTGCAGAATGAGTATATCTATAAACACTTGAAAATATTGAAAATGTGGAAAAAAAAAATGCAGATTTGGTATATCTATAAACACTTGAAAATATTGAAAATAACAAGATGTACTATTTTCAAGATTTGAAATCTTTTTTTTTTTTTTCATCTCCATACATCACAAGATCAAGATGATCAATTAAAGGGTTTTTCAGTGTTAGAACAATTTTGTTTTAGCCAGTTTTAAAGGTGCACCTTATTTTTATAGTATAAGATTAGTATGTTATATGAACTCTTTGTGTCGGACTACATTTTTTTTCTTTTATGTAAAAGGAGCACTTGAATAATAAGTAAAAAATAAAAAAGAAGGAAAGAGGAAAAAGGGGGATTCCACCTTTCTATTGCCTTTACTTGGGAAATAAATCTCTAACTAAAAGGGGAAAAGTACAATATTTAAGTTCTTTCATTTTTGACAGAGCAGGAGAGGCTCAGACCTGACCTACAATCTAACTCCCGGGTTGAATGGCTTCAAGTCAGGAATTAAAAAGAAGTGGTTAAGAGTCACATAGGGCTATGCCCTAGTTATAAGTTGGACAACCACCCAAAACTACCACTCTTTGTGGTTTCCTGTACATCAATTGGCGTTGTCGGTGTGATTTAATTTGGAGATTTGGATCGCTACTGCCTAGCTTTGAAAAAAAGGGAGTGATTTAATTTTGAAGACTTAGGACTGGGAGCAGCAATATTATTAGGTTAGCTGGTGAGGGGTATGGTCCATTTGTTCGATCATTGATTGAGGTGGTTTTGATTTAATTTAAAGAATATAACTAAAATAAATAAATAATATTTTTAAAATATGAAATATATTATACAAAAAAAATCACATTGGTTCGGTAATTTTAGTGAAAATTGACATATTTGACCGACTGAAACTTCAAGCATTAGTTTTGAATAGTATTCGAATAGAACCAACTTTTACTACAAATTAGATAAGCCAAGGTACTAGTCGATAGTGGTCGGTTCAGTTTGGTATTGATAACTATGTTGTGTATTGTTAAGAACATTAAGAATCAGCCCTAAATCGCTCAGGGCTCCATTTTTAGTCAAGTGAGCTAACTTTGATGATTACCAAGTCGAACCATCGTACAAATTTAATAAAAGAAATAACTCCAAAGCCAAGGACATGGAGCAATTATAAGTCCCTTGATAAAATCAGCCCTCACCAATTTGTCATATGACTGAGTCAATCACCCTCTCAGCCTTGCGATTTCGATAGGAGATATTTAGTTCAAGTAGAATGTTATAAAAAGGCAAAGGAAATACTCAAAATGACATAAATAGAAGTAGCGAGAAGTGATATAGTGACTCACAGTCTAATTGAGGGTATAGCTATTGATAGAGCATAATAGTTAAACGAGATTTGTGTAACCGACCCCAAAGCTATAGAGCATAATAGCTAAACGGGTGTGTAGCCGACCGCAAGATAATTGAAATAAGACTCAATGATATCTTTTACTGCCTCCGTTTCTTTCTTTTTTTTTTTAACCGAGGAGTTAAACTCATGGAGGCATATTGATAGAGGGATAGATGGAGAACAAGAGGTATCGCCTTTGAAAAAAAAGAAGAAGGGATAGAGAAGAAGAGGGATGGCTTGAAATTTTTTGAGGGGGAGCACAATTAACTGTCGGCAGAGAGGTTCAAGTTTAGTAAAACGAAACATGTTTCCACTTCTTCCGCAATAATTTTTGCTAGTTTAACGGACGGATTTTACCCCTGCCCAGAAATGTGCAAACTCCAACAACATCAATCGTACAATTGCTATGGGGTTGGGGTCGTGGCTATAGCACTATTTGTATCCCAGCTATAGTTTAGGTTTTCATTTTCACTTAATACCTTCAAAAACCATTAACGATTTAAAAAATTTAAGCTTTCATTTTCACTTAATGCCTTCAAAAACCATTAACGATTTAAAAAACACGTAAGGGCTTATTATCCCTATTGATTTATCCAGAAAACCAAAAACAGGTAAAAGTGTTACTACGTTTTTTTCAACAAAAAATGTTGTGATCCATTTTAGAGTTACTAGATGAGAAAGAGAATAAAATTATATTTTGACTTCAATCTAATTGTTTAGAAATGGAAAAAGTTTATAAAAATTTTGTGATCCATTTTAGAGTTACTAGATGAGAAAGAGAATTAAATTATATTTTGAGTTCAATCTAATTATTTAGAAATGGAAAAAGTTTACATAAGGTTGAGGTCCTAAACAATCAAATTAAGACGCATTTAAAAAATCACTAAAAGAGATTGTTTTGATGTTGAAAAACCCTCAAATGGATCATCTCAATCTCGAGATGTATAGATGTGAATAAAAATTTGCATTTCAAGTTTGGAAAGTCATTTTGAAATGTGTTATCTAGGCTGTCAATTTTTAATATTTTCAAGGGTTTCTATATTTGCTTGATCTACATTATTTTTTAAGCTTTCAATTTTATAATTAGATATGAAAATAAACTTTCAAACCATCACAAAGATTTTTTCTATTGAAAAATAATCTTTGGACAATATTTAGAGGTATGTCTTACTTTGATTATACAAACCACACCTTTTAAAATTTGGATGGTATCTTTTCAACTCACAATATTATATTTTCAAGAACCATGTAGAGTGGATTTCTTTTTTTCTTTTTTTTTTTTCTTTTTTTGATGTTGGTTGCTAAGTAGATAAATTTATATCCCCAAATTGGATTCTAAAATTACTCCTAGATAAGGTTTTACCCAGGGGAGTTAATGAATATTACCATCCACATGGAACTTATCGCCTTTAAGATATTTTTTTTATTTTTTGTTTTTTTTTTAAGTCTCTCTCTTGAAGTTGATAATGGAATCATAAACCTCTTTCCCTCTTTTTTAAAGTGGGCGGTAGATTTCCAAATTTCTATTAGTATTTTTTGTTTTAAAAAAATACAGTGTATATTTCAAAAAGAAAATTGTTTCATCCGGTAGGGACCACATTTCTACATTTGTGGTCCCCGAGATATAAAGCATCCATTTTTAAGCGGTCCATATAAAAATAATTGAAACTAATAGTTTTAATAGAATTATTATTTGAAATTTTCAAAATTTATTTATTTTTTCGTATGCATGATTTCTATGTTATAGATTACATGTCTTTAAAATTAGGTCAAAAAATCAATCTCAAAAATAGATTTTTAAGAGGTGACTCATTTCTACATGGACTCATGGAAAACCTGTCCATTTCAAAATAACAATATGCTTTTGTGTGGTTTTCCTAAGTTATATTTTGTAGAGAGAGAAATTTGTGATTTTTTGTCCCACATTGAAGAGGAGAGTGTGGATTGAGTAGAACGTAAGTGTATGCATTTTCATACCTTATATTCTTAGTACAAGGTGAGGGTGATGGTGAGTGCGTGGGCTCAAAGGTGCTTGATGGCACACTTTGCACTGCATGCTTGCATCATTGCATGACGCACCCTTTGCTTGAGTTATAGGTTGGTGCATGACGCACCCCTTCCTTGAGTTATAGGTTGGTGCATGACGCACCCCTTGCTTGCTTGAGTTATAGGTTGGAGTCGAGGCTTCCCTTGCTTGAGTTATATAGGTTGGTGCATGACGCACCCCTTGCTTGCTTGAGTTATAGGTTCGGGTCGAGGCTCCCCTTGCTTGAGTTATAGGTTGGTGCATGACGCACCCCTTGCTTGCTTGAGTTATAGGTTCGGGTCGAGGCTCCCGCTTGCTTGAGTTATAGGTTGGGGTCGAGGCTTCCCTTGCTTGAGTTATATAGGTTGGTGCATGACGCACCCCTTGCTTGCTTGAGTTATAGGTTCGGGTCGAGGCTCCCCTTGCTTGAGTTATAGGTTGGTGCATGACGCACCCCTTGCTTGCTTGAGTTATAGGTTCGGGTCGAGGCTCCCCTTGCTTGAGTTATAGGTTGGTGCATGACGCACCCCTTGCTTCTTTGAGTTATATCTTGGGGTCGAGGCTCCGCTCATAATGCTTCTTTAAAGCTCTATAAAATACGTCATTTTTCTCACACTACTTTTGCAAAATTCCATAGAGCACAACATAGCACTCATCTCTCTCTACGCCTTTTCTCTCTCTCTTAACGATACAAGACCCAAATGTCTATTGTGGGCTTCAAGCTCGGGTGCATTGAGCTTTGAAGCATCAAAATATAATTCTTTTGTTTTCTTGTTTCCCAAGGATGAATTGTTTTTCTTTATGCAAACAATTTATAGTATCGAAAGGGGGGGAGCAACTATCATCTTAAGATAACGTTCCTGTGTGCCCAAAAACAAAAAGGATTCAAGGTATATTTTCTTAATTCATACAATTTTTTTACCCTTATTTCACCCAACCAACTCCCAAAAATTTTCTCTTCTTTCGAATTTTACAAGACCTCCCCAAAAAAACAAGTCTTATTATTATTATTTTTTAATATCTGAAAGCGCATGACTAACCATAGTTTATACATTCTGCCTTGGGCAAAAAACCTACTAAGATGGATTGCCACGATTTGAAAGTCTAGAACCCACTTTAGAATCATCATATAATTTTGAGAAAAGTTTGTATAAGGGCGAGGCCGAACCTCAAAAATTTATTAAAAGAATTTGTTTCGATGCTCAAAAATCCTCAAATTGATCATTTCGACTTCAAGATGTACCGACATAAGAAAAAATAGAAAATCTCGGACATAGTACATCGTATAATGGGCTATCAATTTTCAAGTTTTTCAAGCGTTCATAGATCTGCCCGATTTACACTATTTTTTAAGCTTTAAATTTTATAATTAGAGATGAAAATAAATTTCCGGGCCATCACAAAGATTTCTAATATTGAAACAACATCTTTCAGCATTATTTGAAGCTACACCTTGATCTAATTGTTTAGGGCCTCAACTTTATATAAACCAAATCTTATAAGTATTTTTAGAGAAACAAAAATTGGATTAAAACTTTAAGCTGACGGTTCTAGCCAAGTTTTAGGTTCCTAAAAATATTGCGATATGTGATGATCATATAGAAATAAATATTATTTTGGCTTTTATATTGAAAAATTCTTTTGAGATAAATTTGAAAGGGGTTTCTATGCTATAAAATCATTTATCTTCTATAAAATCATTTATCTTTTGTACAATGGTCAAATTCTTCAAATGAAATTTAATTGCTTGGGATTGATTCGGAAAACTTTTTTTTAGGACTTTAAACATGGTCAAGGGCACACCTCTTCCCCAATTTCGCATCCAATGGTCAAAAGCGACCGTATGATAGCCTTGTGTCTCATGTTTTTTCCTTCCTTACACACGTTCACATAAGCACAAATACTTTTTTTTCATAACAGCTGGTCTTTGGTTTGCGTTTCTCCATCCATTTTTGAGGTCTCTCTTCCATGGCTCTAAAAGTAGGGGTGGCAATGGACCTGGTCAGACCCAGGACCCGACGAGAAGACCCAACCTCGGGTCTGGGTATGGATCCAATTTTCGGACCCAACCTATACCCAACTCATACCCATAAACCATTGGAGATAAAATATTTTACTTTAAACCGTATTTGTTTAAATGTATTAAGGATCATATATAATTAGAATTTGTAGTCATCTTTAACTATTAAACAACAAATTAGACGGTTTGAAATCTAATGGCAGGTGATTGTGGCCTTGTTGTCAATAATATGAGTATATGACGGAAAAAAAAAAAAAGAATCTCACGGTCGTAGGGTGACAATGGACCCGATCAGACCTGAGACTCAGCAAGTCTAAAACCCAAAGGATATGGGTATGGGTCCAATTTTTTTGAAACCGATAGGTCCAGGTGGCCCCGACCCGTTGCCACGCCTTTCTAAAAAACAAGAATTGATCTCTCTCACACACACATTCAATTCATAATCTGACACACATTTAATTTATAAGAGGAAGAATTTAGACTACAGTGATAATAAGTATGAGTAGTTTGATAAAACAATAATGCAATGCTGTGCTCCAACATGTGGTGTGGTGAGCCATTCGATACACCATGTGATTTTTAGCCCTTTCCTACTCCTCCCATCGTTCAAAGCCACGGTTTTCGATGCCACATTTAAGTAAGAAAAAAATATCCTTTCTATTAAATTCCTACTGAAATTGGAGTGGACAATAATACGTGCCATCCCTGTTAGGCGGTTGTTTGGCCAATTCTTTAGTCTTTTCACATTTAAATTTTTTTTGTTTTTTTTGGTGAGGTTCGTATAAGCTGTCAATTTTGTAGTTAAAAGTAATGTGCATATCTAAAGTTTGCCGGAGCTTGTAGTTTCCGTGTTGAAAATTAATATTCAACCTTTATTTTTAAAATTTAAAATTCTGAAAATAGTGTAGATCGAGTGGATCTATATGAGATTTTTGAAAATAGACGATCTAGATAGTTTATTATAATATGCACTAGTTTTAGGACTCGAGTTTTTCTTTCCTTTATATTCATGCATCTTGAGGCTAAGATAATCGATTTAAAGGTTTTCCAAATTTGAAACATACTTTTTTATTGGCTTTTTGAGGTGTATACCTTACTTCTATAGTACAAAGTTGCAACCTCATATAAATTTTTTCCATTTTTTTTTTGGATGGGTAAATAATCTAGTTCTTACTTTTAACTATAGGATTGTATACAATGGGGCTATTTACCTTTAGTACAAGGAGGTCACACCTACTTATAGCCATCTTATGTGAAATCTTATAGCTTGGGTTTGTCAGAAGGTTCGAAAAAATTTATTTTGAACCTTGAGCTTGGTCAATGGGATAAATGCAACCCCCCAATTTTACATCCAATAATTAAAATCAATTGTGACCACTTTGTACCAAAAGTAAATAATCTCATTGTATATTTTCCTTTTAAATATTTGCATTTGTCATATAGCAACACTATATGAAATATAGACATTAAATTGATGTGTTCCAATATGGTAATGTTGTAAAAATGAGGAGTACTATGATCAATTGAAAGCTTCAAAGATGGGATCTATCAATCATTGAATTCTTTACAAAGGGCTCTATTTTTAAGGTTTAGGTTTTTTTTTTCTCGAATCTATAATTGTTGAGGCCAAGATGGTTAATTTGAGAGCTTTTCAATGTAGCTGATTCCTAATATAACCTTATTTGGACCATCAGGCAGCAACCTTTTCTAAATTTTTTATTTTTCCTATGAGATTTATATGGAAAAAGTTTAAATAAGGTGTCAAACTTTTTACTGTATAAGTAAGACACCTCAAAAACCTACATAAAAGGTTGTTCCGACGCCTAAAAACCCTCCAATTGATCAACTACACCTCAAGATGTATGGATATGTCCAAACAAAGCGAAGATTTCAAATATTTAAAGTAGTGCATTTTATAAAGTATTATCTAGATCGTCTATTTTCAAGATATTTCAAATGTTTATAGATTTATTTGATCTACACTATTTTTGGAGCTTTAAATTTTATAATTAGAGGTAAAGATACATACGAGTTTTCAACATCGAAACTGTATCTTTCAACCGAGCTTGAAGGCCCAATAGACAACCAAGAAAAGAAAATCATTTTTAAAGAAAACAATATTACGTTGAATGGTAAAGATTTTCTAAATACTCGAAATGTGAGATCTTAGGGCATGTTTGGGTGAATCAACACTATTACCTCAATATACTAGTCACATATAACACTTTCAAAAAATATTTTCGTTGGGCCATTTCTTATCTCCAGTTATTTGAAGAACTCCATAAATTACAATGTGATTGAGATAAAATAAAAATAACAATAAAAATGTTTTCCCTTGGTTCATGATTTATTATTGTAATAATTTACTATAATATCTTGTATTAATGCTTATATTTATTATAATATTTATTTATTATGGTGTTTATAAATTTATTATAATATTATATTAATACTAAACTGGTGCTATATTATTATATAATTTTTATGTTCTTATATAATTATTTATGTGTGCTATTATTATTATTATTATTATTATGAGTGTCAAAATAAGATCTAACCGTTTAATTTCTTTATCATATTATGGATATCTTAGTTTCAAGAAATCATTTTTATTGAACATATACTACTATAGAATCATCAACTTATGAAATGAACGGCTAAACTGATTTAACAGCAAATTTCTATAACATGATTTTCAACTCAGTGGAGCAAGGGATTTGTTATATATTGGGTTTTTCTAGAAGCTAACAAAACATAAAGCCAGGTTTTACATATGCTGGAATTTGCATTACTTATGTATTGAGGCATTATCCAGAATTTATGGATCCATGGACCCAAACGACGCATTAGATACGAATATGCTTATTTTCAGAACCGGACGTTTTAGTTCATGAATATAGGACTAATGGATACACTGGAATAGATTTTTGCACAAATTTGTGACCTCAGAGAGCTGATCTGCATTTCTTTTTAGTGCAAAAAAGTCCAAATAAGATTGAAAAAATATATATAAAAAAGTGAAAATATATCGTACGGACCCCAAATTCCAAACTCAGTTCGTGGTAACCCATCCCAACTTTCTATTTCAAGCGGCATTTAAGTTTCCCCCAAAACTATCAATGTATACCCCCATCATCCCCTCCCTACCATTTTTACTCACTTATTTACATTAAATTTAATGTCAACAATTTCTCTTATATCACATTTTGAGGACATCCTCCTCCCAGTTTTTTTTTTAATATGCCTGAGTTGTACTCAGGTACTCGGCTCGGCAAGCAGCCGATTCTGAGTACTCCATCGAGTAGTCAAACACTGCTTTTGGAGGTCGAGATGATTTATTTATAATGCCGCCGTCAATTTCTGCAGAGGTAAGAATGTTGGACATGGTTAGCATGCAGCCAGCCCGCCTATCGTAGAAATGAGGGCTTGGCAATAAATTTATTTTTTAAATATAATTTGATCCTAATTTTTAGAGAATATATAATATTTAACACGAAGATCATGAATATAAATTTTTTTAAAAAAGATCAGAAATAATAATTATATTAAAAAAATATTCAGATTAGTTACAATAGTTTTTAGATGGACCACCTATTTGCATCCATCTTTAAAATTGATGCTGTGTACCTTTGAACCGCATATTGTAGAAATGCGGTCCAGCCAAACAATTCTTCAAAAATGTTTGAATAAACTAATTTTTCAGCCATGAGCTTCACGGATTGTAGGATTGTCCCTCAGTATCATCGGAAGGATGGATTCTTAATACTTCAGCTTTAAGGAGATCTCCCACGAGAATCCGAACAACTTAGTTCAGTAAACAACATTGAAGTTAGTTCTAGCAACTCCGATACTAATTACCACCACATAGTGTAACTAATATGCACCGTAGGGTCCTCGAGAACCCCTCGCTTGTAGAACTAGGAATCTCACCAAAAATCATCTACATACTTGGCAACATGCGAAATAGATAAACATTACCATATATCAAGTGCAAGAAATAAAGCAAAAATAAAAGCACCCAACAAAGACGCATGAATTATGTGGTTCATCCAATATGGCTACGTCCACAACGCCGGCACGTAGAAATCAACTATCTCAATGAATATTACAATTTTCAGTTATAAGAGATATACCTCCTTTTAAACATTGGCAAAAGACTTTACCGATTTTCCTTTCGAAACCCACTCACTCGACCAAACAATACCATCAATCAATCTCATCTTTCCCATTGCTATACCACTATCAGAAAGAATACCTCGAGAGCCATCGAGAGAATTTATCTAGAAGTTGAAACTTTACCAACCCAAACTCCATGGGAATACCATCGCTCTCTCGAAAGTCATGTCTCTCTCTCTCTCTTGAAAACCCATATCTATCTTAGAGATCCCTTCCCATAACCCCCTAAAGGGGATGAGTATTATGACGTTTTTTACTCCTTTTTATAGGGATCACGAGGGCTTCTTTCTTACTCCCCAAGAAAGGTCTTTTCTTTTTTTTCACCATAATAGCTTTAATATTTAGAAGAAAATATAGGTATGGTGCTTTGGCTATCACCAAACCCAACAATCTCCACCTTGATAGCAAAATCACCATAATTGTATTGCCGACCTTCATTGAATTGATTTCTTCTCACTTCCATTGTAGAATTTTCACAAACATTTTTTCCTTCAAATTTCTCCACCCCAAGCCTTGTATCCATTTAACTTTGATATTTCTCACTTTTATAATACAAGCCTTAGCCCATATACACCTTGTACTCTGATACCACTTGTTGGAAATCAATGTTGTCTTGATTATCCCTTGTTACAGTGAATCCCTCACTACAAAAAAAATCTAATACCTCAAAACCAAATTGCCAATCACTGAAAAATTAATTCCAAAAAATCCAACACCTAAAAACCGTATATGGTGTAATAAATTTGGCAAAAATATGATAAAAAAAAGTTAAAATAGGAAGTGTAATGGCAGAATTACACACTACAAACCATAATCAAAGCACTAGCAATACATCCATATATGTTTCACTCAAAATCAGGTTACATCCATTAGCAGCAGGCAAAGAAGTGATACACTATCAATGGAATACTTAAACATTAGTGGGCTTTATAGAGATTACCTCGCATAATCGAAAAGAAAGCTTAAATTGATTTTTCCTACCATAGTAACACCATCAATCTGTTTTTGTTGACTAACACCATTGCTGTAAGGAAATCTTGATAAAATCCAATCCAATGCAAGGGCACAACAAAGCTAGAGTTTGAAAAAAACCCCCAAATTCTATGTTTTTCCAAAACTTATCATCTCTCTTTACACAAAGTTCCCATCATCTACCCACATTTCTCTCTCTACAATGACTTATATAGCTCCATAAAATCATTCTTTCATTTGAACCAAAAATTCCATTAGCATTGAGAGGATACCAAAGTTTAAATGGGAGGTGCATCATCATCCCAACAATCTCCACCTTGATGCAAAATCACATCCTAAACTTACTATTTATATTTGATTACTCATTTTTAGAAGAACCTAGAGAACTTAACTAATGCTGCAAGCTCTCTAGCCCAATAACCTTCGTAAGCATACCTTACTCATCTTCCTTCATGCTTGTTCTTCTAATGCAAGCTCAAGTTTCTTTAACTCTCTCATCCTTGAGTTCTTGAGGCTATCTTGCCTTTACACATATTCTAGGTGAATTATTTTCTATGTATCTACAAGTACAACTGGTGTTTGATCTCATATCACCAAGATACTTTGCATAAGTCTTCCCCACGAAGCCTTCTTTATGCTCACAACCTCGACAATACTTGCCCATACTTTTTCAATTATGAAGTATCCATTTTATTTCATTCCAACAATTTCTTCCTCAGATAAACACAAGTCAATCAAGAAAGTAATAAACAAGTGAAATGATGAAGGTTGTACTAATAATGGCAACGATCAAGATCAATACTGGAGTAGCATTCAACACTCTAATCACATCAAGCCTTCCTTCATCGAGTTTTTAACGTTGAAATCATAAGATGCTTCCGACTTCACTTCCTCTTTTGAAAGTCTCATATCTTTAATTTGTCCACCTTGTCGAATATCATCATCAAGGCCTTCCTTTGTACCACCAAGATCTTCTATTGCGCTTGTTCTTCTTCTACAATCAAATTTACCCTTTCATTACAATTATGCTCTGCAATAATTTATACAAGGTTCCTTCTCAAACTCCCTTCATCATAACTAGAGCCCTTTTTGAAAATTTGAGCATTCCACCTTACCCGGTATATTTGTAGCTTCCCATAGCTAAAGATGAAAGCGAAAACAAACTCTTATTTAAATCCGACACATGTTTCACAATTTTAAGTATTTGAAACATCCTATCATACATTCTTATGCGAACCGAACCCATTCCGATTGTTTTACTCATTGAATTATTTCCCGTTGATGCCAGACCGCCCTCACATGACTCATATGCATCAAACAACGATCTATGTGGGTACATATGATGTGTGGCTCCACTATCAAGTATCCAACTTTGATAGTGAATACAGTGTTTCAAAAAGCGCTTGGTGGCACCTAGGAGGGTCCAGGCCGCCTAGCACTTAAGCAGGCGCCCAGAACCTAGGCGGCTTAGTAGAAAGAAAAATGTATCTATAGTCTAACAGTATACATACAACTATACAAAACATAAGAATTAGAGATTTAGGGCACCATCAAATATATAGTACACAAGTTCACGTAGCACACATTCCTCCATACTCCATAACCATAAGTCCATATCCAATTATCCAAAGTCGGATAGTCTACACTCCACAGTCGACAAATAGTTAAAACTTAAAATTTACCAACCAAATTACCAAACCAATGAACCACAAATCCACAATAGTACAATACACAACCTAGAGGGGGAAAACAAAAATGAAAGAAATACTTGAAAACTCAAAAGAATCATCAATCATCATCAGAAAAATAAGGTCAATTGCATCTGCATCATATGCATCGGAGTCGATGACATCATCATCATAATCATCTTCCTCCTTAATATAATAGTCGTGCTGCTCTGTCTCTCCTGAAGTCATCTCAAAATAATACAACTTATATAAGCAAAAAAAAAAAATCACTAACTTTGATTGTTCGATTTCCAAACTTCCATCTCTAAGACGTTTCTAAGGACTCAAAATCTTCTAAAAGACCCTCTAATAGATTTATAAACATCCAAAATTAAATCTAAGATCAATTTCTTGTAATTTGAGAAACCCTTCGATTCTATGGAAATCACCAAAAACTAGTTTTTTTTGTTCTTCTATCTAAAATAGGCTCAAATGGATTTTAAGTTTCAAATGAATCTAAAACCCACAATTTTTCCTCTTTAGTATAAAAAAAATGCCCTCATCGAGTGGCATTTTCTACCCTTGGGTGGGGCGCAGGCCCTGGGCACCCGCTTGGGCAGGTTCCCAGGCGCCTAAGCAAGCGCCCAAGGATATCCACCTATTTTGGCCACATAGGCCTGGGCAATGTGCCCAAGCCTTCTAGAACGCCTCGGCGATCGCCTATGAGCTGGATGATCCACTTTTTAAATCACTGAGTACATGCAACACCTCTTTTTCAATAGAACCAAATGTTGATTCTTCAACTTGGTGAGAGTCATTCTTGGCTTCACCTTGTCGTTCCATCCCCAAACCGATACCCTTTGAGGAATTTAACTTTTTTCTTTCCCCAATAATTTTTCTGTGTCTGGGCTTACCACAAAACCAACAACCTTTGTCGTAAGACCCCCCTCAACTTTGATCTTCTACTTGCAAAATCTCTTGATGAACCAACCCGTTCATCTAATCAGTATCTTGCTACAAGTACATCAATTCTTAAGTCCATCAAATCATCCATCAATACCTTCTTTCGGAGTTCATTGGCAACCCTGTAGGCTACATCCACAACCCCAGCAAGTAGAAATCCATATCTCAACGAAAACTACAATTTTTTTTTACAAGAGATATACATCTCTTTAAATATCGGCAAAAGGCCTCACCAATTTGCCTTTCTAAACCCGCTTGCCTGACCGAACAACATCGTCGATCAATTTCATCATTTCCATTGCTATACTGCTACCAGAAAGAAAACCTTGAGAGCAACCGATAGACTTTCTCTTCTAGAAATGGAAACTTTACCAAAACCTATGGGAATACCGCTCTCTCAAAGGCCATGTCTCTCTCTCTTGGAGACTCATTTCCATCTTCGAGATCCCTTCCTATAATCCACAAAAAGGTGACCTTCAAAAGGATGAGTATTATGTTTTCCGTAACTCCTTTTTATAAAGATCACTAGGGTTTCTTTCTTGCTCCCTAAGAAAGCCATTTTCTTTTTTACCATATGGAATCAGATCGTCCTCCCATATGGAATAGGATTGTGATCCCATCTGAAATGGGATCATGCTTCCATCTGGACAAGATCACACTCTTATCTGAAAAGGATCGCGCTCCTGTTCAAAAAGGATTGTGTTCCCTTCGAGATAAAAAGTCGAAATCACCACACAACAAGGGCCACTGTGGTGAAAGGTGGTAATGAATTTAATAGCTTCTATTGTGAAACTCAATTTTATCCATGATGAAGTCATTAAAGTGCCATAGAGGAAGGAATGAGTTATTTATCAACTCAGCAGGCAGGTAATTGATTAATTAGCATTTTGAATAAAAGAAGAATACTGAAATAGGAGTTTCAAAGAGTCGAGCACACGAAAAAAGGAAGAAAGATCATCAGCAAGTCCCTAGTTCTTTAATAAGGACACAGTAAAAAGATGCTACAGTTCCTCATATACTTCCCAATAGCCTTTTGGTTCTTTAAGCTCACCATGTTCTCCAAAGTTTAGGTTATGCCTAGTTTTCTGGTATGGAATTTGCTCTAGTTTCCTGATATTGCTGTCAGGAGAGGTGCCCCCACTCACAGAAGAGTAAGCCAGACGTTGTTCTCTTATGAATAACTTAGTATCAAGATTAAGGCTTATAAGACAGAATATTTCAAATTCTGTTATAATCATAAAGTCCTGAGCTAGCAACACAGACCAGTTGATCATGGTAAGAGATGGTTAAGATCATGATTCTTAACATATAGGAATATAGGAAGTTGACCAATGGAAATTAAACTCATCCTTGCCTCAAACCAAAAGGTAATAATAAGAATTCCCCTTGATTGGGTCCCTATCAAGCTTGCATGTGCCTGTTTTAGATAGCAAAAATCACTACTACTGCAGAGAAATCTATTGGGAGGAGCTTCAAACCATCCAAGCGAACATCTCTGGCCCATGGTCTCCATGAAGTGACTTGAATGCTGAACTTCACCCCAGTACTCGGCCTTGATGAGGTTTGTGGTGGCTTTAATGATTGACAACTAAACCTGAACATTTTGTTTAGTTGTGCATTGAATCATGGAAACAAGCACATCCAGAAGAAGTATAATGGTCAAGACCAGAGTCCCAAGCTTGGACTTGGCCCAGAATTCAGCTAAAATTTGTGGGGAGTCAAATGAGACATGGGCCGGACTTTGAGTTTAAAGCAACTGCTAATAGAATTATTTAAAAAAAACCATAGAAAAATCAAGTCTAATGGAAATGGCAAATCTTGGAAGTCAATTATGGTTTAGATTTTCTTTTTTTCCTTGACAGAATGTGACGGTTATTTTAATAATAAACTAAGAACATATAACAGTGGTAAGAGAGGTGCACTTCTTTTCTTTTTTTCTCCTAAATGGGATGTCAAGAAGGCATTCCAATACATCGAAAAAAAAAAAGGAAACTGAAATGGAAAACACCCCACTCCTTCCCTAGACTAGTAAACACATTGCAAAATATTATTGGTAGATAGACACAAATAATAACTTCTGCTAGTAAGTGACAAATTCTCCAAGGAACTGTTGCCTCCTTATTAGCCCATTGATTTGCATCTTAGCAATCTTCTTCCAACATCAAGGGGAGCCATGCAGTACGAGTTACATATGAATGGTTTATTCTAAAGACTGAATGGACCTTGAAGCAGCTGTATCTGACTTTTTCCAGGAGTATGGATAAATTAGCAAACACAATCTCAAATGCCATATCTGGCATGAAATGCTTTCTACTGTGCCCCAATTTTTAGTTACTCAAATTGGTCCCAAATGAACAAGGAGGCTTTCTCCCAAAATGAACCATCTACATGACATTAACATCACTTGTGAACTCACACACCATACCATACGAAAAGTCATCATGACAACCTGGCTAAACAATTTGATAGAATCATGTCAAAAGTGTATGACTAAAAAGAGTGGACATTTGTTTGTCTACAGAATCATGTGCATATTTGGCTTTAATGAGAAATGGGTCCATCTCTCTTTTATGTGGTTCACTGTTTTCACTAACATGACAATTCATGGTTCGTTTGGGTAAGAGAGGTCCTTGGCATTGCAAGGTGTTATTACCAGGTTTGTTTACCTTAGCAAAGAAGTCCTGCTGCAACATGAACAATGCTATTTAGAAAACTCCATTTAGAGATTTATTCTTCCCCAGGAGCCAAGCATCTCCCATCTCTTACTTAGACAGCTACTTTTTTTTCGCGAGGGGAATAAAAACATGTGCATCTCATAAAGAATATCCTTGAGACATACACAAACGCCTTGTTTGAGCAGTCCAAATTTAGGGGACAGGGTCTTCATTTTCCTCCACCCATTTAAGAGTCAAAATAGGGCCAGCTTCACCTACTCCAATATTTAAGGGAGATGGATTTTGTAAACCCTGCTTATCAACATAATACCCATGACCCTGCCAAGCTAAAAATATGTTTAGCCATTATAAATAACTCCTTTACATATTGGGATTACTCATTCATTGTAAAGGAGCCACAATCATCGCTATATCTAACAAACAATAAGGCAAGTAGTTACCATTGCCAGTGCTACCAAGACAGCTGCCATTGTCTTTTGGGCTCAGTCTTCCAGGTCATCTGCTTCCAACAACTTGGGCACTCCTAAGTTTGAAGCAGACTCAAGGATGATTTCCTTGCAACCATGGTCAAAAAATTAGATTCAATATTTGCCTCATGGAAAGCACAGTTCTTGCTCTGCAGTTGAAACTTTAAAGATGTACACTCGTGTCTTTCCTGTGTTCTAGTGCCCATAGTATCTATTGGGACTGTATACAATAAGACTGCTTACCTTCCACATAGAAAGACGAAGGGAAGTTTATAAAATATCCTTCCTTCTCATCAAAATTCAGAAATAGTCCTGTGTATTTTATATTTTACACTCAAGTCCCACTTTTTGAGAGTGTGTAATGTATTTTAATTTAATTTTCTATTATATATTGTATTGAGCTCAAATTTGGTGATTTGATGTTTATCACCATCTCACATTCGCAAAAAATACTAAAAAGATACTTTCATGAAAATTAAAATGACCAAAATACCTATAATTTTGATATTTGTAATGGCATTTTGGTCATTTTTAGTTAATATATTTATATTTTTAAAGGGAAAAGTTTATATAGAGCTGAGGCTCTAAACAATCAAATAAGAGCCTACCTCAAATTTTCCACTAGAAAAGGTTGTTTTGATGCCCAAATATCCTCAAATTGATCATCTCGACATCAAGATGCATGGACATGAGAAAAAAATAGATTCCAAGTTGTGGAAATAGTGTATATTTTAGCCCATTTTTGGACCATCAATTTTCAAGATTTTCAAATTTTCATAGATATGTTGATCTACACTATTTTTGAAGCTTTAAACTTTATAAATAAAAATGAAAATATTTTTTAAGGCTATCACAAAGATTTTCAATATTGAAACCAAATTTCTCTACACTTTTTGAAGGTAGGCTCTAATTTAATTGTTTAGAGCCTAGCTTTATACAAACCGCACCCATTTTTAAATATTTTTTAAAAATATGTTATGACAAAAAAAAGAAATTATGACAAGAAGTAGGGACCGTCACTTGGTGTGACGGTAAAAGGCTCAGGTAGCCAGTGCAAGTGTGCGGGTTCGTGTCCTAAAAGCTGCCACTTTGTGCAATAAAAAAAAAAAAAAAAAAAGAAGGTTAGGACCGTTTCCAACTCACCCCTCCCGAGACCTGCATAGGTGGGACCAGCACCGGATTACAGCCCTTTATGACAAGAAGTATGAATGCTAAAAGTTTGAGCTTAATCAGATAGATAGAAAATAAAATAAAACACTCCAGGCCATTAGATGTAGGCTTGGATGGGTCATTTCTACACAAAAAGCCAAAAGAGAAGTTTTTTAACTTTGAGTGTGATTAACAAATACATTCCTACTCCTGATGGCTCGGGATGTTTTTTACTTTTTGTATGGAAGGTAAATGGTCTCATTCAATACTTTTTTTTTTTTTGGAATAAGTTGACTATTGTATTAATAAGTATAAAGAGATACAAACATGAGTGGATACAAAAAATTGGCTAACCCAGTGAATGGGTGCCCTTTAAAAAACTCCCTTGGGGCCAAAAAAGCTCTACACCAAAAATTGGGAATAAATGTGGGATGCAGATTTAAAAGACACCTACAGTCCCCAGGGAGGTGTTGAGACTAGCTCCTGCCCTAGCTAAAGCTTCAGCAGCATCATTGACCTTCCTATAAATGTGTCTCCAAGAGACCCGTATGTTGCTGCAAATATGTGCAATCTCTGCACAAATGTAGTCCAGTCTCCAAGGGCAAGAGGCACCTCCAAAGGGATGGTGTTTCTGGAGTCACCCTGCACTTTCGATTAGAATCAAATCTGCATAGTCTCTCAAGCAAGGCGACGGCCTCTGCAGTGGTGGAGTCGATAAATACCAATGGGAAAGGAGAAGAGAGGACGGTGAGGCCCTCAGAATTTCTAAAAATGCCTCCAATGCCAGGTCCCGGGTTGCCAAGAGAGCAACCATCGAAGTTCAATTTAGTGACCCCATAGTCAGGCAGCCTCCATAGGGAAGCCTGGAAGCCTGTGGAATCCTTTAGGCCTTGAGATCACTGGGTGGAGGTTGGCAAAAGAGTAATTAGTGAAGAGTTTGTGGTTGAGGGCCCAGAAAGTTACAATAGACCATCTCTTTTCGATGAGGACAGGGATGGAAGCTTTCTCCCCCCTGAAAATCCTACTACTCCTTTCAAGCCAAATGGTCCACAGAGTGGCAGCAATGGAGGCCCTCCATAATAGCTTCCCTGATTTGTTCCAAGGGGTGCGAAGGCATGTAGAGAAAAGATGAGGGACCGACTGAGGGGTAACCCACAACCGGTTAAAGAGGAGAAGCAGGTCAGACCACAGGGCCGATGCAACTTCACAATGAAGAAAGAGATGTTGGTTCGTCTCTTCAGCCCCTAAACACAACACATCTATTGGGAAGAGGTATTATACCTCTACGCTGTAATTGGTCGAGGGTAAGAGCCCTTTCGTGGAGAGCAATCCAACTAAAGAATTGAATCTTGGGAGGTATGAAGGAGCATCAGGCCTTGGCCGCAAATGATGAAGGTTCCAATGAATGGATGGGTTGTGAGGAAATGCTACAATGGAAAGAGGCCACTAAGAAGTCTCCAGAAGGGATGGGGGACCAAATGATCTTGTCGTCCCTGGAAGGGGGAAGAGAGCTCCAAAAAATTCTACAAGCTCATGATCTTCAAGAGGTCTACTAAATTTTGGGTTCCAATATCTGGTGGTTCGTGGACTTGCATAGTTGTCGGCCACCATTGAGACGAGGTTGCGTGCAAGGGGGAAGAGGGACGGAAACTGGTCCTGGAGTGAGGTGGAGCCGACCCAAAGGCCACACCAGAATCCAACCTTGTTACCACTTCTGGGACTAAAACTGATTTGAGGAAAAGTTGGCGGCAGTGGAGGAGGGACCTCTAGAAGCTGGAGATGTTGCCCCCCATCCTGCATGAGGGAAGCTAAGCGTGATTTTCACAACAATATTTTCGCCTAATCACCTATCTCCAAAGATGGTTGTGTTGGGTGGCGTAGCGCCACCACCATTTGCCCATAAGTCGATAGTGTTGGATCTGAGGATGCAAATTCCAAGACCACCTTGAGCTTTAGGTGCATACGCTTTGGCCCAGGAGATGAGATGGAATTTGTGGCCTCTTCACCAGACCAAAGGAAGTCTCTCATGACCTTTTCTAGCCTAGCAATGACTGCTGCTGGCATATAGAAGGGGGACATGAAGAACAAGGGGATATTGGAGAGAGTAGCCTTTATGAGAATCACTCTTCCGGTTGGATAGGAATCTTCCTGTCCAAGAAGCCAGCCGCCTTTTGAATTTGTCGATTACA
Organism: Amborella trichopoda; assembly: GCF_000471905.2. The sequence continues at coordinate 1,292,768 of NW_006499912.1, read as the reverse complement.
GGGCTCCAGTGATGAATTCTCGGTAGGCCAAGGCAAACTGGAAGACCGAGGTAAGTGGAAGGCAGTTCTTCTTAAACAGCACACGCCCATCGATCGGCAAGGCTTTGGACAAGGGAAAGGTCCGTGCAAATACCAATTAGGGCTG
>NW_006499912.1:1279965-1291715 GCF_000471905.2 Amborella trichopoda | reverse complement strand
TATATTTTATAGATATAATATATACAATTCTTAAAACAACCTAATCCCCACCGTACGTTTAAGGAAGATGAATGGTTGGGATTGCATCCTTGCTTCTCTCTCTCTCTCTCTAAACTCTTGAATTAGGGTTTCTCTGTAAAACCCTCTCTCTCATCCTCTTCTCTACCTCTTCAAAGCTGCCATGGCCTTAGGATCAAGAGCCCCTTTCTCTCACATCCCATCCACCTCAACCCCCTGAAAACCCTGGTCTCCATAATAACAATATGATGAAATAGTTAAGGGTCCCTGGCCTTGGCTAGGGTTTCCCCATGGGCCCTGAAACTGTTCCTTGATGGCATCTAAGGTTAGGTTTTGCTGAAAACCAGGCTTCTTGAGACTACGAGGTTTGTGAAGGAGAAGGGATTGATTAGTTTGGATTTGGCTTTTTTGGCAAACACAAATCGGGGAAGATGCAAGGCTATGCATTGTGGGGAAGGTGAGGATCGAAATAGAGAGTGGCCACCCATTAGGAGTAATGTTAACAGATTTCCACATATTGCCCTTAATAATGATTGTAGATCTGAATTCGCCCTTGACACATCCTCTCTGGAACTGATCGGATCCAAACTTGGATATGGATCCCATGCTTAGTTTTGGATCCAGATCTGAATCCAAACATTCTGGATCTGATCGGATCTGGATTCGGATCCAAATCCGATCCAAATTTGGACCTCGGTGGACCCGATCCAAAAAATTCTCAGCCTAATAATTGTTTCTCCAAGTTGACTATAGAACCCGTTGCCATCTCAAAACATCCAAGTTGACTATAAAACCCGTTGCCATCTGAAAACATTGGAGAAAAAGTAGGCAGTGAACTTCTTGTTGGGTGGCATTGCAAAAGAGAAGTGTTGTCGGCATATCAAAGATGGGAGATGGAGGGGCCCGACCTAGCAATGTGAAAGCCCGAGAGAAGACCAGCACAGTACATCTGAGAGATGGACGCACTGAATACCTCAGCCGCTATCACGAAGAGGAAAGGTGATAGGAGGTCCCCTTGGTGGAGCCCTGGTGAAGCTTGAAAGTATCCCTTGGGAGTGCCGTTAATGAGTATAGCAAACTGGGGCTTGGAAATGCACCGTTGGATCCATTTTCTCCATACGGCCTCAAAGCGCATTCCATTTTGTCATTCAATACTTCCCCTAATTTATTTTTTATTGGTCCCAAATCCATTCAGGATGATATTGAAAAATTCCTTAACTAATTGGTCGCTCAGGATGATATTGAAAATTGGTGTGATCAACATCCACAGACAGATCGGTTGGGATCAAATATGCAGACTTAATAACGAAATTACATAGGCATGTCAAAGATATTAATGATACAAGTTATCAGGACCATCTTTTTTCCGGCTGAATTCCTTCATGAGAATTAAGAAGTATCAGAAAAATCTTAACTAAAAGAAAAACAGTATCAGAAAAATCAATATAGATTAAGAGTTATCTCTTTTAAATCCAAAATGTCGGCAGGCATATTCTCATGATAATTTACATAACCTAAACCCAAATAGCCTTATACATTCAGCTAACCAGTTGGTTCAAGGGGGATGCCTCCAATGATCAATGCCCATTAAGCCAGACTATCCCATTGATGGATAAGGACATTTAAAATTTCTGACTCAGATTCAAAATTCCCTGAGAAAGGCTGAACCCTGAATTATAATTCAATTATTCAAAGCATCAATGACATAATTTATATATGAACTCGATCACTAGGTTTGAATACGTGAAGCTAGTGGCAGTTAAATCAGCATGAGACACCAACACAGATCATTGTCCAGTGTAATATAAATCTGCATTACATTCTAGATGGTGATCAATCGTAACATAGGGTTCAATGAAAGGTAGAGCTATTGTGTTGGTATCTCAATGTTATGTCTCTTTCAAACTGAAACCTCTCAAATCGCTCATACTCCTTTTGTGCATTCACTAAATGAAATATTTGACAAAACAAGCAGATATCGTAAATATTGAAACAGCCAAGGTTCCCCTGAACATTTGACTCCAGCTAATATATTCTGGCAGGTCTGGCTATTACGGATTTGTCAAGAGAACGTATTCAGATAAGATATGGATCTCAGAAGAGAAATGCATCCTGAGCTGGTTGAGGGAGCCAGCAAATAATGTTTCTATTGAATCTGGAAATCAATAGTTAAGAGGGCTAGAGCACTGCCTACCCATTATTAATCCCTTGACTTAGCTTTCTGCAATTTGTGAAAATCAACATAGATGGATCAAGTGATATGGCTTTAATCCCTTGTGGTGTTTGGTTAAGGGCACTGTTTGAGTTATCAATGATCAGCAACCAACACCCAGGAGGATTCCAAAGACAAGGTTGAACAGATATCCTTTGAGAAAGTCTACTGGCTTTTGCAGAATCTAACAGAAAGAAAGACCAACCTAGTTCTAGATAGCATGACTCAGGTCGTCAACGGTTCCATGGAGAAGCTGACCTTGCCAGTGGGAATTTTGCACATAAGCAGGGACTTAGAGCAGTACATCACCATAGCTATTGTAAGAGAAACATGACAGAACAATACTTGACAGGTCTAGCGCACAAAAGCAATAAAACATTCCCAAGGTTTCTGATAATTGGTATAGATGTTGCGTGGGGCCAAAACACAAGAGAATGTAAGCTGGAACAAGATCAAGATGGAAGATGCAGACAAGGAGGAAGGACACAAAAACGAAACGCACAGAAGAATGGAATAAAGGGGGCTGTTCTTCTCACACATGTTGCTGCTATTCCCACCCAAACGAGGGTGGTAACGGCAATGTTTTTTACATTCACATCCATGTTTTTAGTGGGAATAGCAATAACATGGATAAACATAGAAGCCCCATAAACCAAAATATCTCAGAAAAGGGAAAGAAAAGGAAAATAATATAAACATATAGGCCACTGATGTGGACTCGGACTCAAGTGTTCTAAAGTTTGTTTTCAATTCCAATACTGCCCTACATAATCTAATTCATGGCCTGGAGCAGAAAATCTTGACTGCATATTTGGAACATAGGATCATTTTATGGCAATGGCCATAATCATCAATTACTGGTACTGAAAGGAGTAACGAATTATCAATAAAAATATCCCCAGGTGAAGATCAAAATTCTTGAACTTGCAGAAAGTATTTGCATCAAAACAAGGAAAAGTGCCTGGAAAGCAGAACAAGAAATGACATTAAAAGAATAAATAAAAACAGATAGCAGCATGCATATATAATACAAGTTGACTTTATCAAAAAAATACATAGCAGCATGCTGATGCACATATTAAATACATGAATATTTGATTAGGCACATATATGTGTAATTGTATAAGTTTGGTTAGGGCAACATCAGTAACGAAACATATTCTGCAAAGATAAAACTAAAGAAATGTTCAGGAAAACATATCACATGATTGACAGCAAGAAGAACCACACTCTTTGCAATACAAAGCTAGGTCATCACAGACAAGTCCAAGACCGAGAAAACACAGAAAATTACTATGCCTCTGATGTTCTGAATAGTTGCCTTCTTTTAAAGGGTGTGGAGTCCTACCCTCAGAAGACCACTCTTGGATCCAGAATTTTAGGAATTCACAGCCCTTTCCATCACTCTAAACTCTGTCTTCCTGTCCCTTCGAGGCCAAGATAGCCTCATCTGGACCCCCAACCACTCGGGTGCCTTCTCTATGGCCTCCTCCTACTCTTCTCTAGCGACGCCCCCCTGCTTGCCCTAATTCTATTGTAAACAAAATTTGGATCCCTTTGGTTCCTCCCAGGATTCAATTCTTCAATGGGATAGCTGGATCCAAGAGGTCCCTAACCGTGGATCAATTGCAGAGAAAGGGTCTCCAAATCCCAAATAGATGCATTATGTGCACATAGGACGAGGAGACCAATGCGGACCTCTTCATCCATTGCAAGGTAGCCTCATCTATATGGGTTGACATCCTTCAGTTATTCCATTGGCAATGGGTGACTCCATGTGATGTCCCTCATCTCATCAGTTCTACCTTCTCAACCCCCTGGCTTAAGGCCGGCACCCTGCTGTGGCAGCCCTCGGTGGCTGCCACCCTTCAAATAATCTGAGAGAAATGCCAAAAGCCAGTCATTTCCGGTGAATGCACTAGTAGAAAAGATCAGAGAAGCAATAATCTTCTGGGCCACTCACCACAAATAGTTCAAAAACCTTTGACATCCTTCAGTTATTCCATTGGCAATGGGTGACTCCATGTGATGTCCCTCATCTCATCAGTTCTACCTTCTCAACCCCCTGGCTTAAGGCCGGCACCCTGCTGTGGCAGGCCTCGGTGGCTGCCACCCTTTAAATAATCTGAGAGAAATGCCAAAAGCCAGTCATTTCCGGTGAATGCACTAGTAGAAAAGATCAGAGAAACAATAATCTTCTGGGCCACTCCCCACAAACAGTTCAAAAACCTTTGCCACTCTGACTTTCTCCACATCTGGACTCCCATTCTCTCCTTCAAAACTCAGAGGCCATCACGCTCTTCCCTTTGGAGACCACCGAAGTGGGCCACAGCTTAACTTCGATGGGTGTTCTCTCGGAAACCCAGGCCATGCAGGCATAGGTGGCTTGTTTTGCAACCACAGCAATACCCTTTTGCTCCTTTTCTATTCCCATTGGTGTCTCTTATTCAACAATTGCGGAGGCCTCTGCCCTCCAGGAAGGCCTCAAGGAGTTAGAGGCTAGCTAGGGGAAGTATGTAACCATTGAAGGCGATACCTACAGTGTTATAGCCTGGGCCTCATGCTACTTTTCTATTCCCATTGGTGTCTCTTATTCAACAATTGCGGAGGCCTCTGCCCTCCAGGAAGGCCTCAAGGAGTTAGAGGCTAGCTAGGGGAAGTATGTAACCATTGAAGGCGATACCTACAGTGTTATAGCCTGGGCCTCAGGCACTGCCCCGTGGCCTTGGAGGATTGGAATTGATATAATGGCTTAATTCATGTAAAGCTTTTTTGATATACCAACTCATGTAAAGCTTTTTTGACATACCCTTGGTTTTGTACAGGGCACCTGTTTGTGGGTTGCCTATTTTCTGGGAGGAACCCTTCTGTGGGTATCCTGCCCCCCTCCTCTCACATTCTGTACTCACTTTCAGTTCAATACAGTCAACATATTCAAAATAAAAACAGTCCTTTAGGAATAAGTGACCAACCAGTACCAACCAAGCATAGTTCTTATAAGCATCACCAAGGTTCAAAAGGCAGTCAAAAATACCTTTTCCAAGGTAGTAGCAGACGCAGCTTCTCCTCATGGCAAATTCGAGACTTTACATCAATACTGCATGAGTTAAATTTCAAGCAATCCAGAAGATAACTCAAAAATGCTTGAATGACATTTCTCTTGGTTGAAAACAGGGAAACCATAACAAGAATGGATTTTAATCCAATTTCAGATCAAGTCTTCTAAAGCAGAGTTACCTTATGGAGAAAAATAAAAATAATCTCAGTAAAAATTTGTATTTGAGGATCCTAGGGCATTAGTCTTAAGTCTAGACTCAAGATGCCACTTGGCATCCTTATTGGCACCAAGTTCAAAAACAATATGGCCGCAACATTGAGTCAGACTCCTGGAAGTACTTGTGTCGCACCACTTTTAAATTACGATTAAACAGACATTGAGTCCAATTGAATTCAAATAACGGAAATTCTACTTTTGTGAATTTTTATTTTAACAATTAGTTCTACCTCACAGTAGCTGCTGGATGGCTCATTCATGTATTGCTAGCATGGATGAGTTAGAAATTCATACAACACAGCATTATCAAAGAAATGACAATAAGTAAAGCCTCGAAAGGGTTACAAATGCATCTAAAGGATTCCAACTTGTTACAAAGAATCAACTAGTAGCATCAATGGAGAAAATTCATTTCAACCCAACGAGAACAGGTTGTAAAGAAAGAATTATAACTTATATACGAGTACATGACGAATCAAAGTCATCAGGGGCAATGCGGGCAATCCAGTTGTTGAGGGTCCTCTTTATCTCCGTATGGTTTACATAAGCCAATTCATACATGCTACATAGATTCACTATAATGGTCTCATTCAGAGCAACAGTGGGTATCCTTTCAAGCGCGCTCTCCAACACTTTGATAGAACCTGAGAGATCACGCGAATACATCAAGCACAAGGCTTTGTTATTAATAGCCACCATATCCGAATCATCTCTCTCTATAGCCTCCTCATACTCTCTCACAGCTGCTGTGTAATCCTTGGCAACAACAAACTGCAAAGCTCGGTTATGATTAATTAAATTTCGATACCTACTAAGGCGCGGTGAAACCCCCATCTCATCTTCTTTCAGAATTGCATCCACCTTAGAAAGAGTCGTTTCCGAACCACCCAAGTCACCAAGCTGCATTTGCAAGTATCCAAGCTTTGAAAGAAGCAAGAGATCAGAGGGACTCTGTTGCAGTAAACCCTGTATCAGCATAACACACACATTGAACTCCTTTTGGTTTAAATGGTGACTAAGGATTGAGTTGATCAGAAATTCTTCCCTCCTCTTCCATAGACATAGGCAAACTCCCATACCATTTAACTGAACCTCGTTCTTCCTCGAATCACGGCGCACAGATCCAGCAAAATTATTAGCACTAAAAAAATCACCAAACCCCTCTTCTGATTCATTGGACCTCAATTCAGGAGAATCACCAGAAAAACCCACGTTTGATCCCGTATCAGATCTCAATGGATCAATAAATTCCTGTGAAGAACTTTCAGTTTCTACTAAATGACGATCAATTTGAGTGTCAAAAGAGGTCTGCATCACCATAGAACCCGAACCCAACAAAACCCCATCTCTTGTCACATCATGGGTGGAACTCGTTTCCAAAGAACCACGATGTGAATTGCCAGAGAGCTCCGTTTTCGCTTCATGGATTTCAGACATTTGTGATGAAAGACTGTTATTTGCAGAAAAATAGTTTCGATTTTTTAACTTTTCCCTCACGAAATCAAGCAACATATAGAGGCGATCTAGAGCTTCCTGTTTCTTGCCCAATCTATGGGGCATCTCAGCATGCAACCACCGAAGGCCAAAAGGCACCATCGAACCATTAAAACCAGGGTAAATATCCGGATAGGTTTCGTATCGATACTTTGGGCTATCTAGGTCATCTAGGGTTTCTAATTGTTCCGAAGCATCGCCGTATCTCCTTAGCTTAACTAGGGCTAATACACTGTAAGAAACATAGACCAAATGCTCATGGGGTTTCTGCAGAAGAGATAGCTTGCGTGCCTGAGATATTTTATCTAAAATCGTTCGCCATGAACCCTGTCTAGCAAGTTCTTGCAGGGTTTGGATGCCATTACAGAAGCTTTCGAGGGGTGGTTGACTGACCAGGTTCTCAGGGTTGAAGGTGAAAGCCAACTCCATGATATGAGATTAGGGTTTTGTGGTCTGCTTCCGAAAAGCAGGGGACTGGATCTCTCAGGGTCGTCTATGAACCATTCTCTTCTTTACTGAAAAAAGATCCTTTTAAGTCTTTTTTGCTAGCCTCTCTTTCTGAAAGGAAGTTCGCAGGGTTTCCTAGCTGAATGCTTGAAAGGTCAATTGATTTTTTTCTCTTGTGAGTACAGGGGTTGCAACGGGTCCATTACGTTCGGGGTCTATATATCTTCACCAGTGTTTGCAATTAACCGGGGCTTAATTGATAAACCAGTCAATTCAAGACGGTCCAAAAAGTATTCAAAAAAAAAAAATAATAAAAATATATATATTAAAATATAAAAATATAAAAATACATATAAAAAATGATTAAAACAAGATTCAAATGGTCAAAAAAGTGTTCAAAAAAAAATAAAAAAATATATATATATTAAAATATAAAAATCATGTAAAGAATGATTAAAACAAAACACATTCAAATAAAATACAAAATTAATGAAAAAAATAGATTTTAACCTAATTTATATTTTTTCAAGGGCTATTTTAAAAAAAAAATTTAAAAAAATAGAAAAATATATAAAACTGAGAATTAATGATCAAAACAATTTTTAATCTTTACCATAATGTAAAGAATATTTAAAAATGTATTACAAATCAAATTCTTTATTTTTGAGAATTTATATATATTTTTGTGATTTTTTTTTTTTTAAATACCTATTGATCACCCTAACCGCCCAAAACCAAAACCGGCCACTGGCCGGTTTCGATCTAACCGGACCGTTAGCGGTTAGATTGGGCGATTTTGCCAAGAATGATCTTCACCAAAAAAAAAATGAGAGGTTGTTCTTCTCCTAACGCATAAAAAGATTAAATACACTTCTTGTCTACCAATCAAGAGATCTAATTTGGATCAAGTGAGCCGACTAACGCTTAAGAGTATTTTATTTTTTATTTTTTAAAAAAGTTGTATGAACATAAAATTTAGTACATATCATCTTTTTATTGGAGCGAATCTAAAAAAATATTAAAAATTTTAATTAAATATAATACCAAAATTCCTTTTGAATATTTCAAGGGTAGTTTTGGTCATTCTATTTTTATTGAGTTTTTTTTTTTTTTAGAGATGTAGTTTAAGAGAGGAGTGGACGCATAAAATTTAGTGTCAAAATATTTTATAAAGAAACATTAAAAATAAAATATTGTAGAGACATGACATTGTAATTGGGACAGTGTTGGAAAAAACGGCCGGTTCAAATTGGAACCACGACCTTCACGGTCCTGGTTAATCGTGGTTTTGGTGTTTTAATAGGCATATGTAACACCCCAAATTTTTTCCACCCCTAAACCGATCAAAATCTATACAAACCGGGCATTCTTTAAGCTAACCGAGCCGTTTTTTATCTAAGAACCGGTTTTTAGAAAAACCCCCAAATAACATTAAAACGTTGAAATAACACATGTTATTTAGAGTAATGTCGTTTTTTATATTAGTAATGGTGATATTATGCAGAACACTTGAGTTTTTGTTGGATTCCTTTGTTATTCAATTTTTTGTACTTTTTTAGCCTTTTCAAGAATTTCAATAAATTATTGATATAATAGTATAAAATGAAGGATTTCAACCGGAAACACACCGCAATATGATATTTTTGGGCTGTTATTTTTGTGTTCTTCGTGTTTTGAAAAAAAAATCCGCCATGGTGTGTATTGTGGCCTCGTTTTTGGTTTTTTATCAACAAAATTCTATGGCTTTTGTTGATAACAGAGTTATTCAGTGTATTCTACTCCCAATTTCATGTAAAATCAAAGATTTGGACATTGTTTTACAGTGATTAGGGCATCTACTCAATTTTTCAAAACTGATTTCAAAAAATCCACCATACTACATAATGTGGCATCTTTTTTGGATTTTTATCAATCAAAATTCATGAATTTGGTAGATAATAGAGTTAGTCAGTATATTTTACTTTCCCAATTCCATTGAAAATTCAAGATTTCAAGTTCGATATGGAGTGATTCGGGTAAAGACTCAGTTTTTTAGGACTAAGTTGAAAACATCCGCATACTCCAGGTTGTTGATTCGTTTTTGGTGTTTTATTAATCAAAATCCAGGGCTTTTATAGATTAATCAAAAGATTCAAGTCCTAATTTCATTGAAAATTCAAGATATGGTGCTCGATTTTGAAAGATTAGGGCATTGACTCAGTTTTCTGAACTAAGCTGAAAAATACCTGCCAACCGCTCGATTTATTACTCAATTTGGTGATCGACGTTTACAGTTGAGGTCACAGGCATGAATTTCATGTGATTTTTCATTCAGTATTTTTTAAATTTGATTTTTGAGTTGCTCTAAGTATTTTGTTTACCACTTTATTTTGTTAAAAAAATAATTATGCAAGAAAGTACTTTTTAAATTTGAAATAACGCACTCAAAATGCATTGTTTGTATATGTGATATTTTAATTAATTTGGTTATCCTCAGATATTTATTCTTGGAGAGTATTTTTTTGTTTCACTGCGAGCTATTCTTGGAGGTATATGTGTATTAGCTTTTATCATTTTGATAAGCATATTTGGTTGATTTTAGTGTAATCTTATGTTGTTAGTATTTTAATCTATTTTGAAGAATTATAGTTTGTATTGGTTTCAATGGATCTCAACAATTTAGAAACCAGTGCTTTTTAGAAACTAAACACGATATTAATTTTTTTACAAACCAATGTTCATGTGTTAGTTATATGGAATTTTTTTCTTCTTCTTTTATTGATATGCTGGTTGTTTGGGTTTCATAACTAGTGGAAAAGCTTTTTTGGTTAAAAATTAAAAATCGTTTAGGTTTTAGCTTTTTGTTGGTGGATGATTATAAGGTTATTGTGTCTCAAGAATGCTGTGTATTTTGATTTTGGTTTTAGAAGAGTTTTTAGAGAAGCTTAAATTGCAGATTTTTAACAACTTCAGAGCTTCATTGCAGATTTTCAACAACAAGTTGTTTCATTTTTTTTTTTTAAGATAAAAGTAGATAATAAGATAGTATACACTTAATCTATGTTTTTATAATTTTTTTAAAAAAATTGGGGGGTTTTTTATTCATTTTTTTAAAAACAAATCTACTGGACTAAACCAGTCTGGTTAACCACCCAATTAGCCCGATTCGAGTTCTAACCGTTCCTAGCCCCATGTCACGTTAACCATTGCGGTTCGATTTTACGAATATTGGATTGCGGTCATCTCAACCTCTATTCAGAATGAACGGGTTGCATAGGGGGAAGTATATAAATTTTATACAGTTGATGATATAAAAAATTCTTAGAATAGCTCGACTCTAATTATAAAATTTTAAACTCTACAAATGGTTCAAATCAAGTAAATTATCAAGATATGGAAATCTTGAAAATGGATGGTCCAGATAAGGTGTTGTAAGATACACTATTTCATAGACTCGAAATCTATTTTTCTTTTCATATTCATACATCTTGATGTCGAAATGATTGATTAGAGGGTTTCTGACATCCAAATAACCTTTTATGATGAATTTTTGAGGTGTACCTTTAATTCTACATTTGAGGTTACAACCTTATATAAACTATTTTCATATAACAAAGGTAAATTGACTCATTATATATTTTTCTTATATATTAGTATAGGTTTGTCTAGAGTTAACAACCCCTCAAAATACAAAAGTTAATGGTAAAATGAGTTGTAGTGGATGTATTTATTAAAAAAGTCATTACTTTTGTTTAAAAAATTTATTTTAATAGATAAATTAATCATTAGCATTTTTTGTACATAGAAGTCACAATCATTCATACTCATTGTATATCAAATTGGATTCCAATAAATTTTTTTTTTTTGGAACTTTATGTCTATTAAGTGATAAGAGTGATTGTGACCTCCAGAAGATAAATGGTAAACAATCCTGATTAGAAATGTTTACAAAAATATAATATTATTTTGGAAGTTAATGTCCGAGAATTTTATTTATAGAGTGCCCTTGTTCTTTAGTAAATTTTTTTAGTTTTAACCCTTATGGAAATGAAAACGGTATCCATTTGTCTTTTAGTGATATTTACATAAATATCTTTACTTGATGAGCAAGATATCATAAAAAATAACTTTTATTTTAAAAAAGATAAATAGTTAGTATATCTACCCATCATAACTCACTCTAACAATAACCTTTACAAATTTGAAGGTTTGTGAATTGTAGATTATATATATATATATATATAGGAAAATATCATATTACTCCCTTATTTTAGCGTCTCTATCTCATTAGACCTAAGAATGGAAAATATTACTTGCCAACAAAAA
>NW_006499912.1:1245958-1263273 GCF_000471905.2 Amborella trichopoda | reverse complement strand
CTTCTACTACTTTTTACTTTTACTTTACGGGTACGACAACACTAGTACCGTCCACTACTCTCTACGGTACGACGCCGTCCCTACGTCGTCCTCCTCTCTCTCTCTCTCTCTCTCTCTCGATTAAACTCTCTCATAGAAAGAAGTAGGGGCATACCCCAACTAGAGGATTTCTCATCTCTCTCAGGTTAAGCCAAATGGGCTTAAGGTACGCTAAGGCATTGAGATCTTAACACTTTGATTCTATATTGAGATCCATATACTTTTGAGAGAGTTTTACCATACTTATTAGAATCAAGAGATCAATCATTGATCCCGAGCACCATTGGAAGGAAGAGACTCGATGTGAGGTGTACTAAGCCTAGTTGAAGTAATATCCGACAACTTTATTTGTTTTATCTTATTCTTTATTGTGCTCTTCTATTCCCATGAAGCAATGTATCAAATTTTTTATAAAGAAGTTGTCTTTAAGTGGTAGCAAGTGAGAACCGTTTTTATTTGTTTATTTATTTGAAGAGAGATTTTATTTGTAATTGAACATTGTAAATGATCTTGCTAATGTAAGAAGAAGAAAATTTTTAATTTATATACACCGTGCTTTATCACACAGTTCACATTTCATTGGTATCATAGCTAAATCTACTTGCTGCCCTATTTCTTTTATTTCATTATTATTGGTGAGTTGGGAATGGGATATAAGACAGCCAATAAATTTTGTGGTCAAGTGATAAACCTCCAAAAGAATTATTGGTGTGTTCAAACACCAGAAAGGCCCTCTACATAATGGGGTATTCAGTGTAGTATTGGAGCAATGATATAAAGATGACAATAATGTATTTATCTATTGCATACTTCAGTAATATTATGTTTTTTTGAGAGCAGGATCTACCTACAAAATTTCACTGGGAGATGTTGGGGGAATTAGGTGTTATTGACTCATCATTTAGGGGTGTTAGTTCTGACCCTGCAAAATTTAAAATTTTTCCAATGAGTTCTGTCAATTTTTTCACCAATCAAATGATTTTATTTTTGAAAAAAATTTGACGGTAATTCATAAAATTAAGTCTAGTTTTAAAAAAAAATTCATGAAGAAAACCCTTGTGGTTTGAACGAAATTGTCATTTTATTGAATGGTGCACAAGTGATGTTTTCTATAATAAAAACTGTTTTAATGACTTGGAAGTCATGATTTTATTTTTATTCTTAAGATAATGTTTTAAGGCCCACACTAATCTTATAGACTGCTATTTTCAATTTAGTTTTGAATAAAAATTATTTGAGAGATAAACATAAATGGGAAATAAATAAAAAATTTTGATTGGAGAAAGACCATCCTGAATTTCTGCAGTTTAATGTGTTTTATTAAGATGTGAATATATATATTTGTCAAGCCCACTTAATAGAGCGATAAGAAGTTTGCAAACATATATTTGTTACCTTTTTGTGTTTAGTTTCATACAAAAATGATTTGAAAAGGAAACTCCTTGTGGGTAGAGAGAAAAAACAATTTTACTGGATAATGTTCGTCTTGAAATTCTGCAGTATGATATGTTTTATAACATGAAGGTCAATTATTTAATTCTATGAATAAAAATATTATTTGGGTTTCACACTATGATTTCAAGGTTTGGTTTTAAGTCTAGTTTTCAACAGAAAAGTTTGAAGAAGAAATCATTTGTGAATTAAGAGAAACATTTATTTTATTGAGAGGTGCGCAAACTGATTTTCTGTTGTGAAAACTGTATTGTGACGTGAAAGTCACTAAATCGAAAACTCACTAAATGGTGTGATTTATGGATGGAACTGATCACTATTCTTTATTTTTTAGTCTATTTCAATACTTCAAAAGTTTTAAACTCTTTATGAGTTGAGAGATATCATAAGATGCTCATCTTGTATTCTATAGTAAATTAAAAGATGTGGCATGTTAAGGCACATCTTTGGATTCCTCATAGTATAAACCTTTTTAGGGATCATTTAAAAATTTTATAGTGTGCCATGAGTATGGTTTATAATACTAAAATTTCGGAGCGAGGTAATACAGAGTTAGCGAGATATGACACTCTATGTGAAAAATGCTCAATCTAGGAATTGAAAAAAGAAGAAGAAACACAATACCTGTAAAAACATCTTGGTTTCTATTTGCAATGAAGCGATGTGTAGAGAGCCTTAGTGGTAGCATAGAAACCCAGGGATAAGTGAAAATATCAAGATCGTAATTTTTGGTGTCATGACATGAGGAAGAATAGTCCTTCATGTATGTAAGGGAGAATCCAAAGGCCGAAGAGGTGGATGCTTCATTGACATATAAAAGATAATGATCAAATTCATCTTTATCAGGTGTGTGCTCTTCTAAGATCACAAATGTTCATCAACAAGTAAAAGCAAAGAATAAAGAAAGCTCAGGTACCACACTACATGGTTCTAAAGTATAAAATCTATCCCACATTGCATGGTAAGGTCATATAGGAAAAGATGATTTTATTAATTTATTTATTATCTTCTATGCTTCTTTGATTATATCTTGGCTGGTTTTGTGCAAATGTATGGAGTGTATAGACATTAGTTGATAGGTGCTAAAAAGTTCAAAAAAAGCTAGTTTTTTAATACACTATGTTTTTGTGCCTCCTTGTGATCGTCAAAACTACTTGAGGTAATAAAACACATGGAGATGTGGTTTGATCAAGATCTATGGATCTAAGTATCAAACATGAAAGATGAGTATGTCTCATTCAAATATGTAACACGAAGGGAGTGTCCCGATGGAACCCGGTCTTGGTGACCATCCTCTCGATAATGTCCGGTGATAATGACGTGTTGCATGTGATGATGATCTCATGTTAAAGATTTCAAATATTTGTCGAGAAAGTATGTGTATTTTGAATATTTGTCATTTTTTGATAAACACCTTTTAGTGAGGTTTCATTTTGGATAAAATCACAGTTGGATTTTATGTTTTGTTTTGTGGGTATAACATGACTTGGTAAGTAATTAAGGGTTTATATGGTAAAATCATTTTTAAATGCTATGTCTGTTCTTTTAGAAATTGGATTGTACCTTTTATGATGAAAAATCTAGGTGTATGGATATAGTTTTGTGAAAACCTTAGTCTTGCACCACAAAGTCTTTATGACAAATTATTTCTAACCACCATGCTATTGTCTAATTATTGCTTGTAAAAATATAACAAGTCAAGAGTTTTTGATATGAGGAAAAACATTGGGTCTTGAAAATTATTTACATGTGAGAAAGTGTCATTTGTTTATGCATTGTTTTTAAATACCTATATGTCTTGACTCATATTTTATAATACTGATTATGTGACATGGTTTCAAGTTCTTTAGAATCCTCGATTACCTAAGACCATGAACCATAGGGAATGTCATAAGAAGGTCATCTTGGTAAGCCTCCTTGACATATGATGTGTGGATTAAATTACTCGTTTTGCAGGAGTTTACTACCAAGAAGACTAGTGTAGTTGAACCTTTATGGTTCAGGAAGGTTTTGCATATTGTGAAACCAACGGGCGTTGAATTATATATTTTTGCATAAGAGTTGCTTTACTACCCCATGACATAGGCATGATAATGCTGAGAATGTATATGTTATATGTGCTATAATTGAGTATGAGTTGTACAATCCCATGATTCTTTGTAGCTATTTAGATATTTAAATATACAGGTACTCCATTACAAAAGATCTAAATAAACTCAATATTCCAGTGGAAGCACCTGCTTGTATTTGACGGGGCAGCTGAATCAACATAATATAATGTTGTTCACCCATGGAACCCGAATGTGTGGTGCTAGTTGTATGGCTACAAAAGGGAGCTTCTTGATTGAAAAACTCCCTTAAGATGCTGAAGACACAACCACATACGATGATGGTACATGATGATCTTATATGACAACATATCCATAATTCGCGATGCGATATGAAAGATGGATTACGACTATGTTCGGGATGAGATCCGAGCATGAAAGAGAAAAAGACACTGCCTCCATAAATCTTTTATGAAAAATTGATGGCGAAAACCATGATTAATGTAATAAGGAAGAATAAGTGAAAATCACTCATTTGATGAACTTTCGACCTCATTGAGGGATGACCTACTTTGAATTACAATATAATAGAAAATCAATTTCTATTGTTTTAAATAATTTCTTTTTTAAAATTTATTTTTAAATTCTAAAAATTCAAATTAAATATTTACCAAAATATGTGGGACCCACCATATGATATGAGGGTCCATTTAAATCACATGCTAGATTGGGTGGGGTTTAGGAGGGGCTACCTAAGGTGACACGCCCCACCTATGGGGTGCTTGCTTACTAAATATTGTGAGAAGCCTCCATGCTACTTAACTTTCTATTTTTGTGTGAATCTTCCTTGTATTGGAAAGGATGATAATGAATTTGATATATCTTGTGAATCAAGATATTTTTGATTGAATGAACAAGATATTTTTGATTGAATGAACAAGGAGTGAATATCCATAAAAAGAGAAGGTAGGATCATATTTTCTTTATTTGAATATTTGATGGGAATAGGTTTAAGAAATGGAGGATAAGGTGCTAGCATATTTCTTTGAATCTTGATGACGGATCTAAAGAATGAATATATCACATCTCTCACCCCATATGTAACCTTAGATCAATGACCTAGATTTGTTTTCATTAAAGATGATAAATCCTAAGGTATAAAAAAGTTATATATAGAAGCCCTCTCTCCCTAAAATCTCTCCACCTCACATCTTCTCTCTTTCTCTCTAAAAGGCTCTCTCTACTCTCTATTTCTATCTCTTGGGGGCACGCCCCACTTAGGCCCTCCATCTCTCTAAGGGCCACGCCCCACCATGGCTTTTCTCAGGAAGGTCTTCTCTCTCTCTCTCTATCTCGATCTATATCTCTCTCTCTTTATTAGACTCTCTCATAGAAAGAAGATGGAGCACGCCCCACCTAGAGGATTTCTCATATCTCTCATATCTCTCATGTCTCTAGGGCGGTGTTCAAAACAACGGATCGGGCCGATGAGTCGGTCCTGGCCCGATCTGATTAGTCTGATCGATTTCGATTAGATCGGCCGATTAGTGCCCCGACCTTTTCTAAAAATTGCAATTTCGGTAAAAGTATCCCTAAAAACTCAAAATATTCCCAAACAGTCCCAAAAAATTTGTAATTTTTTTTAAAAAATGTTTATGTATTGTTTTTTTATATTGTCATATAAAAAAATAAAAAAATAAATATTATAAGCAAAATTGGATTTTGGAGAAAATGATTAGGCACCTAAAGTAATACTTTTTCAGTGATCAATATATAATAAATATATATTAATATTATATATTTTATATAATATGTAATCAATATATACTATATAATACAAATTATATTAATAAAATAAATATAAATATATAATATAACATTATAAAATAGTATAATATTTCAACTCAAGATCATGTTTGTTTTTTTGGGTATTTTGGAATTCAATTAAAAATATTGGTAAAATATAAAATTGTTCGTCGTGTTATGACAATTTTGATAAATTTCCATCTCTCTCATATCTGTGTCTATGTGTATGTCCATGTGCCCCTTGGGGGGGTTGGTGGTATAGGTATTAGATTGAAGATCAAATCAGATGAATAACGAATACATTTTATATTCTCCCCGAGTTGAGGGACTTACAGGCTTGGCACCCTGTTGCACCCGACCAACTCTGGTGCATCTGAGTCTTCTTGCCCAAGGCGGCAAACCCTGCAGTTAGCAAATAAAACATTTGTAATAATAATATAGGAAACGTTTCTATAAAGTTGTAACCTTAAAATGCAGAAGTAAAGATGCACCTCAAAAATCCATTGGAAAAAGGTTGTTTTCATGTTGAAAAACTCTCTTATTAAACATCTCGACATCGAGATATATAAATATATATATAAAAAGATTTTGAGTCCAAAAAATAGTGCATCTGCAATACATTATCTAGACTGTCCATTTTTTAGATTTTCATATGTTCATAGATCTACTTGATTTTAACCATTTTTGGAATTGAAAATTTTATAATTAAATATGAAATTAGATTTTAAGATAATCCTAAGGATTTTTTACAGCGAAATTGCATGTTATAATAAAATTTGGAGGTGTGGCTTAATTGGATTGTTTAAGATTGCAACCTTATAGAGACCGCACCCTAATATATAAAGTTTTAAGTAGAGAAATAAAAGAATAGGGAAGGATAAATATATAAAAAATGTTATAAGGACAGCTTTGTAGACTTTGTACTGTGACATTGCACTTATATCCCGATTTTTAGAACAAATCATCAATTATTGTACTAATTGGCTGATTAGTGCCAATTAATACTGATAAGTTCGATTAGTTAGCCGAGTCGTGCACTGAAAAAACAATCCTAGATACATGACCGTTGGAATAGGGCAAGATCGGAATCAACTAGCGACCGATCCCAAGTTAGTCGCCCGATTTTTTAAAAATCGGCCGATCTTTTAAAAACTGCTCTAAGGTTAATAAGTCAAAGGGGCTTAAGCTAGGCTAAGGCATTGAGGCCTTAGCATTTTGGTTCTAAATCGAGATCTATATACTTTTGATAGGGTTTTGCCATACTTAATAGAATCACGGGACCGATCATTGATCCCAAGCATCATTAGAAGAAAGAGACTAGGTGTAGAGGATATTAAACCCAGTTGAAGTAATATCTGACAACTTTACTTGTTTTATCTTATTCTTTGTTATGCTCTTCTATTCCCGTAAAGCAATGTATCAAGTTTTTATAAAGAAGTAATATTTAAATGATAGCAAGTGAGATTCGGTTTTATTTGTTTATTTATTTCAAG
Organism: Amborella trichopoda; assembly: GCF_000471905.2. Next base: position 1,256,435 of record NW_006499912.1, on the reverse strand, counting down.
AATGATTTTATTTATAATTGGACATTGTAAGTGATCTTGCTAGTGTATGAAAAGAAAAATTTAAATTTATATACACCATGCTTTATCACATAGTCCACCTTTCAATTATCCCTCTCCTAGCTTCCATCCTATTTTACCTATCTAATTTGCAACCGAACTTCTTTGGTTGCAAGACTCTTAACTCATCTCTCTCTTTCAGACGCAGACTCTCTATCACTATCACACAAGCACACACTTCAAGAAACCTACATAAACTTAGATGGTCTTGAGCTTTGTTAAATGACCAATAGTTGGTGGAATCTTGCTTGAAGTTACAGTATTAGCGAGGCCTAAACCCAGTAAAAAATTTGTTCTAGCAATCTGAAATTTTAGCAGGAATCATACATGGAATATTTTGATTTCCACTGATTTTTGAATGATCTCAATATCAAAGGATTTGATGCTTTGATGAGTTACTGAGTTCAAGGAAATTATAACCCAAAAGAAGCTTATTAAGATTGAGGATATTGATGAGAAATCTCATCTTTGGAGCCCTTACCGTAACCAAGGTTGAATTGCTTGTAATGAACCTTTTAGCACTGTGATTGACTGCCCAAAGTGGCACTGAGTGGAGCATAATGCAAACACAATGAGGCTTGAGACCCCCATTACATGATGTGATATGTCTCTAGGTTTCAAAGATGATTTGTTCGTCATAATATTGCTTGTTGCAATAGTGCTTCCATAAATAGCAAAGGGATACGTCAATGTTCTTAGTATGAATTGACTATGTGATAAAGCATGGTGTATATAATATATCATCTGCGTCACAGAAGTATGAATTGTAAAATGCTTCCTAATTTGATGTCATCTGATGTATGTTTTCAATTTTCCATTTGGATATGTGACGCAGTTACTATTGCTAAAATATTAATGTGATCCTCGTGATTCCTCCTTTTGAAGTGAATCTTTTTTGGGAAGATTCAATGCATTTTCTTGAACTTGGTTTATTTTCCTAATATATCATCCATGAAAATTTCCTTTGTCATGGTCAAGAACAGTCATGGTGATTGTCCACATGATTTTGCAGCAGCTTTGGAGATATCTTTGATGTGTATCACTTTATTCATGTCCTGAAGGATGATGTCGCCGACATTTTAAAGGAGTTACTTGCAAGGCTTGTGGAGTATTAGAGATTATTAAGCTACTGTCAGTCGACCAGTGAGAGTTAAGATTGTCGTTATCCATGCTTCAGCCTACCAACGTTCAATCAACTACAGTCAAGACAACTTATGTTCATGTCTTAACTAATTGGTATTTGTACTGTTTACCAATTTTGGAAACGCAGTTTGACTTAGTGACCTTTTGTTTTCTAAATTTACAAATTCAAGCAACTTTATTCTTTTTTGTAGAATGAACTTTTAGACCTCTGACTGGTTTCCTGGTTTGTTATTTATCTAGTGATTACAACAGTTCACTAATTGTTTTTTAACACAATTTTTTATTTAAGGTGTGAGCAGTTTTGCAGCTGAAGAACACTTATGGCCCTACTCTACTTTGCTTTTGATGTTATGCTGCAATTAGGCATTGCATTTATGAGCAAAGAGGGATTCTCAAACATGGAAATTGAATCAGCTAGTTACATTACATGGAATTCAAAGTCCAATGGTGGGAGGTTCTTGATGTGTTTCTAGATAAGTTTTGAGCACTCTCTCCCCCTCGTGATGTGTAGGTGTACAGTGGTGAAGCAATGATCTCAATGTTGCACAGGTTTTTCCCGCTGATGCAGGACAAGAGAAGGCATGCATCCAAAGAGAAGCCAACAAAAGACAGGAGTGAAGGCATCAATGTCAGCCACTCTCGACTGCTATGTGAGCCTCTCTGTAGTGAAGAATTTTCAGATCTCAAGAGTGGCACAGATTTGGAAGCTATAGGTTCTAATTTTTATCAAGTTTATGGGTTCATCAAAGGCACTCAAAGGAACAAAACTATCATTCATGTTCTAAATGTACAAGTGCTCAACCACCTTTTAGTAGTTTTGATTGGAAAAGATGAAAGTTAACATTCAAAATTTTAAAGAGAGTTAGATGTAATATTTTCTTTTCCAATTAAAATTATATGTCTACCATATATCTTACTTGTTTATGGCCCTAGTGGTGATAAAGACTCTAGGATGTACCATGGATTCTTCTACATGTAATCATATTGCTTAAATATTAAACAAGCAGTATTAATAGTGGTCATTCTATTGTTGCATTTGGAACCACTGAATGCTTTGATCTCTCTCTCTCTTTCTCTCTCTCATACACACAGGCACACACATTTAAATGCTTAAGTAATAGAATTTCCTCATGTCTATGTGTTTATACATTATGAAATATGTGAAATTTGTAGATAAGATTCGATATAGATATGAACGTTCTCATGTTGTTCTACGATCTACATAAGATTCGATGTAGATATGATTCTACAATCTCTTTTTCTATCTCTCTAACGCAAACACACATAAAACAGAAATTGGTACTTTGTGAATTCCTAGTTCATTAAATTGTCATATATGTTAACACATATTGCCATAACGCCTAGCATGGCTTTGCCTACAGTTGTGGGCTGGGAGGCTTACAATTGTGGGAGGAATCCTATGCCTATCATATCTAACGTTCACATGAACCAACATACATATCAACCTTGAATGAATATTGGATGAATATCCTTAAGATCAGGGAAGACCTTTTCTTAATGACCCATTGGAAAGATAACCGTTAACCATTTTTCTTCTCCCTATAAAATGGGAAGCTAGAGAGGAAGAAGGCAGCTAGAGAAAAGAAACACAGAGCTCCATTTGAAAGCAGAAAAATAGCTTCTCTACCTTCTCAAAAGGGTAAGAAAAATTCGGGCTTTGCGATCACCACCTCACGGCATCTCTTCTCTCTCTTAAAAGGGCATGAAAAATCTAGGCAGCCTCACGACATCTCTTTCTGATCTTGGGTTGGTCTCGTGCTCCATCAATTGTTGCTAACATTGGCCTCACGACATCTCTTCTCTCTCTCAAAAGAGCATGAAAAATCCAAGCAGCTCTGATCTTGGGTTGGTCTTGTGCTCCATCAATTGTTGCTAACACTGGTATCAAAATGATCAGGTTCCTTATTTGACCTCTGATCTTTAGTTTTATTTTCTAGATAATAAGTGCTAAATTAAATGGAGGAGATGAATCTACAATTCATGACCATGCATGCTCAGGATTATGTTTCTCGTTGATCGTTAATATCTTTATCTTGTTCGTATATTGCGTTTTATCTGCTTGTTGCTAACGCGTATCGCATCAAGACCACAAAGTTACTCTATGTTATTCCTTTGTGACTATTATCTATATCATTAAACTCTTCCTCTTTTATAAGGGTTTATCACATTATCAATATATTTTGCATCAAAAGCATTTATCTCGTTCTTCTTTTTTTCACGATAATCGCTACTCTCTCTCAAGCATTTTGCCCAAGAGAAAAGCCATTACCCAATTAGTTGGTCTCAAGCCTTTTTGCCCAAGATAATCGCTGCTCTCTCTCAAACCTTGGGCAAGAGTAGTTGTGGGTTTTGTCCACTAAGGAGAATCAGAGCATTGTGACTTTTGAATTTTATTTTCTGGTTGGTTCTCTGCAAATCAATTTGATTTATTTGGTTCGAGGAAATATGTTGCCGGTTTCCTATATGGAGGATGAGTAAGCTTTACAACTTTTCATTTGTCGTTATTCATTTAAAAGAACGAATCTGTTTGTTTATTACATGTGAAACGCAATGTTGATTTCATTTTTATGTAGGAGATATATTTTTCAGTTCTGTTCATCGGTAAGTATCAAAGCTCTGTAACATCTGATTGTTATGGTAAGTATCAAAGCTCTGTAACATCTGATTGTACTTTAATATATAGGAAATATATTTTAATTTATTTTTTATATAATCATTGAGATTTGAACTTAATCCTGCTATAGATTTGGCGATGTCTTCAAATTTGTAAAGGAAAGTTACATAAATTGTATGTACTTGATAATCTTGTAATTGATTCAGATCACTGGTTGGGATTATAGTCTGTTATTCGACTGAGAGAGACTAACTTGACTCACTTTACAAAATAAATAAATAAATAAATAAATAAATAAATAAATAAATAAATAAATAAATAAATAAATAAATAAATAAATAAATAAATAATAATAATAATACTGGGTTATTCTTTTGGTGGACAATTTGGAATTGATCGTATTCTACCATCTGTTTACTTCTTCTTCTTTTTTTTGCTTGATTTGATAGAAGCCCAATTTTAGTTGCATTACTATTTTCTTTTAATATAAAAGCTCATGTTTTCTTGGCATTGGAATATATTTGGTAATATTCCTGCTGAGATTGCTCGTATATACTGCTGATATTGCTCACACGAAATTGATGTTGCTCATGCGCCCCAAATAAATAATATAAAGGGGAGTTTTATATTATCTTTGATAATTGTAGTGTGGGGAATTTTATATTATCTTTGATAATTGTAGTGTTTACTTAAAGATTTGAATATTGCCTATTTCATAATTTTTTTTTTTAAGGCATCAATTAATAATTGATATTGTTTATGAAATAATTGCAGCTCTCTGTGTACAAGTATTGACCACATATTAAATTTTTTGGTGCCTTGTTTAGCTTCTTTAGAACTTAGAAGGAATTAGTTTACTCACACAAAACTTAACAAATGATCAGTAGAATTGTAATGGCTGAACTTTCTAAAATTGAAAAAGTTGAATGGAAATAATTTTGGGATGTGGAAGAGGAAGATGAAATATCTTCTCATCCAAGATAGAATAATGTATGTAGTAAGAGAAGATCCACCAGAAGTTGGTGATAAACAACCTGAAGAAGAAAGAAAAAGGCTAGAAATTTTTTTAGAAGATGACCTCATAGCAAAAACATCTATGTTAACTTTTATGCAAGATGACATTATTAAAGTTTTTGAGCATCATAAAACATTTAAGAAAATGCTAAAGGCAATAAAAACTAAATATGACTCAACCTCTGAAACAAACCTCGAATTGTTATTAGAGCAATATAACTCATTTAAGATGAAGAAGGCTAATAATGTAGTCGAGCATGTTAACAAGATGCTCGTTATGACTAAGGACTTAACCATTGCTGGGAATGAAGTCCCCGAGTGCATGCAGGTTTCCACTATCTTAAATACTCTTCCACCTTCATGGAGGATGGTAACAATTGCACTTAGGTTGAATGCAAAATATCTTACATTAGGGGACCTACCTATGCAACTAGGCTTAGAGTAAGAGTACATGAACAAAGATAAAAGAAGTGAACTCATGCTTGCTCAAGGACCTCCCAAATTTAGCCAACCCAAGCCCAATAACAAGAAATTTCAAGCAAAGTATAATAAGAGGACCAATAGGTTCAAAAATAGAGGAACTAAGCCCTACAATCAAGAAACTAAACAAGGATCGCCAAAATGCTTATTATGTGGTCAGTTAAGTCACTTCAAGAACTGCTGCTTACAGAATAGAAACCTGTAAAATCCAAAGAATAACAGGAATGTAAGCAAGAGGCGTGAAGTTGTTTGCGTAGTCTCTGAGTACTTGTTGACAGACCACAACATCAAATGATGGTGAGTAAACTCAGACATTAATCGACATATCGCAAGCTCAAAAGTCCTATTCGAGGACTTTAAAGAAATAAAAGATGAGGAGAAACACATCTACATGGGAAACAACACCTATTCTGATGTATTACGTGTAGGAACTTGTAGGTTGTATGTAGAGACAATCGACCTTGTATTAGTTGATGTATATTTTGTCCCTTGTATGAGACGAAATATTGTATATGTCCCTTTACTCATTAGAAAGGGCTTTGAAATCTACTTCCGATCATTGAAAGTATCAATCGGAAAGTATGGATAAATTTATGGTTGCAGACACTTGATTGATGACCATAGCTTGTTCCTTCTTCATGTAAATGAGAAAGTTGATAATAAAATTTCATCCCATTCAGATTATGTTGATTGTGTAATGGTTGTTGTTGCATATACTTGGCATCTTAGACTTGGTCACATAGAAAAAGACAAAATAAATAGGTTAATAAAAAAGGGTCTTATTCTAAATCTAAGTAATGTGGAATTTCCAACTTGTCAGTACTACTTGTTAGAAAAAATGACTTGGAAGTCATTCAATAAAGGGGAGAGAGCTAATGAGTTATTAAATGTGGTCCACTTAAACATTTTTGGGCCATTCAATGTTAAAACTCATAGAGTAATGTCATACTTCATCACTTTTATTGATGATTTTTCTAGATTTGGATACGTTTATCTAATTCACCATAAATCAGAAGCTTTAAAAAAATTTAAAATATATAAAAGGGAAGTAGAAAATCATTTGGTAGGAACATTAATATTCTTAGAACTGATAGGGGAGGTGAATACATATAAGAAGCTTTCAATACTTATTGCTAAGAATATGGTATTAAAAGACATACTGCTATGACTTATACACCACAGAAAAATGGAATAGCTAAAAGACGTAATAGAACCCTCTTAGAAATGACTAGATCCATGATGGTTCATGCTAATCTACCCAAGACGTTTTGGGGAGAAGCAATATATATATCCATGTATATTCTTAATAGGGTTCCAACTAACGCCATTGATTATACCCTTTATGAACTGTGGACAGGTAGAAAACCTGACCTATCGAACTTAAAGAAGTGGGGTCGACTGCATATGTCTTAATTCCATATTAGCAAAGAAATAAGTTAGAAAATAAAACTCTAATTTGTAATTTTATAGAAGACCCCGAAGGATTAAATGGATATCGATTTTATCATAAAGATAAGGGACTCATTGAAAGTAGAGATGTTGAGTTCTTAGAAGATTTTGTTGAAAAAAACATAATTGTAGTGGATAATGATAATCCACTTAATTTCCTAAATGACTTAGAACCACTACCTACAATAGATATGGACAACCCAGATTAACATGATGATGTTGAAGTACCCACACACCTAATGTTAAGTGGTCAAAAGAGATCTAGAGCTCCTCCATCCCAATGTTAAATGGTCAAAAGAGGTCTAAAGCTCCTCCGTTGTACCTTGATGATTTCTATCATCATCTCCCTTGCACAAGCCCATTGAAGACTTGATTGTTCCCAGCAAGAGTTGCTTCCCACTCAACAGAAGACAACAGCATTTGAGAGAGAGAAATAACAACTTGCTGCATTTCGGGACAAACAATCGGATCCTTATCCACACAATAAGCAAGAAAAGGAACAATAAGCATTTCATCACGAAAAGGAACAGGAAAGCTCTGAAATACAACTACTTTTAAACAACGAAATGGCAGTTCTATCAGTGAGAGTGTGGCACAAACCCTATCTAAAGCACAATTGTGTAGCCAAAAGTTTGAATACAACACCCTATCACTCTACCACCATGTTTGTAAAGTGAAAAATCAGGAATTGGAGAGAGAGAGAGAGGATGGGGTAGGCAAGGCATTCCATGAAAAGAATCAAATTCGAAGTCTTGCATATGCATAATTTGTCGAGTTTTCATAAAACAAGCTCAAGTCTTGAAACTTTTTGAACAGCCAGAACTCCTTTAGCAGAAATTTTGTAAACTAGTGCTATTTTTTATTTTTTTTCATTACTAAACTCAAGCTCTGTTTAAGATAAGAAGCAATTGACAATGTAGTATGAACAAGACTTTGCTACCTTATATACACATTCGTGGGAGTAAAAGTCCATGAGATTGGGAACAATGCAATCCTTCAAGCTCGCCATGCTCATCGAACTTGGTTAGTTCCTCAAAGCCCCATGTCTGCAAAATCACCATATTATAATAGAGAAGGGAATCACAGTTTATGGACCGTATTTCAATCGTTTACGCCTTTATGGACATAAGATTATAATCCCCGCTACAAACATTTAAATATGGACATAAGATTTGTTTATGCCTTTATGGACATCAGATTTATAATCCCCGCTATGAAAATTTAAATATGGAAATATGATTCATAATCCCTGGATGGTTGAGAACGTTGCGCAACAAAGAAAACCAACAAGCCATGTGATTATTCACTTCTTAAAAGGAGTGAGAGAGAGAGAGTCTCAGCCAATACATGTATTAATTGGTGAAAAAAAAAGGAAAAAGTTTATTTAAGTGTGAGACTCTAAACAATCAAATTAGAGCGTACCTCAAAAATTTCTTAGAAAAGGTTGTTTTGATCAACTTGACATCACGATGCATGAACATGAGAAAATGGATTTCAAATTTTGAATATAGTGAATCTTGTAAAACATTTTTAGACCGTCAATTTTCAAGATTTTCAAGTTTTCATATTTCTGCTCGAGCTACACTAATTCTTAAGCTTGAAATTTTATTATTAGAGATGAAAATATATTTTAAAACTATCACAAAGATTTCCAGTATTGAAACCATATTTCTCGATACTCTTTGAAGGTGCACACATTTTTATTGTTTGGAGCCTCGGCACTATACAAACCGCACACTGAAAAAAAAAAAAAAAAAAGTAATAATAATAATAGAAATTTCATACACAAATACACATACAAGCACAGAGTGAGAGGAACCACACATACAAGCACAGAGCGAAAAGAACAGGCATTTATGGGGGAGATATGCAGGTAAAAATAATAATGGAAGAGAGAGAGATTTTGGGTGAAAAGAACAGGCAAATTATGGGAAAGATATGCAGGTAAAAATAATAATGAGAGAGATTATGGATAAAAAGAGAAGTTGGTCATGCGACTGGCAGTGGGTCGGGCGGCTTAGTCTTGGTAAATTGGGACGTAGGCGAGAAAATGTGGCTTGAAAGCCGGATCAGGGTTGGGGCTACAACTGGGCCAGCCCAGTCCAAACTTTTTTTTTTTTTTCTTTTTTCTTTTAGATCTATTAGGCGGGGCCAATACTAAGACCAGTGCCGCATCGGCGCAATAGGGGTCAAGCGTGGCCTTGGCCCGCCCTATAGCAACCAAGGATGGCCTGGCCTGGCATAGGACCAGCCCATTACCCGCCCTAATACTTGGTCAGGAAGAAGTCATGCTATTGGGTAAAAAAGTAGAGCGGGAAACCAAGTAAGTCCTTATCCTCATTTATTGATCCTCAAACACTTTCTGTTTTGAATTAATTTAGCCACTCACATCTTGATGAATTGTTGCTCTTTCTATCAACAGATACAAAACTTCGATGGTTTTTTCGAATGTTATGCGACTTGTGGACTCGGCTGAGGAACTCGTCTTCGCCCTAATAGCGAGGCGAGTTTTAGGGAAGTTGGGTGTCCAACTCGCCTAGGACAACAATCCTCTAAAAATTTAAATACATATTAAAAATCTAGAAAAATAAAAAAACCAATATATTTCTTATAAATGATTTTTTAGATGATTTTGATAATTTTTAGTGGGATTTAGAATCTTTCATATTTTTCTTTTCTTAATTTTTTTTAAATATTCATTGCATAAACCAAATTTACCAATAGTCAATATTTTTATACTTTTTCATCTTCTTTAGACCTCTAATGGTTTCTATTAACTTTAAAATACCTTTCTCATTATTATTTTTTTCACTTTATTTATTTTATTATTTTTTTCATGCTAAAGAGGTGTGTTGAACTTGGCTCAGTCATCTAAGCCGAAGGCCGAGCACTTTGGCCGCGGCAAGTCGCATAACACTTGCTTTTTGGTCCTTACTTGAACTTTAAGAGCCGATTTGATAACTGGAAGGTAAATGTTCCTCGCAAATTGGTAGTTCTTCTTTGCTGGGAAGAAAGAAGTTGCTGCAAGCAGCTCTGGGTTTCTCTGTTTGATAAACTGCTAGAATATTAAAGAAGTACTAAGTACTTGTGTTTGATAATGTGCTGGAAGATTAGGAAGTTCTAAAAAACGAATTACACATTATTCATTACTCAACTATACACATATATTTTCATTTCCCCAAAAACAATATGATTTCTTCATTTATGCATTTAAAGCATCTAATTTACTATTCATTTCAGCAACCTATTCAGCCATTAACATCAATTATAATCAAGCCCACCATTATTGAAAAAATGAATCCAAAACCCCAAATAACAATAGTGTTTCAACAAGCGTTAGGCGGCTCCCAAGCGATCGGGGGGTCCAGGCCGCTCAGCGCCTAGGCGGGCACTCAAAACCTGGGTTGCCCAGTAGAAATATTATTTTTTTTTGGATTTTCTCTCTCTAAAATAGCCTCTAATAGGTTTTAGGTTTCAAATGAACCTAAAACCCCCAATTTTGCCTCTTTAGTATTAAAAAAATGACCCAAAAATACCCTCAAGGAGCCGCAGTTCTGCCCCGGGGTGGGACGCAGGCCCTAGGCGGGTTCCGGAGAGTGCCTAGGGAAATCTGCCTAGGCTGTCACCCAGGTGCTGGGCGGTCCGCTTTTTGAAACATTGAATAACAATAATAATAATAATAATAATAATAATAATAAT